>JAWNPN010000079.1:612500-1137500 GCA_035047485.1 Drosophila peninsularis | reverse complement strand
ACAGGCTCTGACAAACGAATGCCAAATACCCTTATGCACGCTGACTAAAAGTGAGTCACATTAATCAGCGACTTATGTGCTGCAATTCGAGCTGCCAATACACTAATACGGCTTAGTCATACTTTCTTTTGGGTCTTTAAATAACGTTATCTGGGGCAGTTGCTTCTGGTCAGCTGGCAGCATATTTTAGTCACTGCAGAAGATTTCCTAGTCATATTCTCGGCGTCGCTTTACAAAGCCTCTCTAGTTATCAATATGCCCTTGTTGGTGGGCTTAGCACTGCGCCTACCAATGGCTTAATATTGCGTATGCAGCTCTCGTCATTCATTCATGACTCGCCCGCTCTCTCTCTCTCTCTCTTTTTCTCTCTCTCACACCCTGCCTCTGTTCTTTTGTGGCTCCTTTGATTGCATTGTCTCGTCATGGTCTCGAGTGGTTCCTGCAACACCCGCTCGCCATGCTCGCCCCCTCTCTCTCTCCCACTCACTCACTCACTCGTGCTATCTCTATCTTGTCATTTTACTTTTTATGGCACTCCCCATGCCCAAGTTTTTCTCACTGCGCTCACTTGACATACAATTATGTTGATGACATTGTTGTTTATGCCGCCGCTGCTGCCGTTGCTGCTGCTGCTGCTGCTGCTGCTGCTGCTGCTTCCTTCTGTTGCAGCAGCAACAATGCCGACAAGTTTTATGTGCATTCTGCGTCTGCCGCATGCCCCATGCCCATGCCCATATCCAGAGACACACTCAAACTGAAACTCATATTCGTACTGGCGTACTCGCATCGTAGGCCCATATATCTCCCGCTCGTATCTCTGGCGCGCATCTCGCATATCTCTATGGCCATAGCTGCATTTTTTTATTGTTATCGTTTCATTGCCATTTGCCATAGCAGCCGCAGCAGCAGCAGCAGCAGCAACTGCTGCCAGCTTAGCTCTCTTTTTCACATTTTATTTCAGTTTGTTGGCACGGCCTTAATTAAAAATTCTTTTGGTGTCAAATGCGGCGCTGAAGAGGCCTCTAGGGTTTCCCTTACACCACTCTATGGCTGCTCATAATCAAATAGAATATATATTGGTTTTCCAGGAACAGTTATTGTTTAGCTTCATATAAAGCGTCTTTCTGTCTTCATGTTCATATTTGATTTGGGTTTGATCAATGGGAACAAACAAAACTTATCAATATAGCAAAGTTTCTGGCCACACCCGAAAAACTTTTCAGCAAATCACTTGAGGCACTTGTTCCCCCTCCCCTCACATCGCCTGCCGTCCGTTCGAACGAAAGAAAAGCCAGCCAGATATTGTTCCTTGGCCTGGCACAAACTTCGTATAAATTTTCCAACACGTAACACAAAATATGCGTGTAAATTTCATCTATTGATTTATAGATGCCAATAACAGCATGTGTGTGTGTGGGGTGTGTGTGTGTGGGGTGTGTGTGGAAAACATTTGTATAAATACGCAAAATAATGGCGTCTCCAAAGTCTCGCTGCGAATGGCGCAAACATCCTGGCCATAAATCATGATGAGCCCCAGCCAAAAACCAAATGCAGCGCGAATCATGTTTTCCCCAGCTTTCCGCATTGTTTTTCCTTTTTTTCGCTACACATTTTCATGGCTCAAAAAGTAGTATTTGATTTCGTATTAGGGCAAAATGCTGCGCGCACATAAATTCTGCTTTTAACGCAAAAATTAGTGGGCAGCGAGATAGAGACAGAGGCTGAGGCTGAGGCTGAGGCTGAGGCTGAGACTGAGACTGAGGGACAGAGCGAGCGGGCAGAGATTAAAGTTGGCTACGTGCTGAAGTACGTGACTGGGAAATCACTGGGAAAAGAAAGAAAAAGGAAAAACATAGAAAAGCAAAAGAAGTCAAAAACTGCAGTGTCAGCTTCTTGGAGCTGCTCCACCTCCAGGTCCGTCTCCCGCTGCCGCACCCACAGCCCCTGCTCAAGTGGTCACGTGGCAACGGACGAGGAAGTTTTGTGGACCAAAAAATTACTTGAGCAAATATTGCTTTGTTCAATAGCCCGGCCCAGGGGCACAGCTGCAAAATTATGAAACGCAAATGCAAACGCACAAAGGAAGCAAAAGTGAATCGTGGAAACTTGGTGCCAGCAATTAGAAAAGTTCCGGCTAAACTGTCGGAGAATGCTCAAACTTTGGCTGCAAATTAAAAATCAATAGCCATGACAGGCCGAAAAGTTTATAGCCACAAATCAAAATTGAGTTTCAGCAGAACAATGACAAAAGTCGCAACCCTTTTAAGTCGGCATCGTAGTCGTATTTCTCTATTGACTTTACTGCTTTAATGAGCCTTGGGACCGGGACCGCGTACGGGTACGGCTACGGGTACGGCTGTCAAGGCTGTCGAGCGCATGCCTAACGCCTTTACCAAATCTTTTAATTACGCGCGATCGCAAAAGGGCGAGCATAGAGCTCGGACCTGGGTCAGGCCTAGGGAGAGGAACTGGGACAGGGTCAGGGCACAGGTAGAGTGCCCTGTTCCCTTGTATTTATTTATTTTTTTTTTTCCTGCGCCCTTCTGACCAACCCGGCAACATATGGCACGGTGAGAGTGCCTCGTAAAAATTATCTGCTGCATTGTCTAGCGGCACGGTTGGGGTGCCATAAAATCTCGCAATGTGGCCTAGAAGGTACCCAGAGAGACAGACAGGGAGAGTTGGACAGCAGGCAGCGCGGTGTCGGCATAAATCACTAGGAAGTTGTTAATTGTGCGCTAGTTTTATTGTAGGCATTTGTTTTTTGGAACTAGAAAGAAGAATGATGTTGAGGTGGTAAGTGAATTGGTGAGCGAAGCGACAAACAGGTGCCTTTATAGGGTGTGTCTGAGTGTGTCTATAAGATAAGCCAGGCGAGAGCAGGCTGCACATTGAGCAAAGCAAACTGGATTAAGAGAAGAAACATGCTCCATGAACTACATAGCTATTTGATTAGCAGAAGGCTTCACCTATAATATGCAGATATGAGTTTATTTGGAATAGTCATGATTCCGTGAACTCAGTTCAAAATGAACTCAATTCTAATGCATTTTACTTCCAGCTCTATACGGCCCGTATATAAATTCGTTGGAAACGTGTCAAGACTATTTCGTGTTCGTGCTTCTATTGCCGTCGCCCCGCCTGGCCCGCTGAAAGTCAACATCAATATCGGCTCGAACGATCGTCAATCCAAACCATTTGTATCAACATAACTGCTAACAAATATTTATGAACATGTTTTCGTGCGATCTATGTATGCGTCTATTTATTGTGAAACAACTTTTCCACATAATGCAATGTATTTTATTTTCATGTTTTATTTTTTCTTTATTTATTTCCATTTAACATTTAATGTTTTTATTTGGTTTCATTGGCGTCCTGTTGTTGTTGCCGACAATATTGACTTGTTTTTGTGACTTTGGCGTTATTGGAGACGGCAGGCGACTGGAGGTAACTATTTAGAGCCGCCGCTGCTGGCATCGCAGACGCAGTCTACACTGAGAGAAACCAACACAAAGTAGGCATGTGAAACACGAGCTTAGCTAATACTGAACATTTTTGTGCAGGTTCAACTCATACTTCTGTCTGTGAGTTCGTATTTTATAGGACTTTATTGAAAAATTGTAAATTCTATGCAATATGCTCTCTAGTTGCTGAGTGTAGATACACATTATCTATGAGGCTGGAACTGGAAGTTGGAAATGGGACTGGCACTGGGCTTGAGTTTATATTTATTTAGTTGGCTGGCGACGCCGACGCCGACGACGACGACGACGATGTTGATGATGATTGCCAACTGTCGACAAGGGTCTCTTTTGTTGTCTATTTATAAGAATTATATTTGCACCCATTGGGGCCCGACTCGTCTCATTTGTATGTCCGACACACACGCACTCAGGCGGCGGGGCAGACGGACGGACGGACGGACGGACAGATAGATAGACATTGAGTGCACACATGTTGAGTTAGCTTCAATTGCTTTCATAAATTATCGATAATTGGGGAATGGTTAGCAAGACAAGCGCGTTTCTTGGCTCCAGACACGAGCAGGTGCCACCGCTGGGAGATTCATTAGAAATTCATAAGCTCATTAAATTTTCAGCAGACGACAGCAGTTCCCAGTTCCCAGTGCCCAGTTCCCAGTTCCCATTTCCCATTTCCCAGTTGTGCGCTCTTAGTTTGAGTTTCTGTTTCGAGTCGTAACTTGGGCAAATACAATTAAAATGCCATAAAGCAAATTAGCCAAGACAAACTTTTCATATTCTGCAGCCAGCTGGAAATTAGTAGCGATAGACAGTCGGATGAGGGCTGCGCTTTGCTGAGCAGAAGGGCTGGCAGGCTTGGGGATGGCGGGCGCTGGGTGTGCCATATTGAGCCAGTTGCCTTCAGGGGGTTGGGCGCTACTAAAACACATCCTGTGCCAGTGCCTGAGCGAGGGCTTGGGTAATTGCCAGGCGTGTGCTGCAACTTCAGCAAATTGTCGGCAATTATGTGGCACAAAGTAACGTAAAAATACGTACACATACACGCGCAGACAGTGCGGAGGGAAAATTTGAGCTTGCTTTGAAATCGTGTCGAATCTGTTTCGGAAAAATCTCCACACAGCCAGTTGGGGTGGCTAAGCCCTGTCCCTCGTCCCTCGTCCCTCGGCGCGCCGCTGCAACCTGCAGCAGCAAAGTGTATTAAATTATAATTATTTGTGCATGACAAAGGGTCATGAAACATGCCTAATGACACATTTGCCACAGCCTCGAACAAAACGCGCTGCCACACCACTTAGGCAGAGCCCGAGCCGCAGCCACAGCCAGAGCCAGGGACAGGGACAGGGACATAAACCCGGGACTGGGCTGTCTCTGACTCTGACTCGCTGGGGCTCTGTGAGTATCGTATATGGTTACAATTAACAACGCTCGTTACGTTCGAGGCGTGCGGCAGTCCAAAAGGAATTAAACAAAATTGCAGCACAAAACTGCAAAATTTCTACTTGAAATGCAACACCGAAAACACCAAAAGCTAAAAAACCAAAAACTTAGCCAGGCCGAGTCATCGCAGCGACAGCAGAGCTCCTCGCTTACTCGCAAACCTCTTTCCGCTCAGGTTTTTGCGGACTTGCTAATGTCTATTGAGCGTTGCAACTTTTGCATTTTGCTATGGCTCGAGCTCAAACATAGAAGCGACCCAGCCACCGGGGGGCGTGTATCAAGATAAAGGCAAAAGATGCCAGACACGGCGCAGATCCTAAACTTAAGCTGCATACTTAACTGATTTAAAGGTACACTTTAGAGAATATCTTAAATACTTAGTTTTCGAAATAAATATCATTAAAGAACCCGAAGCAAGTCTTTGGTATTTAAGGCAGACAGATTGAAGCGGGCTCTTTTATAAAGTTATTTTACTACATTTGTTAAGCCAAGTTTAGGTTTGTTGTTAGCCGACCAAGCACAAGACTTTGCATACTAAACATGCTTAGCTTAGGTAAGAAATCCTGCTTCCAGAAATACTATCTCTGGAATTATGAAATGTGCATTTTAAGCTGCAACCACTTCCCTTTCCATGTGCCCAGCAGTTGCTCGTCATGCCAGTCACTTTATCTTCTTCTTAAAGACGCGATTACACTGTGCAATCGTATACCCAGGCCAAGTATCAGCTATCGAAGGGCTCACGACTAATGTTTCCTATCCCAACACGCAATGGCCGAACCCTCAATTCCTTAAGAAATCCGAGCTGCGGACCCTATTGTCGCACTCAGGTCAGCTCAGCTCAACAAAGACAGCAAGAGAGAGAGAGATGGAGAGAGAGTGAGATACATTGAGCTGAGATAAGGCGATTGTCATTGGGAATCCTAGGCAAATGTGTGCACATGCGACAGCCTTATCTGCATAGCTCGTTGCAGTCGGGCGCCATTTATGTGCCGTTAGTAATATTTATTTTGATTCCTGTGCGAATTGATGCAATTAAAACGGAAACTCTGCGAAATTAGTCAAACGGGACGAATCCCCGGTGGTTTTTATGGCGCACATGGGCCCTGGGCTCTGTCAGCCCATCAATTTATGTCAGGTTCCCAGCAACAGGAGCAGCAGCAATTGCTGCCAGCTGTGCTCATAATTTGATATGCGCCAAATTTGATTCGAGTTGTGCCTGCTTTAATTAGCTACAGTTGCTGACTCTTTAATGGACAAACAGGGACTGAACTATAGAGGGACACATGACGCTGAGCCTTGGACAGAGGAGCGAGACACCAAACAACATGGGCATTGCATCGGGTTTCATGTTCGGGCCTTTGCCTGGCTTTTGGGCATGCTTATCAATTGCGTTTAAATCACGCTCACATCAATTACCGTAGCCAGGGCCACGGACAGGGGCGGAGAGTGAGACAGAGACTGGGAACTGGTTATCAATAAACTGTGCTGCGTTTCAGGTTACTTTTGAAGCGATTTAATTGAAATACAAGCCCAAGGCAGGCATACCAATCCAGCTATGGGCATGACAAACTCATGGAAATGGAATTGTGAAATGAAAATGGGAATGGAAATGGAAATGGAAACTAATACAAAGTCACGTTCGACTTGCGTTCAGCGCAATCGATACGCTTTAAAATCGTCGCCTAGCGACTTGATTTCCTCGGAGACTTCAAATTGTGTCGAGAAATACCAATTCCATTAACCAGTTGAAATACTTCAAAGCAATTCCCAACCACACTTAACGATAATCGAGCCAACAGATGCGAGTTTTAATTTATTGCTCAAGATTCTTTTGTGTAAAGTGCCTACGTTCCATAGACTTTACACTACACTAATATATGGAGGGTGTAAGGGAAGCATTTCTAGGCATTTGTGTCTTGTGCACCAATATAACTATATCCTTTTGGCAAATTAATTCATTATATTTCATACTCTAATCTTGAAACTTGGCTATTTTTTAATATATTGTATAATCGCAGTCCATTATAATAATAATATAATATATAATTATTTGATCTTTATCTAAAAGGGCATACAAAGTTCCATAGATTTCCATCTATATAGTTCTTCTTTCAAAATAAAATATATTTTAGTGTCCCATACCACTATGCCTACCATCTCTTATGTATTACCTCTTGGGCTGCCCTTGTCAAGATCTCATTATTCGTTTCTTTCAACAGCAGCCAAGGCGAGGAAGACAACGTGCAAGATTTACGCTTCAATTGGTTTCGTTTAAGCGCGAAATGCAGAGAAACCTTCGACTCGAGTTCGCCTTCGCCTTCGTCTTTGTTGCCGCTAAAATGCTACATAAATGATTATGGAAATGAATATTGGAAGCGGGAGAGCTAGAGCCCGTTGCATTGATTTGCATGACAATTGCGGGGGGCATGAGAAAATGCAGGGGACGGATATGAAAAAATGCAGGCCTCGCCGACCCCTAGCCAAGAGCAACCCCATCAGCAAGCAGCCCGAATGGCTGTGTGCTGTTTAATTTGTAAAGAGGGAACACCTCCCTCATACCTATAGCAATCCAAGCTGATATCTTGATGTTTATCAAAGCAAAGGCAAATCGTAAATGAGTACATGCGGAAGTCAACGTAGAGCCCACCTACAGAACTCTGGCGCGGAGACGGTGAAAATTATGCCCAAGTGAAGTTATGCAAAAACTTCCTGGAAAGCAACCCTCAGCAGTGCCCACTCCCTGCGCGAGGGTAGGCAGAGCAGGGAGGGGTAGTCGAGTAAATAATTTTCAGACAGTTGCAAAACATAACGAAAAGAAAAAGAAAAATCAGTTGCCCAAAGACGTGGCCCAAAAAGAAATGATGGAAAATAAAATGAAAAGTCAGTAGTAATAATTTGCATTTTGCTGCCAAATGAATTTAGCCAGTCGGGCGTGGCGGCGGCCGTGGGGGTAGAACAGCGAAGGGTAGTCAAGATAACTTAACTTTTAACTTCAATTTAAGCCAAAGAGAAGTTTTCTGCTGCTGCCGGTGCTGCCATGGCCATCAGCCACCTGCCGCCAGCTCAAGTTCATAATTTGGCTCAATACTCTGGCATATTCTGTTTGTGTTCGACTAGTAATGGGGTTGATTCACTGAAGGGTAGTCTTAGAAACAGACAGACAGCCAGCCCAGCACTCACACACACTGTCAAAATTGAAGTGCACTTGAGGCAGCACCAAAAATAAAACTTGGCTTAACAAATTATTAAAACAGTTGCCATGCCAAAATTGCTGTAATTTAATAGAAATCCAATATTCATTTAAATATACCCTGCATGGCTTACATTTAAGGCTGTGCTTGGCTAGAGGAGAGCGTATGTGACATAAACTATGTTAAACTCTAGAATTTTCAAGTATTATAAGAGCTGAAACAGCCTAAAGGCTTAGCTACTTACACCCTGAACTCTTTTCATACTCTGTTCGCATAATGTAATTGGGTATTTATGTTACTGAGTATGATTAGCCTGTTTCCTTATATATTCATAAAAAATTATACGGATTTATGGATATGCATATATGCTGGCCACATCCAGAACATGCCCTGAAATCGACCTACAGGCGACGGCAAACTTCTGTCCTATAACAAAGATCAGTCTCTGGACTCTGGACTTACTCTGGACTCAATCAGTGAGCCCGTCTAGTGTTTTCAACAGGGTATTTGGCAGTCGTTAAGCACTTTTGTGACAAGTTTGTGCAAATGCTTTGAAAATACCTCAAAATCATAATTTGCTGCAAATACTTAGCATCATTTCTCTGTCTGTCCAGTTCACATTTTCGATTTGATTTGTTTTTCTCTGTGCTTTTAAGCTTCTCTCAGCAGCTTCTTCTTGAGAATGTTTGTGCACATTTTGAAGAATATTTCGCAAGGAATTTTAATCGTTGGTCCTCTTTGATCTCTGCCAGCACGATTCTCCCGACTGGAGAGCCTTTCATCATGGCCGTTAACTACGCCAAACGTCTAGGCTGAGCGCGATTCTCAATTGCAAAGTAGTGGAAATAGAGAGAGAGAGAGGGAGAGGGAGCGGGAGAGAGAGCGAGAGCGAGAGCTGCCTTTCATCTGTTGCCAACAGCCTCATCGCCAGGCCCATGGCTAATTGCCCTGCCTTTCGGGGCGACGGGTGGCAGAGTCAAACCAGAAGATCCATGCAAGCAGCAGAACAACAGCAGCCATATTAACGGCAGCAGCGACAGCAGCAGCGGCAGCAGCAGTCGCATCCACAGCCAAATTGCGAAATATTTGTGCAAATGAAATGGCCGCAAGGCAGGCGGCCCAGACAAGGTGTTTACACACATACTCATGCACATGCGGCAAGTGTAGTCCTGCAGTGTCGGCGAATGCACTGAGAGAAATGAGCTAGACTTTCTAATGTTACTCAAACTACGACTGACTAGAAAATTCTCTTTTTGAATTGTCTCTTTCGACTTTAAAGAATAATTTGATTGACTTCAATTGTTTAATAGACATTTTGTCAGGCAATTGGTCTCTCAGTGTATTGTGATCAGGGTGCGCGTAGCTAGAGGAGCGCATGAACTACAACTGAAAACTACATGAGAGCGGCAATTACTACGTGAAACGTCAGAGCCAAAACGAAAGTTGGCAAAGGCAAAGGCAAAGGCAATATGAATGGCAATGGGAATGAGCATTAGTAGGGGCACGGCAAGAAGCAGTCGTAATACCTGCTTCCAACTCCTGCCGGTGTACATGCATAGGCGTTCCAGGCATTTGAACAGACGGCAGACAATTGAACATGCCAGGCCAGAAGCCCAGGCAAAGGCCAAAGCCAGACACAGAAAATAGTCGGACAGGCGGACAGGCGGACAGAGGTTGAGTTACACATAAAAATTTATAGAATATTTACGTGGCTCTGCAATATGGGTAGCTGCTCTTTAGCCGGCCAAGAGGACCGTTGGACGGCGCAACGAACATGTCGAACGCCAATGCCAAAGTTGCCAAATTTTATAAAATTTTAGAGCAGCGGCGGCTTATTCAAATGAACTTTGGCAGCTCCGCGCGCGGTCAGCTCGTGGCTGGCTGTTGCCTCTCTAGTGGAATTTATATAGAATTTAAATCTAAATGGAAGGGCAAATGGAAATGCGAGTGCTTTTAACTGAAATGTAAACGACTAGCTAACAGTCTGAGAGTGCGAGTGCTTATTAACTGAGTAACATTTTCTGAACGCAATGCCATTCAAACCCATTTGGGCAAATTATCTTTGGCAACGTAGAAGTATACCTAGGAGACTTGACTGAGTCAATCAATAGATCGTGATTCGAAAAACAGGCCAGTTTATCTAGGTAACATTATAGATTATAAAAAAGTAATTGAAATATTCAAGTAAAATGAAAATGAACTCAAACAATCAGGTTCAGATTCGAGTCATTGAATGGTTTATTAACTTTAGGAAGTTATCTTCCCTGAATAATAGATTATTGAGTAGTTATTCAGCAGATCGTATGCTGCTGTATCTAGAGTTGTCTCAGCTTGGCTCACCATGGAATGGTTGGCCAAGTAACTCAAGCGCCTCAGATAGCGGCTCGAAGCTCAGTCTAATGAAATTGAATTGGCTTCAAGTTAACTCATTTAAATAGTTTCGCAAACAGTTATGTATATTAAATATAATAAAATGAAATCCGCTTGGTCTGGCTGCTTGATTTGGCAGCTAACTTGGCCAATGTCTGGGCTAATAAAATTGTTAATTACGTTTTATTAGTAAAAGCCGAAGCCCAACAAAAGTCGTTAAAGAATCAGGCAGCTCGACTAGCTCGTTCCTCCCCGGAGTTGGCTCTGATTCAATGGTGCTCTGGCGCTGGTGCCCGCTGTAAACTTTTTGGATTTTGGGCTCAGGCTGGCCGCATATTTAATAAGATGTCGGGCGGCGTCAAAGTTGCTGGCTCGCAGGGCTATATAATAATGCACACTCCAAATTAATATTAATTCCGAGGCAGAGCTAAAACTTTAACTAGGTTGCTGCCAAATGGGAAAACTCAAAGTGAGAGTGAGAGAGAGAGAGAGAGAGAGAGAGGGAGGGGGGAGGGTGGGAGGTAACTGGCCGCAAACTAAGACAGCAATTTATTGTAAGATAACGCGGCACATGAAACGTTTGCACAGGGTTGCTTCGGAGGGGTTGGGTTGGCAGCAGGCTCGCTGGGAGGAAGCCCGTAACAGGCCACACGCTTTTAGGCATGCTCCATTTAAAGCCAAAATTTATGGCACGTGGCGCTGGTTTGAATTACAAAAGGGCGCTGCTTGGGCGCCCTTAATGAAAAGCCAAGCCAAGCCAAGCCAAGCCAAGCCAAGCCAAGACGGAAAGCGTGAGCTCAACCTGAAGAGTAAGAGGTGGCAGTCAGTGTGGGGCTCGTTGGCTGAAGGGCTTTGAATTTTGCGGAGTGTGGAGTGAAGTGGAGTGGAGTGGAGCTGTAACGGCTTTTGTCTTTTCAACTGTCGCAGTCAGTGCAATCATTTCCGTAAAATATCTCATTCTATGTGCACTTATCTTCCGTCCGACTTGAAAGGCACATTTTCTCACTCGGTCCGCCCGCATCGCCCTTTGTGCTTGGCTTGTGGCATGTTTTGCAATTTGCTTAGATTTCCGCCGCTGGCAGCGAGCAGCAGCATAATTATATTCCTAACAAAGGGCTGAAACCGGACTCGGAAATGGGTCAAAAGAACAGAGAAAAAAGTGCCGCTAAAAAGGAAATTAATTCTCAATGGAAGCTGTGCCAGAGCGTATCGATCTAGTTCAATTGAACTACAAACTCAATCATGTTAACCTAATTTGAATTGACTTTGAACTAATGGAAGCGCTCAAATGAACTATAAATATACTGGAACGAATAACTGAATTATGAGCCAGCAGAAGTGAAAAAGCTTTTGCCAGTGAACTTAAATAAGCCATTGAGAGCCCGAAGTGAACTACAGCTTGAACGATTACCCAAAAGGCATTACAATAGGTTAAATATAGAAAGTCATGGAACGTTGGACTTGAATGAAAATGTTAAGCTAAGAAAGTGGTTCAGTTACAGTTCAGAATTATTGTTCATTTATATTTTTATTTATAATTAAGTAAATTACATAATCTGATATCAATGCTATCAACTATGAACTAGTTCCATTTAAGCAATTGTATTGAAAATGTAATTTGAGCTAGATTGTATCACTAGCATTCCTTTTATGAACTATGGAACCAGTTCAATTTACCGAATTCAACTTAAAATAACATAAATACAGTAAATGAGCAAACTAGTTCACATTTTAAGCTAACTATATTGAGGCTTGAATGAGCTACGGAACTAGTTCACATTTGCAATTATCTATATTGAGAATTGAATGAGCTAAGGAACTAGTTCATTATTGAAATGAACTATATTGTGATTTAAATGAGCTAAGGAACTAGTTCATATTAAAACTATTAACTATATTGAGACTCAACTAAAATACTTATTCGTTCACGGAACTAGTCAATTGTACTTAAGCGAACTATATTCAGACTCAATTAAAGATTTTTCGAGTAACTTAAGATAAATGTAATGCGTTAAGCAAATGAACTAAAAAACTAGTTCAAAATTGAAAGGAACTCTTTAGTGCACAACTCTGCTCTCAATGACTTTCTGAATGACTGGCAACTCTAATCATTAGCTGACTTGCGACTGGACAAGGCTCAAAAAACACTGCATGTTTTATTACCAAAAAAAAAAAAACTATAAAACTTTTTTAACAGTCATTTAATTTACATAGTCGTCTGTAGATGTGTGTGTGTGTCGCCTCGCCTCAGCCTGAAGCAACGTTTTGCTGTTTTTTATATTTTTGGCACTTTCCGTTAGCCGAGTTGCGTGTTATCAAACGATTTACAGGCCGCAAGTGCGACTGCATAATTTATCAATAATAACAACGGGCTGAAAAAAACAAAAAGGAACTGAGCAGAAAGCAACAGACGGAGCAAAAAAATGCTAATGAGTTCGCGTCTCGACTCTCCGCTCCTCCTCGGGCTCTCTCTTTCGCTCTCGAGTCGGTCTGGGCTGTGGTCTACGGCCAACTGTCAGCATTTCTCTAGGGCTGCGGGTGCCGGGCGGGCCAAGCAATTTCGTTTCGCTTGATTTTGAACGACTTCCTGGGCAGCCAAACCTTGCCTTGCCTTGCCGAAACCCCGTCCCCGAGAGCTCAACCCCTGACCCAGCAATTAGCGACAGTTGCAGCATGGACATAACTTTACCTTCCTCCTCTTGCATTTTTTGTTTGTCTCATTTACTTTTTTTTCTGTTTTGTGGTATTTGGTTTTTGTCCTCGCTTCAATGCGTTGCCGTATTTAACTCTCCCTCTCCCTCTCTCACCCTCTTTGTCGCTATCTCGTTCGTTTTTTAATGACAATTTGTGTTGTTTGAGTCGCATTTGGGTTTTGCTGCATTTGCTGCACCGGTTAATTTGGAAACTGTCGATTTTCATTTACTCGCTTCCGGTTTTTGCATTCCGCTGAGAACCAGTGAAGCGTGCCAGCTGCTCGGAACTAGCTCCGGCGAGCGACATGGCCATAATCAAGCGTTAAACCAGCTCGAATAGCAATTGCTTAAGAATGAAACCCGTTTGCCCTCAAGCTCTGTCTAACTGGAACTAGCCCAAGACTCACCCCGTTTCGCAGAATCCGTATCGGGGTCCCGGCCGCCGATAGCGCCCGTTAATTCCGTCTGCCGTATTTCTCCTCCTTTCTTCCATGCTGAAAAGCGTAATTAATGCGTTTTTCCCTTCACAGGCATTTGGGAATCACGATTTTTTTTATTTTTGCGCTGAGCGTGCAAAAATACGCAAAAAATAAAAACCCAGCGGCCCTCGGAGTGTCGCTGTGCACGAGGCGTGGCACTGAACAATGCCACACACACACACACACACATACAGGGAAATTTGCTGAAGTTCCACTTTATCATTAAGCATCCAAAAGTAACTTTTATGCTTTATTTCCGTTTCGGGCAAAAGCGAGAACAAAATGCGAACAACAAAAAAATGGAATGAAAAAGGAACTAAAGCTTGAGGCTCGTTGAGCCGCAATATCGCACTCAAGGGTTTAATTTATAGTACGTAACGGTATACATATAGACACATGTATGTGTGAGGGTTGGCCAGCAAGATAAATAGATGCAGGATATTACAGCCAGCTGCGCGTCCTTTCGATCGAACGGCAACGTCTCAAGTGCCGCCCGGAATTCGATTGGATTCGATTTTCAAAATCGCAATTGGGGTTCGAGCCACAAAGAGTGCGTCCAAGTGCGAATGAAATGCCAATTTAGAGCTCCGAAGGGGGCGACCAATAGCCCATATCGAGATTTGAGAGAACTGTAACATAAATACAGTGAGAACTGTAAGATAAATACATGGATCGATGGAAATGAGAATGATTGGAATAAAAAATCAAAAAAGTTTCTTGAGTTCATCATTAGAGTAAGTCTAGCCAAATTAACTTTGTCTAATTAGGCTATATTTGCCAATTGCGTTAATGAAACTTCAGCTAAAGTTTTTGAAAATTAATTAAGAAATTGAATTAAAAAAGTTTCTCAACAAGTTTCAATTCGATTCGCAGCGAGAGTCTTAATTAAGTGCCACATAATTGGATCAAGACTTTGTCTATGTGATACGAGCTGAAATGTTTCACATCGAAGAGCAAACAGAATTTATGATAGCCGTTGATAGCTGTTTCTATTTCTGTTTATTACGTGGCCTAAACAAAAAACGTTTGATAAAATGTTAACAAACTTAAGACTAATTTCAGGCAAAGAATTTTGAGGGAAGTATACTGTATAGTCTTTAGAATAATACATATGTAATACTCAGTTCCGACAGTTCAGACAGTTCCGATATACAACGAACCCAGTAGACGTAGATATATACATCATGTGCTCTTGGACTTGAGTTGTTTACATTTTCAATGCCCTTAAAAAAGCGATTGTAGTATCTACTACTATAGTATCTACTACTATATGATATATAAGACTAGATAGTGGTACTACAACTCAAAAGCCGAATCCTCTTTCTCAGGAACTCAAATCTCAATGCTCTCAGCTTATTCAGTGACTAGTTCAACACCATCGATGAAAACAGAACTGAAAATCAGTTAAGAACTTGCCAAAAAGCCATCGACAGTATTATCGCGTGATTACTAGCTTTTTCGCTGAGTGTAGTTGGCTGCGTTTTTAAGAGCTTTCATATTGGAGTCAACAGAACTTTGCCAACTGCTGCATTAGTTTGCCCGCTTATGGGCGGCTCTCACATATTACTGGAGTGGCATCTATTAAAAAAGAAAACCAAATGCTAGAGGAAGCAGAGTGGGCAGGGGGGAGGGGGCGCTAGTGTAAGGAGAGGGGACAAATCCTATTGGACGCATGATTAATGACTGCAAATTCATTTCCGCCGGCGTGTTGAACACGAGAGTCCGGACGGACAACGAGCAGAGGCAGGGGCATGGGCAGGGGCAGGGGCAGGGACAGCTGTGGGGCGGGACTCGGGCAGTGCTCATAAAGATTTGTGTTTGCCCACTCGCTGGCAGCGACCATGAACCGACTGGACCTCGACTGGCTGCTCGCAGTCGGCGTCGCAGCCAGCGTCGCATTTATGTTCGTATCTTTTGTGTATCTTGTGCACACTTCCTGGAAATGCCTGGCAAACAAAAAAGAGCTCGTATCTCTGCAGGTAGGGCGCGCATGTATGTGTGCCTGTCTATAAGCTGGAAATTACTGTAAATCAGCAAATCAGGTCATTAGATACATTAATCTCGACAGCCTGCACAATTTATGCTAAATTATAGCGTATGCAAAAGCTGTTAGCCTTAATCCCAAGCCCTTGGATACGTGCTTCAGCTGACTGTATGCATGTGAGTGTGTGTGTGAGTGTGTGTGTGAGTGTGTGTGCTTGCGCTGCTCCCGCGGGGCAGGTGCGACCCTTATAACGAGCGAACCCGCCACACAATTTGTATAAAATATTGCACCCGCTCCACCAAAAGGGCCACTAAATAACGCACTAAAAAAATCGAAAAAGAAGAACAGTTAGCGCTAAAAGCCCCCATTTGCCAGAGAGGGAGAGAGCGAGAGAGAGAGAGAGGAATACCCCCATTCATTACGTTTCTCCATTGCAAGTGACAGTTTTCGAGTCTTCGAGCTCTCGAGGGCCGCCCGCTTTGCTCTGCTTCTTCATTCTCATTTTATCTTTCTTTTGTTCCCTTTTCACAATTGCAGTCGAATGGTCACAACTAACCGAACGCTAAGTAGCTTACGCTCTAAACTACAGTACAAAGTCCGTTCCAACTTACGGTTGTGTGGCAATCGACAGAGGAACAGCAGCGAAATATCTATATTTGTGCATAAAAGAGAGAATAGAGAAATATGATAATAGAGAATAAACGTGAATAATAATAGAATAATTTTAATATATGTATGCTATAGATATTTCTATTCAAGAGAGTATAGTATATACTATAGTATAGTAATATAGTATATAGTATAGTATATAGTATATTATATAGTATAGTATAAAATAAAGCTGGTTTTGGCAACATGAATTATATTCAGTATAAAGTATAAAGAATATTCGAAATGAATACTATCTCAAGTGCATGGTACAGCATTTGTAACACTAAAGATGATTATTGAGATCAGGAAATATAAAGTATCTTCGCTGTCAGCTTTCTGGAATATATAGAGTATACATAGTATCTGAAATGTAACTAATCTGGAATGTATACAAAGCAAAGTATCTCAAATACAATGTTGCTCTGTTGAAACGTATCTTGCGCCTAAAGTATCTGAAAAGTGTAAAATATCTCAGGTTTAAAGTATCTGCGCCCCTGTGAGGTGCAGCCTGATATAGAATGTTGCTAAGCACTAAGTCAACAATCGCGCTGAAACGGAGTCCAAGGAAACTGCTTGCTAATTGGACTCCTGAAGCCGGCAGCTGGCAAGACTATGGCAATTGTCGGGCTGATCGACTGTCCAGCTGTGCGCTCTGCCATCGTGGCAGAGTCACTGTTATTATTTTGAAATTATTTTAAATATACGCGGCTGGGCTTTTATTTAATCTTTATGACAGCCAGAAGGTATGCGGACTCAGCTCACCTCTGCTGTGCGTGCAGTTGATCTCCCAGGTAGGGAGGGAGTGCCCCGAGAGTAGTTCAAAGAAAGGGCGATTAAATGATGAGCCATCAGCTCGTCTACAGAATATATTATTATGAACTCCATCAGAGGAGCTCCTCCCCGGAGTCCAATATATCATTCAGCAGTATGGCGCATTATCTTCATTTTTTCCTATATAATTATTCGAGTGCAAACAACAACAGCACGAATTCCTCAAATAAGCAAAGCTATGTTATGTCTATAATTTTTGAGAGCCAGGCCAGGGTCGCCTTTTTTCCGAGCAAAGGGTAGCCGAGCAACATTCCAGGCAACGGTTTGTTTCCAAAAGTATTTCAAGGGAATTCGTTTAATAGCAAAAAACTGAGGAGTAAATATAAAAAACATTCGGGCAAATATTGATGTAGTATTATAACTGCAATTTGGAGGGCGAGAAAGAGAAAGAGAGAGGGAGAGGGAGAGAGAGGGAGAGTCCTTTCGAAGGTCAGTTAAATTATGCGTTTGACAGCTGGCAAGGGAAAGGGTGCGGCTAGTCCTGAGAGGAACTCGTTTCTGGCAGCCGAATAGCTCGAATGCCTGACAATTAGTTGCATAAGACGGAGATGAAATAAAAAAGTGAAATATATTAAAGATACAGGACAGAAATAACTGAAATTGCTTACAACTCGAGAGCGACCGAATGCGGAATACAATGAAAATGAATAATTCCCGATGGGCCTGTGGGGGCTATTAAAAAGATGCCAATGTGTGCCCAGCAATCAGCAGTCCACAAAAATGGCCATGATGAATCAGTAAGGAGCTGTCCGACGCCGGACTAAAGCATATACAATACATTATATATATATATATAGGAGAGGCAGCTCTGCTCTGGGACGAACGACTTCGGCGAAGCCCACACCACAAAGATACAAAGATACATTTTTAAAATGTTAAATTGATGCAGGCAGCAGTCAGCGGGCAGCGGGCAGCTGGAGGAGGGGGAACGGCCGCAGCACTAACCATAAAAAGGTATTTAGCAATTTAGATGCATTCGACGTCGTGTCCGAGACGAACGCGATCTCCAACTGGAGTGTTCAAGTAGTGCTCCTCGAGATTGTTGTTGTTGTTGTTGCTGTTTCCTGAGTATCGCACGCTTCGATCTCGGCTGCTGATTGCGCAGCTGGAGGGGATGGGAGCGCGCATGTGTGTGCCTGTGTGTGTGCGCCTTGAAAAATGAATTGCTTAGCGCTCGCCCAAATAGTCCACGGCATAAATTCCGAATGGGAAACGCATCAATCAACGGTTTAAGCTCAGCGAAGAGAATGGAAGAACGGAGAGGGCAAATTGCCCTGCAGTTGCTGCTGCTGCTGGAAAGGCAGCGCTGAATACTAAAAAAGCTTGGCCACAGCAAAAGAGAACGGCTCTGGAATTAAAGAGCGCGTGATGATATTGCTGGAAAGATTAGAAGGCGCAATGGCAGCCAAAACAAAAAGCGGACAAAAATTAAATAAGAAAAGATAACGAGAAACTAGGCATGAGCCCAAGCCCGGAATACGTGGAAAGGCAAACAAAGCCAACAACAACTGAGAACAAATAGGCGAGTCATCGGCATATGACCATGGCAAGCGGATTAGCTTACCTGGCCCAGGGCGGCCGAGCGGGCACAGCGGCGTCTGAGCCGCTCCCCTGAGTGCCGGTGCCCGTTGCCCGGTGCCCGGTGCCAGCTAAAAATTTACGATTTTAGCACAGATTGTAAAGTAAATTTTCCTGTTTTTATTTCGAATTAACAAGCGTGGCCCAGGCACACAGACAGCTAGTGAGTGAGTGAGAGAGACGGAGAGAGAGGGAAGACAACAAGAACAACAGCCTCAAACGTCGAGGCTTGTGAAAATAAAAAACGAAAGTTTCATGCATTTTTTTTCCACTCTCTTTGGCTGTTTTTTTTTTGTGTTTTGTTTTTGTCGTGTTCTTTGTGTGATTCTTCTTTAGAATGCGCATTACAGGAAGCCCATGGATCGAACCGGTTCGTTCTTTCAACTCGACTAAGCCGAGCCGAGCCGAGCCGAGCTGAGCTGAGCGGTTACTTAATAATGCAAACAGGTTTCGGTCGGGCGGGCTCAGCTAAGGATGTGAACGTAGTAGAAAGGCCAACCAGGCCGCCAAGTTATGGATATTGATAATGACGATGAGGATGGCGATGATGATGAACTAGCTTTTTATCAAGGCGATGACAAAGCGCGATTAGAACGTCTGCACAGGAAATCTGAAAATGTGGGCTGGATTTAATGAGCGAACAGCAGAGAGAGAGGGAGAGAGGGAGAGAGGGCATAAGTCCCAGATTCAACTGTATTGGGTTTCCTTTGTTATTCATTTATTAAAAACACAATGGTATTATTTTAAGACTAGTTATAAATTCACAAGAACAGACAATAGTTCCAGCAACAACGAAAATACCTCTGTGCTTGCTCTTTGTTAAGAGTATTCTAAGAAGAGAAATGCATAATTCACACACACACTCACACACACAGAGTGCTCGCAGTGACAACCATGTGCTTGTGTGTGTGCGTGTCCATTCTGCTGCAGCGCCTAAGCTAATTACCGTTGATTCAATTTACCCATTGCTTATTTTCTTGGGCAATTTCCTGTTTCTCTCTACCTTGCGGTCGTCGCGTACCTATTTTCTTTAATTTGAGCAGTTTGGTAATTTAAAAATTGGAGCTCCCCCGCGTGCCCTTGCCAACGGCCCATAATCAACTGTAATGCGGCCGACTCCGCGTTGAGCACGCAAGCAGGCAGTCAGCAAACAGCAACAACAGAAACGCAAACAAAACATATGCTTCAACAACAGCAACAACAACAACAGGGGCAACTATAATGGGCACGCCAAATTCACAAAGCTTCACACACAGACACAAATCCAGACAGTTAAGCACTCACACACACACACGCAGTATTGATACATGGACACAGACACACCTCCCCATTTCTGAATAGTATTCGGCCGCTCGTAAATTATTGCCGACTTGTGTGTGTTGGTGTGCGTGTTTCACGAAACAGCTGATTTGTTATCAAAGGCGCTGAATAGGCACACAGACAGCGAGAGAGTGAGAGAGACGCACACAGCGCGAATGCGAGAGCGCAAAACCTCAAGTGCTGAATTCTCACGCTCAGCAACAGCAGCGCACTAACAACAACAAAAGGCAGAAGAAATAAAAAAAAACAGCAACAACAACGACGCCAACGGCGGCTGCTGCTATGGCAACGACCTTCCTTATTTATTACAATGTGTGTAATCGTCTACTGTGTATGTGTGTGAGTGTGTCTCGTATGTGTGCATGCAGACGACGACTACGACGTCGACGTAGCTGTTGTTATTATTGTTGTTGTTGTTGTCGATGATACTGATGATGACGGTGTCGCTTATGCGAAAGAGGGAGAACGGAAGGCGCTGACTTAAATTGCTTAGTTTTTAGTGCAGAAATGTCTGCAACATTTAAGTTTAATGCTGGCTCGTTACTGTTGTTGCTGTTCTGCTGCTGCTGCTGCTGCTGCCGTTGGCTGTCGCTTCTTATGCTTTGTTCGTTTTTCTGCTGTGTCTGCCAGAGGGAGAAGGGGCATAATCTCTTTTGCTGGCTGGCAGCTTTTGCACTGAAAATCGTTGTGCTCATTGCGCAGTTTCCGTGTGGCTTAGTTTGAATTTTATTTTTGTTGTTGTAGCACAGGGCAGCTGCCGTCGACTGTGTGACTGTCGTTGCTGCTTTGCTTTTGCCTTAGTTTCATTTTTTGGGATTTATTTTAGTGCCGCACCTTTGTGCACACACAGTGCAGAGCGAAAGAGCGAATAGAAAGATGTAAGAGATGACAGCAAATTGCAGTAAAAAGGCAAAGCAAAAGCTCTGCAAATAATGCGGATGAGTGCGAAGCATAGACACAGTGAAATGGGAATAGAAAATGCAAAGCCAAACGGAATATTTAAGCATACATGCATATGTATGTTTGTGTATTTTTATGCATCTTGCATACTCATGGACACACACATGTAGTCGTCTGCCTTTTCAAGAGCTTGTCGCCAGGGCTATCAAATGGCAGCAAACAACGGTTTGATGGCATATGAATGATCAAAGCAGCGCATAAAACTGAAACTGCGCATAGGCTGAGGCCATAAAAAAAGCATAAAAATTAAAGCAGGCCAACACTTAAAACACACGCTCGAAAGAGCGAGAACGGCAGCACACAAATATGATTACAAAATAAAAAGGCAGCGACGTCGCTCTCTCGCACAGCACACGAAAGCAGTTGTAAAGATGGCCGCCGTGGCTATTATATAGCTGAATTTGTAAGCGACACCAACACTTAAGCCAACACACACACGCACACTGAGCACGCGAGAGAGACAGAGTGAGAGCCAGCATGTGTTTCTGTTACAGCCACTGAATGCAATTGGCTTAAGCGTTTGCAGCAACGATAACAAAGCAGCGTGCGCGTGTGTGTGTGTGAGTGCTGAATACGCGTCGACGTCACGGCCCAGTCGACAATCAGCTGTGCGCCATCAGCAGGTAAAATGCTGGCCAGCAAAAAGGGCCACGCTGCGAGAGGCAGTCGCTTGAGAGAGCTTGACGCGTGCAGACGGCTGCCTGAACAGAGCTCTGAAGAGTCTCGAATAATTGATGTCATAAAATTGTCATTGCAATTCGAATCAATTTCAAATTGCAGCAAGCATCAACAATTCCATAAAGTGACAAAAACAGTGAGCATTATATTTGTGTGTCTGTGCTTGAAATTTTGAGAACAAACAAAATACAAATGCAAAAACAACAACAAACAACTTAGCATTGACGGCGTCGTGAAACAGCTGTTATTGATCTCTCTCTCCCTCTCGCAATTCAGCGCGTCTCCTTCGATTCAGCACAACGCTCGGCTCTCTGAGCGCTGAATGCTGGAAGTCGAAAAAACAATTAACAACATTGAAGCGTTCGTTTCATTTCGCTTGCGCTGCTCAACGTGAACGGACGTGTCCGAGCAAATCTCTCCGGCGTCGTTAGCGTATTGAAATTTACAACTGTAAACTGCACGCGTGTTTTTGCATATAAACAAAGACTGAACCAACAACAACAAGCAAAACACAAACTCAATTTGCAGCTAAAATAAACAAGACTGATTACCAATACAATAAATCGCAAAACAATTGAATTACGGGTGCGACAAAACAAACGAAAAACAAACATCAACAAAGCAAGAAGCAAATTCCAAATAAAACAAAAAATAATAACAAACGCAGCAGCAGCAACATATGGATTAAGGTTCCTCTTATACACACAGCCGGATAAACAGCAGCTTTAATTACCGTTAAACGCTGTCTATTTCTCTCTTTTTGGATTACCAGTGCCAACTCAAAAGAAAATATAAAAAAAATCAAAATCGAAATTGTCAAAGTCAAAGTGCAGTGAAAAGCTCTGAAAATAAGAAAAGAAAAGAAAAAACAAAAATGAAATGCTAAAAAATTAAGCAAAGCGCAAACAACAACAACCAAAAAAGCTTTAAGTCTTGTGTCAACAACAAACAACAACAAGTGGAAAATGACGATGGCTGCGTGTTATGCTAATTACGACATGTCCTCCATGTCGTCTCTTTCGCACAGCATGTCGGCAGCGCTGCAGCAGCAACAGCAGCAGCAGCAACAGCTGCAGCAACAGCAACAACAGCAGCAGCAGCAGCATCATCAACAGCAGCAACAGCAACAACAACACATGTATCATGCTGCGGTTGCGGCGCATCAACAACAGTTGCTGCAACAGCAACGCCAACAACAACAGCAGCAGCCACCCGCCAACAACAACAACAGCAACACACGCCATGGAGTCGCTGCTGCTAGCAGCCAGCGCGGCAGCAACGCCTCAGCAACAGCTGCTGGCAACGGCGCCAGCAGCAGCGGCAACAGCAACAGCAGCAGCAACAACAGTAATAACAACACCAGCAGCAGCAGCGCAGTCAGCAGCAACAAGGACTACAGCATTCCGTTGCACGTTGACTGCAGCGTCGAGTACGAGCTGCCCAATCAGCCAAAGCCGCCCGCCGGGCAGCGTGTGGAGCCGCTGCTGATGATCCATCCCTGTTATTTTCGGAAGATGGAGTCGCAGCGGCGCAGTCCGTTCGTCAATAATATGCAGGCGACGGCGACGGCGAGCGCACGTAGTGCTGCCAGCAGCGCTGTTAGCAGCGCAGCGGCTTTGGGCAGCGGTGCGGCAACGGTGGCGTCAGCGCCGAGCAGCAGCAGCGCAGCGCGGCGTAAGACTCAAATGCAGCAGCAGCAGCAGCAACAGCAACAACAGCAGCAGCAGCAGCGACAGGCAGCTTACCAGCAGCAGTTGCGGCAGCAACAGCAGCAGCAGCAAATGTCACAAATGTCGCAGCAGGCGCTGTATCCAGTGCAGCAGCAGCAGCAGCAACAGCAACAACAGCTGCGACAGCAGCAACAACAACAGCAACTTCGCAACCAAAGTCGTCAAAGCCAAAGCCAAAGCCACGCAGCAGCCAACTCAGTCGCAGTAGCGGCAGCAGCAGCAGCCGCCGCAGCTGCAGCAACGTCGGCGTCGAGTCAATGGGAACAGTTGGCCGCTGCGCTTACGCCACATCAGCAGCAACAACAGCAGCACTCACACTCACACACACACCCACACGCGCACACACACTCCCACCCACATACGCATTCGCACCCACACACACACTCACACTCGCACACTCATCAACAGCTGCAGCACGCGGCGTCGCTGTATTCAGCAAAAAGCAGCAGCGCAAATTCAGCCGCAGCCTCTGCCAACGCCGCCGGTAAACGGGATGCTCTGCTATCGGGCAGCAGCAGCAACAGCTACGCGAGCAGCGCTGTCAAGCATCAGCAGCAACAGCACTGCCTGCCGCCGCCCGTTGCGCCTTGGGATGCGGCGGCAGCGGCGGCGACAGCGCTGCTAATTGACCGTTCACCGATGGCAACTGTTCCTAGCAACTATCAGGCCGGACCTGAGGCAACGCCCATGCACCGGCTGCCGCCCACAGCGTCGACAGACAAGCTGAGCGGCAAATACCGCCAATATCTGCGGACGCAGCACCGCATGCATCCCTACGCAGCAGCAGCGGCGGCGGCCGCCTCCCTCGCAGCAGCAGCGGCCGGCGCTAACTTGGGCCCAGCTTCATTTGTGCCCTTTGGTGCGGCGGGGACGTCGGCGACGGCAGCGGCGGCGCCAACATTCCAGCAACTGCAGCAAATCTCCTGCTACAACGTGTGATCCTCCTCCTCCTCGAACAACAACAATAACAGCAACGGCAGCAGCAGCAACAACAGCAACATCAACTGAGACAGACGCTTACAAAGTAAACGTCAACGAAAAAGAAAGAAAAAGAAAACAAAACAACTTAAAACGCTTTTTGATATCCTGTTATACTATTCTGTATTCTTTCACTGTACCCTGTTTTACTGTTAGGCTTGCAATGTGCCTGGTGTTAAACATGTAAACGAAACGAACGAGCGGTATGGCAATAGAACAAAACCTAAGTAGGCAGAGACAAAGAGAGCGCAAAAGAACGGTGCCCAAGCAAATGCAAGGCCCGAAATACGCTCCGCCAAGTGCAGTGTGCGTGAGCGACAGGCAGCGACGGCATTTGGGTCGAGAGAGCATAAGAAACAGAACATAAAACAGAATTGCATTGTGATAAACTGAAAAAAAGATAAGAAATTTGTAAGTTTTGTTTATTGTCATACGTCAAGTTAATGTTAACATGAAAAGTGTTTCGTACTAACGGCCAGGCCATTGGGAAGCCGGTAAATATTTAATTATTGATTTATAACTAAATTAGCTGCGAACGATTATTGCCAAAAAGCCCAAAAGAGAAGAGAAAAATAATGAAAATGTACTTGTTTTTTTTTTTTTTTGAAAGTAATTTGTAGTAATTCGATAAACAAGTAAGAAGAGAAGCGAAGAGAAGAGAAATGAAAATGAAAAAGAAAAAAAAACAAAACAAACAAAAAAATGCAAACTATTGTAGTGATATTTGTTATAAAATAATTTTAGTAATTAATTTAATTTAAATTAAACAACAAGGAAAACCAACAAATCAACACACAATGCGTGTAAACCAACAACAACAACAATAACAAGTAAATGAAATGCTAAAAACTAAAACATATGCTTATTTAATTATTATTATAAACAAAGTCAAAGTAAAACGAACAATATATGCTAAAGTCCTAAACTAAAAGAAAGAAGAAGCAGCTAGAAAACACACACACACATGCATACAAAGCGCTGATATTAAATAAAATTTGTTTCCAAATTGAAGCAGACAACGAAAAAATCAAAGTCAAAACTAAAATGTTTTCAATTGACAGGCAGAAAGACAGTAGCAAAGAGAGAGAGAGGCTGCATGCGAGCGCTCTCTCGCTACGGCATTTGCCGTCGGTACTTTGCTGGATTATTTTACAGTTTGTCGCCTCTTCTTCTTTATTTGATTTCGCCTTGCTGCTGTCACTGTGCGAGCTGCTTTAATTTGATTTCTAGCTCGCCTCGTGCGCTCTGGCTCAGTTTTGGTGTCAGCCACCTCTCCCCCAGCCCACATCCCTCGCGCCGCCTGTCGCCGTGATTGATTGTTGTCATTGATGGAAGACTTTCCAGCTCTGCCTCGCGCGCACTGAGGCACAGTGGTTGCAAAGCAGGGAGGCCGCAGTTAAAGTCGTTAATTATGAGCGCAGCCCACATAGTAATGTTTACAGAGATTAGTTTTATGCGGCCCATGCAGAGTGCGTGTGATAAACCGTGAAATCGTATCATTTAATTAAATTCAAATAGCTCCCTCTGACTGATAACTTGACGGATCTCCCAGCCTATTTCGCAACATTTTCAATTTCTAATTTCCTGCTTACAAATTCGAGTTTTTATAGGAAATCCGGCTAAAAGAAAACAAGGGTAGTAATCTCTCTCTTTTTTTTCTTTTTTAAATTTATTTATAACACAGCTCTCGATTCAATTAAACAAAATACGTAGGAGAAAGATAGAGAGAGGGAGAGAGAGAGGCGTAAAGCAGAAAACGACATCCGTTTCCCATTGACCAAAAGTGGACTCGTTTAGCCATTTGATTTGTGACTCGGTTAAAACGAATCCATTCACATGATTCACTTCAGTCTCTGCCCTAAATTCAAACGAGTCCACACTCCTCACGTCAAGTCAAGACAAGACAACAAAAAACCAGAGACAGGAACTGGCCGCGACTGCTTATGTGGACCACAATTCCAATTATAGTAGTATTTATATATATGTATATACATATGGCATACTATATAGAAAGCAGCGTCATCAAATCTTGATTAGTCTAATAAGAAAAGAAATTAGACAGACAAGCTACAAAATGTTCGATTTGTGTGCTGATATTCGTCTGACAAATGACTGCAATTTATTGCAGTATTTGCATAATTCAAATATAGATTAGAGTTCCGTATGAATGTGCCAATTAACACTAATTAAAATTTACTACTGTACAATGCGATCAATTGAAAGTGCGCAGAATATCAGCTGTTGCCCACTGTCGTCTCTCTCTATTCCTATTCACTCACCCCTCTCTCTTTAGTCATTTCCATTCAAGGCGAGGTCGTTGTCGTCATATTCTATGGGTGCATAGTGTGCGTGTGTGTGTGAAGGTGCTTGAGCTTTAGCTGAATTGGAATGAAACAAAAGCTGCACTTTACAGTGGATTGTTGAGTGTGTTTTTGAGGCAGATCTTCAGAGATAATGGGACTGTTTCTCAAGTGTGGCACTCGAAATTTCAAGTGTTGTTTTTTTTACATTTTATTTTCAGTTATTTATTTATTTTTATTTTTTATAGAAATGAGCTCAGCGCTGGTCAAAGAGTTTTGTTTTTGGTCATTAATCAGTAGGTGAGCCGATAGTTCGCATAGGCAGAAGTTTTTGCTTTTCCTGTAGCTTTCTACCGTATTTACATGCTAATTAATTTGTGGGTTTATTTGGTTTTGCGTTTGGCATTTATTACGGCATCTCCCCCCAGCCCACAGGCAACGCAAGGCAAGGCAAGGCAAGGCTGGTGCCATTTAAAAGTCATCAACAGAGATAAATAAACTCAATAATGGTCCAGCCAAAAGCACATAAAAGGCGAAAAAAGCAAAAGCAAAAACAAAAGCATGCAAATAAAACGGCACCCAAAGCGCGCATACAAAATCAAATTAAGCACACACACACACACACACGAGCCACACACATGCACAGAGATGATTAGTTATTTTTAAATATAAGCTGAAAAATGCAAACAGTAAAAACGCACGAAAATTGTTCAAAACGAAATGACGCAAAGCGCATTAAACAAAGTCCAGCAAATAAAAAAAAAAAAACAAATATAAAGTCACACACAAACAAACACACACAGGCAGAGGCACGCAGAGCAAGCGCCGCCAACAACAAAAAATGCGATAAAAACTGAAGTAGAGCGCAAAATGAAAAGCAAAGACAGACAACGATGTCGACGTCGGCGTTGGCGTCGACGGCGGAAGCTGTCTAACAAACGGTGTCTGTATGTGTGTGGGTGCAGCAGGTGACGAGGGCGGCTCGGGTTAGCGTGAGCATTACAGGGATGCCGCGTCGCATTGAGGCTGGTCATAAAGCCCAAGTTTATGAGCAGAGAGACAAAGACAGGCATAGACATAGCAAGCGTGCGAGTGAGAGTGTAAAAGCGACGAGACGCCGACGCCGACGCCAACACCGACGCCTGGACAACCAGTTTCTGTTTGTTATTGTTGTTTTTTTTTTGCCATTCATTCATTCATTTTCCTTCTTTTTTTTTGCACTCTTGCAACTGGATGAATTTGGGGTCAGCCTAAGATTGGATTTGCGACTTAATTAAAGCGTTTCCCACTTCAGAAATATATTTAAATTACAATTTAAATACATTAATTTCCCCGGCGTGTTTCGCTCAGATCTTTAATCGTTTTGCATATAAAATACATAATTTATTATTTATTTTTTTCGTTAATGACTTTTTTTTGAATAGCTTTCCAGTATTAATTAAAGCCGTAAATTAAGTACCGCACTTACAATTAAATATGTATTTATGCCAAACGAATTTTTTTGTTTAGTTAGTGACAGTTTTAATAAGCTTAATTAAATTGTATAAAAAGCGAGAAGAGAGCGAGAGAGAGAAATGTATCGTTAGTCGCTGTAACTAATTAGCATAATTCGTATGCGTGACTGCGCAGGTATTTCTACCTGCGGCGGAGCGATTTGAGCGGCTTTAAATAAATTAACGAACAAATTCATTATTAATTAAAACTAAAGTCTAAATTAAGGCATTCGGATGAGCCAGCGACAGCGCCGGCCATAAACCTGTGGCCAAGCCCAAAACAAAATAGAAATTTGACTTTGATTTGGTATTTTGTATGAGTCAGAGGTGATTTTTATTTTTTAGAAATGCAAAATTTAATTGAGTCTCGAAATACCCAATTAACCTCAAATTGCGACATTTAGCTTGAACTGAGAAACCCTGAAAATATTAAAAAAAAAAACAAAATAAAATTAATTATGTAGAGCTACACTTTTGGCTGGCCCAAAAGTCGTGAAAAAGCTGAAAAAAAAATATATATATTATTCATACTTAGCGAGCAGCTTAGCCAAAGTCAAAGCACTTAAACTGCCCCAGCTAACTAGAGAGAGGGAGAGAGAGAGAGAGAAGGAGAGAGGGGAAGGTCGCAAAGGCCTACGCTTAAAAGTTGAACTACAAACTTTATACTGAACAACAAGCGAATAGTTAAAAGCAAAAATACGACGTGTAAAACTAGCTAGAGAAAAGCTCAAAAACTAAAAAAAACTGAAAAAAAAAAGAATTAAAAAGCATTAACGCTTAGCGCTGCCTAAGTGCAGTTGGGGTATACTACAGATACAGATACAGATACACAAACAGATACAGATATATATATATGTATATATATATATACTTTATATATCTATATAGATGATATGTAGCACATGAAGCAAATCATATATGAAAAACAAAACAGAAAAGAAAATAAACTATATATATATATACTATATATATATATATATACATATATATATATATATATATATATATATATATATATATATATATATATATATATATATATATATATATATATTACATACATATATATATATATATATATATGATCTATACTTATCGAAAGCCGCACACGCAAATTATACGTTTTTGGGTTCTTCATGGAGCTAGCATAAACATTAAAGTAAACTCTACACACATACATACACATATGATAATCGACATATAAATTAGCCAACCATATTGTGACTTACGACAACACCAAGAGCAACAACAATATCTATATACTGCAACTAACTATATAGTAATTAGACAAAACAAACCAACTACGCCAAGGCAGATATACCCTGAAACACAACTCTAGGGAAAGCATGGGGCGAACCGTATACTTAAACTAACTAGGCCATCAACAAATTATAGTACGTGAATATATATGCATATATATCTATGTATAGACAGCGGTCAGGGGTGAGAGCCCCCAGTATTTGTGAGGAAAAACGAGAGAAAAATTTAATCGCTGAATTAACGAAAATCTATTGAGCGTAAAATATGCAGAAAAAAACTGGAAAAAAATAAAATAAAAAATAAATATATATACATATGCATATAAAATGAGTATAACAAAATATTATTATGAATTTCTGCTGTGAACAAAAATTAATGTTTAAATATGCATTAATTTCCAACTTTTTTTTTATTGTCGTTTATATATGTATATGGAAATAAAACTAGAAAATATGCTAAATGTAAAATGGAATTTCATATAGACAGGGAGAGAGAGAGGTAGATATGGAGAGAGGTGGGAGGTAGAGCTGAAGAATTGCCAAAGCCAAAACCGAAAAAGAAAAAAAAAAAAGAAAGAATTTGCAAGTTTTCGCATTTGCTTTGCGTGCATTCATCAATAATAATACATCAAATATATGGTCTTCTTTTCTTCAGTTCTCCAATACGGTATATATACATAGGTCTTTATAGGTACATCTATTTAAATGTGATAGTAGTTTTATTCAATGATTGATTGTGCACTCCCAATTTCCCCAGTCCAAAGAGCATTTGGTTTTTCTCTTCGAATCTTAGCTGCTTAACTATTGTACATGAATTTATATACATAACAGATATATATAGCATTTGCATAGCTGTATGTATACCTACATATATATACATATATATAGATATATAGATTAGATGTCAAACAATTTATGTAAATTATCCAACTGGCATATATATTATATATGATTACTGTATAAACCATCTGATTTGTAGCATATTATCAAGTGAATTCAATATGTATTATTCGATATGATTAACAAATATATTGGGCTGCATGCATAAGAAAATCTCGAGGAAAACAATAATATGAAGAGGCAAACACGATACGATAAGCAAATTAATAAATCATTAATTTGAGCAAAAAATAATTGGAAAACGCTTTTCTTTTCCAAGGGTGGAAAGCTGGGCAAAGGGGAAGGTATATGAAACTTGGCAGATCTACAAAACTTTGGTTTGACTTTTGTTAACTGAAAATTCCATTTTATATTTTTGAAAATACTTTGTTTATTTTTATAATAGATTAAAGTAATTGAAATTAGTTTTTGCTTATCTTTCATTAATTATATGATCTAAATTCTAGCATGATTCATGCCTGACTACTGGATGTTCGCTTGAAAATTGACTAAGAATTGTTTTTGAGTTTATAGCCAAAGAACTTTTAGTGGGAAATATGGTTTCCGTCTGGCTTTGTGGTCTCATTTGCAATAGCAGTCACAATACAATTGATGGATGATGAATAATGAGCAATGAAATGTAATATCGGCGCAAGTATTTGTCATTGTTCATGGCTCGATGGCTTCTGCGCTGGCAGCGCGGCCACTTGTCAGGCCCCTCGCCCACCCTGGCCCGCAGCGACATACATACATACATATGTATATATGTCTGTAGCTATATATATACGTATTCGAGTATTATCAGCACTCACGAGGCTCATGTTTCAAATGGTTGACGCTGTCGTCTTTGCAGTTCGTAGTAAATGTGGGCTTCCATTTGCTTGCCTCTGTCACCCGCTCACCCGCTCACCCGCTCTCCCTCTCGCTCTCTCTCAGCCTGTGTGCAGTGAAGTGTTTTCACAATCATCGCCACATGACTCGGACACACACTCGAAATTCGTGCTGTGCCCGTTTCACATTTTCCAAATGATGTTGCAAGTTGTGAAGGTTGAAGCTGCTGCCAAGAGGCTATCAGCCAGAGGTTTCGCTGAGGTCTCTGTTCTGGAGCCAGTTCCGTTCGCAATAGCCGCTAATAACAAAAACTCAGACGTCAGCTGGTCTGGCGGCGATTAACAGCGACTAAGGCAGCAATTAAAAATGCTTTAAAATGGCCTCAGCCAGCGCCGCCGCTGACGTCGCCGGCGCGCCCACGCAGCCGAGAAATGTTATAAACATTTGAATATGCGAATAATTAAAATATTTAAAATAGTTGCCCGGCGCGTCTTTTAATGAGCACACATCAAAAATCAACACGTAAATAGTATATCATTCGCTTTTCATTTCCATTTCACATTCGGAGCTCTGTTTCGAAAGCGAGCAGAGAAAGAGAACCTGGCAGGGAGTCCCAAGGCGAAGATTCGAGCTACCAAAATAAACAAATGAATCGAAACCAAATTGAAATTGAAAATGAAAATGAAAATGATGGGAGGGAACGTGGCAAAGGTTTAATAAATTATAATTTATGTTTATTGAGCGATATGTTATTCAAAGCTCGTTTTGTTTATTGATTTTATGCGAGCAGCGAGCAGTGTGGAGTGAGCAGCACGAATGTATCTGCGAGTCGCTGTATCTATGTATCTTTCAGATGCTGCAAATGAGTGAGCATTTGTGCGACATTTACGACTTGTCATATTCTAGTCACACACGGCCTCTGTAGCTGTGTGTGGGAAGCCATAAATTGTGCCACACACTCACACAGATGCGCCTCAAATGTATCTTGTATCTTGTAGTTTGTATCTTGTCTCTGCCCCCTGCCAGCCGAGCTATCGAGTAGGCCGCATCTCACTCGCAGTTACTTAGTTTTTATGCACGTTGTTCGCTCATTGTTTGTTTGTTCCATTGACAATGCGGCATGCAGCGTGCAGCGTGCAACATGGTGCATGCAGCAGCAGCAGCAGCAGCAGCCTCAAATCCCAGATGAGTAATGATTGTAGGGCTAGGCACAGTCGCGCAGTGCACTCTTAATAGCCGTGCCAGCGCCTCTTGCCTGCGGCCAGCTTTAAAACAGGCAAACGGACGGAGAGACAGACGGACGGACGGACGAACGGAGGGACGAGGCACGGCATATAAAATGAAATGAAATGAGATGAGTTCCGATCCGAAGCAATCCCCAGCTAAGCCGCCCTGCAGACTGAAGGCATAAAATACAAAGTACACAGAGATAGTCGGACGGACAGCACGTATCTATGAGATACAATTTGGCCTGTGCGTTGGCCGTTGCGCCGGCACCAAATTATATATATGTGTCTATACATATTAAAAGATTTATTACACACATTGTGACAGTGCGAGCCGTCGAATGAGTTTTTCAGCGTAATTACCGAGCGTCACAAAATATGTTCGAAAAACATACAGAAAAATGAAGAAAAAAAAAAAAAACAAGTAAGAATGCTCTAGTCGAGACGGCTCGACTAGGAGATACCCTGAGCCCTGCGAAGTGCCGATACTTCAAATATTGTATGCTTAGTTTACATATACATATACTGCAAGCAACACATACACACACACAGACGCACGCTCAAGCACACGTTCTGCCAACTGCGCAGTTGACATAGCGAATGCGCTTGGGCTGCAAGAGGCTTATGTTGTTAAAATTAAATGTTTAATAACTTTTTTTCTAGAAGGACTTTTTGATTCAAACTTTCAGGGCATGATTATGTTATTCATATGTGTGTATGTGCCGAAGCACAAGTCTCTAGTATTTGAAATGCGTTTTTTGCAAATTTAGGGCGAAGGGGGCGTGGCATCCAAAAACAAAAAATTACAAAATGTCTGCATTCACAACAGGAATCTATGTAGTGAATTTCAGGTCTCTAGCTCTTACGGTACGTAAAAGAGACGAAAAGTTATCGAAATTTATCGATAAAAAGACAACGGGAAGAGTTATCGAATTTTTGAAAAAAACTCGTATAGCGTATGGTATTCAGGAGTATACATGTCAAATTTCAGCTCTCTAGCTTCTGTGGTTTACGAGATCGCTGCGTTCACACAGACGGACGGACGGACGGACGGACGGACGGACGGACGGACGGACAGACGGACAGGGCTATTTCAACTCAGCTCATCGAGCTGATCAAGAATATATATACTTTGTATGGTCTGCGACGTCTCCTTCTGCCTGTTACATACATTTTCACAAAAACATTATACCCTGATTTCCCATTTTCAATGGGCTCAGGGTATAAAAATCAAATTAAGCGCGCACTCGTATGAAATAAGGCAGCTCCAGTGTGTGTGTGTGAGGAGCAGATACCCTGTAAATACTGATTGCCTAATATATATGAGTCCCTGCATAACTCTGACCTAGAGCCGAATACAAAGTGCTAGATATCGATATTTATCGATTTTTGGTGCGAAGAAAAGGAGGAAGAGCAAGCAGGAGAAGAACTAATATTTCATAGACTGCTAGGCTAGATGAATGATCGTTATTTTATAGTATCTAAAAGGAATATCGAATGAATTATGAATGTGAAGAGCAGATACCCTATAAGCAGTTCGCTTTTACTGAGAATATGGTATCTGCTCTAAACAGCTACTATTCAAGAGTAGATAACTAAATATCTATATTAATCTATAGAAAAGAATCTATAGGTAAAGACATGGACTCCTCTTCACACTGCGAATAGAGTATGAGTTGCCGAAATACAAACAAAAAACTAAACTCATGTGGGCACAAATATCATTTTTATGTTTGTATATGTTTGTGTTGTTGTTTTTTTATGGGCTAGCATTAAGTTTTTTCCTTGTATTTTGATAATTGTGCAGATAAAGCAGCAAATGGGAAATGGGGAAAAGTCTCTGTCAATGCCAACAGCCAACTGGCAACTGGCAACTGGTAACTGGCAACTGGCAACTGGCAACTGCCCTCGTTTGGCATTGCTTGTGTGAAGGTTACCGACGGACTGGTTAGTTGTCCGTCGAGGCAAGTTAATCATTTATGAATGACTTCTTCTTCTATGGCAACTGGCGATTTGGCCCTTGCAGGCAGACTCAAAATGAAAATTAAGGCGCTTTAATGACTACCAAAGGTGATGGCCGCACTCGACGGGGCCCAGCAGCTAGACGAACACAGCCAGAGCAACAGATACGGATACAGATACAGATACAGATACTGATAGAGATGAATTTAGCCATGGCAAACGTAACGAGATAAGCGTAAATTGTTTATGCGCTAATTAAGATTTCCTTTAAGCCAGGCCAGCTTAAGACCAGCTGCTGTTTCGGCTTAGCAATTAATGCTCAAAGCAAAGTTCATCAAAGGTTTTGTTTCTTAAATGTGAATTTAGTCTTAAGTGGGCTTCTGCGTAATATGAATGAGAAGAGATACTGAATCAGCCTGTGCACAAACTGCGTTTCATGTTGTCAATGACCACTCAAGGAAAAACCATTTACTAAGTCTTGAAAGGAGATTTTCTTATAAAAAAGTATTTGAGTAGAGCGAATCCTAAAGGTTTTTTTTATTAAAGAAAGTTTTTTAGATTTTATTTTATTTATTTTTTTATTCATTCCCATTTTCTTAGTTAAAGCACAATATCTCTAAAGAAGGTACCATATTTGAGTGTTTTAGGATGTTTAAGGCAAGTGTGAAACGTTTGGAATGGAACAAGCGAAGCGTTTCTTATGTCTAAGTGCAATTTCTTTTAATTATATTCATAATTTCAGTGAAGTTTCTCGATATAGGATTGATATATAAAGCATTTGGTTGCTCAGGGCTAGTTTGAAACGTTTGGAATGGAACATGAAAGGTCTATTGTCATTTCACGTACTTTTGTGATCGTTAGTTTCTAAAATTCAGTAATACTTCTTGATTTGAGAGCTTGAAAAGACTATGAAACAGTTGAATTGAAACAGGTAAAACTTTTTCCAACTTCATTTGAAAGTTGTTGGACTCAAGTAAAAGTTCTGCAGATAAGAATTTCGTTTTAAGCACTTATGCCTGATATTTTCTTCAAGTGTAATACCTAGAACGAGAACTAATTCTTTCATAATCTCTGATGTCATGACATAATCAGAGTTTTTTTTTAAAGTTGTGTAGAAATCTAATTGACTGACGTCAAGCGACACGAATCTTAGTTGGCATTAGACATTGCGAGTGTGATTGTGACTGTGACTGTGACAGTGACTGTTACTGCGACTGCGACTGCGACTGTGATGGACGGAAAAGTCACAGTTGGCGAGCAAAGTCGAAGCGGAATGGAGCCAAATGCGAAAGCCGAATCGTACGTTCAGCTGTTCATGGCGTTTTGCTTTAATGGAACGTGTTTTTCTTGTAATCGTTAATCTGGCATTTGCACTTAATTAAAAACATTTTAGCTATTATTAACAGCAGTTGCTGTTGTTGTTGTTCGAGTTGTTGCCGCTGTGTCTATGCGCCAGCAGCAGCGCGGCCGATTTTATTATTTGCTCTGAAATTTGTTGCATTTAAATTGTGGAATATGTTTATGGATTTGCGTGATTGCTTCCACATGCCGCTAAGAAATCGTGAGTTACATGTGCTGCACACACACACATATATATACTTATATATATGTATATCTGAATACTCCGAGTGCTTGGCGTATCGAATTGAAATTGAAATTCGAATCGCTTTCGGAACGCAAGCGTTGCATGGCTTTGCCTTTGGCTTTGGCTTTCTGGTTTTTGCGAGAACTCGTTAATATCAATTTGCCTGAAATTGTTAATTGATTTTGCAATGAGCAAATATTACGCGATGATTGCTTGATATCTGCATGTTGTTGTTGTGTTGTCGAAGGAATTTTTATAGTTCATTTCGCATGCGTCGCGTCGCGGCCGCCGAACCATTCCATTCCATTCCATTTCACTTCATTTTGTGGGCCTTTTAAGCTTCGCATATATTTTTGTGAATTTTATTATTTTGTTATTTACAACGTTGCCCTGAAGCATCGCAGTCGCAGTCGCCGTCGCCGTCGCCGTCGCTGTCATGTGTACACAAATATTTTAATGCCAGTTTGTGACTTTCACGAAATCAACAAATTTCGCACGTATGTGCGTTGTCTCTGTTCGTGTTGTTGCTGCTGTTGTCGCTTGTCTCTTGTTGTCTGCTGTTGACATTCACGATTTGTTGTTCTTATTTGACTTTGCTATTTGGGGCGATAACAACAAGTTGATTGTGACGTAGGTGGTCAACAAAACATGTTCCTTCGGATCACACACTCTGAGAGTAATATATAATTTTTAGTACTAAGATTAAGTGCTAATATACCCCAAATGTCTTATAAATGGGCATGGAATTCTTCACTCTTGCAAATTAGTTTATTGCTCTTTCAAGTAATCAAATTCCTGCGACTTTATCAGCTGTGAATGTACTTCAATTTGAGTCGAGCTGGCTTTATCTTAGTTCCAAAATAAAATGCAAATGCTTAGAGCTTCTGGCAAGCCATAAAGTGTGGAATGTAGTACTGAAAATAGTATAGTATATATATAATAGTATGGAAATTCTTCTTAACTGAAGTCTAAACTTACTTAAGACTAGAGCAGACTTCACAATTTCTATCTTTCATTTTGATTCAAGTATATGTATAATTATATAATATATAATAAGGGACGTCTAATGATTTGGACCAACTTTCGGCACCTACTTCGAAATTAGCACACACATACATACACACACAGAGCTGATGATAAATGCCAACTGAATGAATTTATAAATATTTACAGAAATTTTGAAATCTCGAAAGCGTGAAGTGTTTCGCGGTTAGCGCTGATTGCCAAAGCACGTGGAATCAAGCTCTGGGCGGCTGACGTGACGGCGATACGATACAAAGAATGCCCATGGAAATGATATGGGGACAGCGTGTGTGATATGACCGCCCATTACTGTGAACACACAGATACAGATATGTATATTTATATATACAACTGTATCACGAGTGCAAAATGTGACAAGAGCTCACGAATTTCAGTCCAGATATGGCTCGCCAGCTGAGAACAGTTTTTAGCAAGATCTCATGTCCATGATATGTAAGTATTCATTTACATTTATCTCTCGGCTGGCGACCTTTTCTTTCTCTACGGAGTCCATAGACTCTTACTTTTATGAGCAACCCGAGTGCGACTCTGTTTCATGTTGTCCATTCAATAGAAGATAAACACTAAAAAAAAAGCCCAGCTTCGTCTGGGCCTTTAAATTAACTACTGCGAGAAGGCATTCAACTTATTATTACACAAAATTAACGTTCAGATCTTTTCTATAGAAATCGTATATATTTATATATATATATATATGTGTGTGTGTAGGGGCTATATAATTAAATTATGAATGCTTTAGATGGCAACTTTATTGTTTGCTTTATCGCAACGCACAAAAAAATAAAAAACTTCAACTTTTGTTTTGTGTTCTTTGAAAGGCCTCCAACAGACCCTACTTAGAGAACTTGTTTCTCCGCAATACAAAGACAAAACACAATACCAAAATAATTTCAAAAGTGTATATATATATAAATCGATTTGAAGCACAACAATAATGCTCTAATGAATCGTGGAAATCAGCAATAAATACAAATATATATGTATATATAAGATATATGAAGTGTATTTAAAAATAATAACAATAATGAAAGGAACTGAACGAGTACATAAATAATTTAAAAAACGTTGCGAGACGTGGCCAGGCACTGGGCCTGGGACTGGGGCTGATTTCGGCCATAATGCCTTAAATTATGGCCTCATTGTTCATGCTATTTGCTGCTACAGTTACGTGGAGATTGGCAATGGGTTTTGGGCTCGAGACTTGGAGCTGGAAGCTTGAAGCGAGCCGCATCAGGGCGGGGGAGCTGGCAATGGAGCTTCAAGACGGGGCGATAATCGCTTCAAAGTTGCGCCTTACTTCGGTCGGGTAATCTAATTTATGGCGTTTTTCTGGCAAACTAATTGCAATTTCCGCCCCTTGGACCTGGGACGCAGAGTGCCGAGGGGCTGACAATCAAATTACGCATGCGAGGCGTACACAAATCTACATAAAAAATAAAAAAAAAAAAACGTTGCCATGCTAAGCGCGAAAACTGCTCGAGTCTAATCATCGTGCGCGACCTTTTTTCTTCCTGCCCAGACCAAAAGCCCAAATGAATCAACTCCATCTGTCCGTCTGGCTGACTGACTCAACTGCGGCTTTGTTATGTTAATTAGACAGGCCAAACGTTTGTTTTAATTACGTTTTTTTTTGTATTTTCTCATCACTGTCTGTTCGTCGGTCTGTCTCTCTCTCTCTTGAAAGCCTACCCACTCAGCATTCGGTTCACTTCCACTTGGAATTCATTTCTGAATTTGAATATCAAAGATGTTTTATAATTTCAGTGTAGTTTATATTGCAGCTGATTTGGATTCAGTTAACCCCGCCCTAAACTGCGTAATATTATGCTCGAAAAGCCTCTGGCCTGGCATTTTAATCTATTCATACTCATAATCGTGATCGTAACCATTAATAAAACAATTTAATGTGCTCTGCTATAAAGATGTGCCAGCCATAAAAGTCATATATGTATATATATACGTATAACTTGAGAGATTATTAAGAATTTGTATAGAATATATATGTAGAATCTTGATAGAGTTTCAATGGAAATTCATTCAATTCCACAACAAATTTATATGTTGGTATTTCCTAGAGAGATTTTTATAGAACTTTAGTGAAATCTGGAGAGTAGCAAGAGATTCGTATAGAATGCCAAAGGTATGTACTTTGGGTATGGCATAACGAGAGAGCATTTAGAATCGACTTCATTCTCATCTACTTCGAGTACTCCTTGACAATCCTTTCGAATGAGTATGCATAGGACTAGAGTATAGTGAATACCTCAACAAAGTCCCCATAAAAGTTGAGAGCGATTCTTACAATATTGAAAGCTATCTTCAGTGTATAAGCAAGTCGTTGTCTCCTACTCAGTTTTATCGGTTTTGTAGCTACTTGTGCCCTGCGGGTATTTAGCATTAAAAATTAATGAAAATTAATGCGTTAGGTGTTAAGTTCTTTTGCTATTGCGGGGCGCGACTGGGCACGACACGACGCTGCATAGGCTTGGTCTGGCTGCTGAAAGCGCTCGCATTCTGAGCATGCTCTACTCTCTTTACATACAAAGTACAAAAGACGAAATACAAAATACTTGTAGCCATATACATTTTTTAATTGATTTGCCACCCAATGAGCTGGCCGCAATTAACCCAAGGCAAAGCCAGCGGCGACTCTGACGGCCACATCAAAGGCGCCCGGGTGATTAGGCATAAAGGCAGCTGATTTGGGTATCGAGTTGCCGACTCGCTGGAACCCGGGCCCTGGCTCTGGCACTGGCACTGGCTCTGTGTATGTATCTAGGGACTGCATAGCTTTCGATATGAGTATCAATGAAAGCGATTGCAGCGTAGACTTTGTTGCATGTCTGCAAGCCGATTGAGATCTCGTTCCATAAGCGCTTATATTAGAAATTTCCAGCTAATTAAAAACAATGAAGAATTATTGTGCTCATAAATCGAGCGAACTTTGCTTGTTTACAAATCGTGCGATACACTGAAAAAATAGATAGAGTTTCTATTACTAAATATGAAATATTTTTTAAGTATATATTTGCTATGTCTTAGCCTATATATCTTATCTAGCCTTAATCCATGCTTAAGCTGATTTCGCGCAGTGTATGGTTAGCGATTAGCGCTGCTTGATGCCACGTGCTGCCTGATAAGATAAGCCAAAATGCGGCTAATCCATATTTGATATATATAGTATATATATTTATATATAGGCGTAATCTTGTTTTCTCATTTTATTTTCGCAAAGCTCAGATTATTGCTTATATATATAGTCAGAGTGTGTAACCCCGCTGCCTGCCCCTTGGCCCAGAGCCAGTGCAAGTCTGTTTATGGGCGTCACTCGATCTGTCGTGACTAATGTGTAGGCCCCGCATAGCTATAAATAATTTCACTATCATTATCTTTTATGTATGTCTGTGTCCGTGGGGGATTGCCCCCAAAAGTCGAGCTCGCAGTCGAAGTCGGAGTCGGGCTCTGTTGCTAGAGTTAAAGTCGCTGCATTTGACGTTTGACAAGCAAATACAATTAAGTCGGCTCGTAAATTGTGGCACGATTTAAATACACAGCCTCATGAGTGGATGTCTGATTCGAAAAACCCGTTGGCCGCCTGTCCAAGTTATCTAATGCAAAGTATCTTAATTAATTACTGATTAAAGCAATATAATCAAACAGCGTCTATCAGGTGAGTGGCAACTCGCAATATCGGTCAATTGCGCTCAAGTGTGATTAAGTCTTACACCCCTCCCCTCCCCTGCCCCTTCACTCTCTCTCTCTCTCTCTCTCTTTGCCCCTGCTCATTAGTCGCCCCTCTTTGCAGTCTTATCGTTCACTTTTGTAGGTCTCGCAATTCATTTGCTTCACCTTTGCGTCGCCCTCTCCCTCTGTCTCCCTGTCTACGTTTCGATCTCAAGTGGATTTGTTTGGAGGATTTATGACGCTGATAGCTGGCCAAGTGGAAATGCCTACGCCTCATCGAGAACTCGCAGATTGGCCGAAAGCTCACGTCACGAACCGATTCAACTCGATTCGATTCGATTCGATTGATAGAAGAGTCGTGGGCCGGGCCTAGACAACAAGTGGAATTGAGCTCAAGTTCTTTAGACAGCAACGAATTGTTGATCGACCTGTTTTTTTCTTGTATAGAAATAGCATATGATATAAACATTTATATAGATCTATATATATACGTATATACACCGTTCAAATGATCTAGTCATTTATGACACCTTTGTTCCATTTAATTGTGAAACTTGTTGTTGGCGATAGCTTATCAAAATTCTGGAAAGGGATTTTCCGTTCAAAGATTTAATACAACTCAACTTTTGTTTATTTGGAAATAATCTCAAGTTGGCGTTAGCTAGAAACAGAAACAGAAACAGACACAGAGAAACCGTTGAGGGGCTTATGAAATGGTATTCCGGCTAATCTGGCTACGGATCCTCAAGAGGCCGCGTATATGGCTCTGCGGCCATAATGTTTAGTGCCTGTCCAGTTGCCAGAGGCCGTAAATATTTCTAGCCCATATGAGTGAGTCGAAGTCTCGGACCATTGGCCAGCTGATTACGCATTGCCAAAGAAACTTTATATATATATATATATGGACTATGCCTGATGAATGATTGTGGCAGACACTCGAGTCGCTATATAATTGCTGTTGTAGTTGTTGTTGTAGTGTGACTCGCTTCTTTGGCACTCGAAAAGTTTTGTCAATATCATTTAGTGGGCACTGTAAAGATTGCCAAAGCCCACTCGAGCTCTCGGCAACTATGAAGAGTCATTGTGCCTCGTTTTCGTTTTCGTTTTTTTTCTGCTCAAGACATCACCTTTTTTATTGTTTTTTTACAACTTTTCTTTTTGTTTATTTTACCTCTTTTTGGTCGCGGCGCAAAGGTGCTGCCACTCAGGCAGTCAATTTGCTTTGTTTTGAGTGTTTTATTAATTAAAGTGCCTAGTCTCCAGGCCATCGTCCAGCTGGATGGGCGATGTTGTGCAGTAGTTTTTGGGGGCCTTTCATAAATCATTTGGGCCGACGGCTGCTGAGGCTGTTAATTAAAAATAAAACAAGCAAATAAGTTGGCGCGACGTTTAAGCGCTTTTAATGAAAATTAATGCGCCTCCACGCTGCCAGACGAGCCGCTCGACCCGACACCGCATTATCAGAACATAAATAAAAGTTTCCTGGCGAGCCGGCCGGACGGCCCCCTGGACTCTCGACTCGGTCACGAAAATTGCCTATGCAGGGACGTGGCTATCGCCATGATATGGCCGTAGCCCAGCGCAGAGTCTAGGCTATTGAGGTTTCATTAGAACAAAAGGCTTGGCCGCATGATTTATGCAGCAGGAGTTTGGCTGCCCTGCACCACCGCCTCTGCGCCCTGCTGACCAGTTGAGCTATTTGCATTAAAATTTCATTTGGGCTGCTTATCGCCGAGCGTGGCCAAGAGCAAACATTAAATTGTTGGTGAGTGGGACGAGTCGAAGGGGAGTTTCAGCTCAGCTACACACTTGAGCAGAGAATGTTATTCAGATGCTGTTAGTTAACAGGACTGTTGACAGGCAATCCAGGGTATTTGCCATTCGAGCAAGTCTCTAGACTCAACTCTTTTTATGACACATTATTTCCGTACTCTAGGGGGCCGCCGGCGTCTGCTGATAAGGCGCTTTGTTTATAGTTCTGCTTGGGCACCGGGAATACTATTTGCCAATGTTTATTTTGAGCCATAAAGCTAAAGCCCAAATGCAAAGCCTTAAAATACTTTAATTACGCTTAATTTATGAGCAAATGAGGTTGTTCTGGGCGCAGTGAGGGAGCGTCTCCTAGACGTTCGATTCGAATCTAATTAGTGCCTGGTCACACCTTCAGCCAGACGGCGCCGCAGGCCCCTGCAATTTGAGCCGCCTTTCCGAATTGGTAATTGTATTATTATTTTTATTATTATTCCCACTATTTTTATTGGCCGGCTCTCGGGTCGTGCCTGGAAAGAGAAGATCATTAAGGCGCCGTTGCCACATGCCACTTGGACCGCGCTGAGCTGCCGGCATTTTGATTGTTTTTAATCAATAGTTTTTTCTTGTGTGTTTCAAGGAATCGGGAGATATCGAAAGAGCAGTTCATGAATATTTATTAGTTGCCTGCTTTTTTGGGGCGTTGTTCATTTTTATAAATCAGCCGAATGGGAATTTATGCGAGATGCGTCCCGGCAGCTGCTGCTGCCAGGAAATGGCAGAGCGAGAGAGAGAGAGAGCCAGGAAATGCTTGTTAGGCAGGTAAATTGACTGTCAATGTGAATTACAGAGCTTGCAGCCGAGTCGTGCCCCAAGCTGATGAAGAGTCGAGTGTCGGCTGTCGGCTGTCGAGAGTGTGGGCTTCTCATTAGAGCAGTTGTCTGCCTAGTCGAGCGGAGCAAGCACCCACACTCTGCTGCCGCTTCCTCTCTTTTTAGCCAGATAAAGGCGGGGCCGGGCAGGGCAGGGCAGGGGCGTGGCCATAGGGATACACTTGACGTGACAAATGCGGGTTAACGGAATTGCGCAAAATACGTATTACTTTAAAGGGTTAAGAAATGTGCAGGGGGAGGGTGGGTAAGGTCTGAGGGGGCACAGATGAGACTGCGACGTGAGCTGGCAAACAATGTGACCGCATTTTAGTCACAGTCACACTCGACAGTCGTTCGATAAGTGGAGGTGTAAGTGTGGCACCAGCAATGTGTGTGTGTGTGTGTGTGTGTGTGTATGTTGGTTGTGTGCACTGCACCGGGCATAATTGAGTTTGTTTCAAATGCTTTTTACGTAGCACGACCAGCAGCAACTGCCACAGCAACAGCAACAGCAACAATGGCAAACAACATTGTCGCCTTCGACAATGTCTGTGGGTCTTTCTCTCTGTGGGTTGTTTGCTCGATGTTGTTGCTGCTGCTGCCGTTGTTGTTGGTTAGTTGGCTGTGGGCCTCTTGGCTCTTGGTAGTTTTCAACATCAGCGACGCTGACTCGCATCGGCAACGGAATCTTAATGAATTTTACGAATTTAACATGCTGTGCACTTCAAAAGGAACACACAGAGACGACAACGACAACGACAACAGCAACAGCAACAGCAACAACAACGACACGACGCACGCACATCGCCGATAAGTAGAAGTATGTTTGTCGTGCCATATATAAAATTATTACTTTCGACATGCATGCGACCGGGCCAACTGTTGTTGCTGTTGCTGCTTGCTGGTTGCTGTTGCAAGTTGTTGCTGCACACCCCATAAGTGACTGCTGCTGCTATGTACGGCTCTGTGGCTGGGCAGGAAGAGGTGCCTTAGCAATGCGTGGCCCAATGGCTTGCCCTCAACTTGACACATCTTTGAATTAAGACAAAGAGCAGCAGAAAGAGAAAGAGACAGAGAGAGAGAGAGAGAGGGAGATACTAGAAAGATTTCTCGAGTGGAAACTCAAGAGTTATGGCAAATATTTAGAAGCAACCACTAATGGGGGCTGAGCATATTTTTGGTTTAAGTTCAGATTAGAACAGAGAGACTTTTGGCTAAATATACACACTGATAATAATAATAATAATAATAATAATAGAAGATACAACTGAAGTATTGAGCTGAAAGCAAAGTCAAAGAAAATGTCTTAGACGGAACTCAACACATATTCAAATGTGCTCAGAATTTCGCTCAGTGTAATGACAGTTTCTATATGGAGGCAAATGAAATATTGAAATGAAGTTTGCGTGCTTCGATTTCGGCAGCAGAATTGACTGTGGGCAATGGAGTTCAGTGACAATTTGGACCCATTTTGTGAGTGATTAATGCAGCTTAGTTGAAATTCATTAGCAATCTCTATGGAAATGGCACACAGATACAAAGGCTATGTGTGTGTGTGCTGCCTAAAAATGAGCTGACAATTGATGGCTATCAAGAGCAGCTGCTTATCAATCATGCGATTGGCATGCCTCACGGGCGACTTCAGGTGACTCGAGGCATAACAATCGCATTAGTCGGCGGACGAGAGTGGGGCACGGCGAGGCCTTTGGGCGCAGGAAATACAACGCCATATTACTAATAAAATAAACAGCAAATAAAGTTAATAGCATTAAAGAAAAAACGCGCTAATGAGCAAAGCCAATTAACGCCTGAATACAAATTTCAAAATCAAATACAAACTGTTGGCTGAAATCTTTTGCGGCCAGGCAGGCGTACAGCTCGAGCCATATCGAGAGCTCCCATTCGAAGTTTTCTCTATATCTCAAGAGGCACAGGGCCTGGGCACCGCAAAATATCTATGCCGCCTTTGCCCAATATCATTACGATTATTGTGCCAACAGTTTTTGCCATCAAGAGTTATTTAGCCATGACGAGGCGCAATCATTAATTGCTTGTAAAAATAGGGTATAAAATGGGCTAGAGGCAGATCTATAGGGTATTAGGTTCTGGTCGGGAGAGTTGGCTTGAGGAGGCATTTTATATATTTTCTCGAGAACTATATTGGGTATGCGGACACTCAAGGCGTAAATACAGATTAGGCTTGATTCCACTTTGGAGTTGAGAGAGTATTTCTTAGTCATGCTCCATTTACTTTGCTCGAGCTGGCAGCTGATTTAATTTTCAGTGTTGTGCGACATTTTAGTGTGGCACGATTTATATATATATATATATACATTTGATGTGTTCCATTTAATCTGTTGAGCACACAATTTAAATAATATAATTATTTGCGCACTGCACTCAAACGGATTGAATTTTGAGCTTTACGGCCAGGTTAATTAACAACTCGACTGCAGTTTGTCGATATTTTTTATTAGCAGCGCAACGCAAAGAGCTTCCTAATTACAGGCCAAAGCGCTTTATAATTAAGCCAACAAAATAACCAAGAAGACAGCAAAATGAGAGAGTGAAACAAAAAAGAAAAAACCGAACGCGCAGCACGAAAATTGTTGAATCATTTAATTAAATTTTTATTCAGCATAAATTTTCAGCAAGTTTGTGTTTATTTCTGATTTCAGATTTCAGACCTCTTGTTGCTGGAATTGCTATTTTTTGTATGAATTTCATTTCGCATTTTGTTGCTGATAATTATAAAATATTTAATTATAAATCATTTGCGTCCGCCGTCTCTCACGAAAGGTCTCACGCGCCGCGAAGGTGAAACTCTGAAACTCAAATCGATTGCCATTTACGAATACCTATAGACAGGTATACGAGTATGTGTGTGTGTGTGTGTGTGTGTGTGCCGCTTACATTTCATTAAAAGTTGGCTTAAGCGCATTTAAATATGATATTATATATTATACAATTCTTTTTGCTTCGCCTTTTTCTCTTTTTCGCCCCATGCATATGCAAATGTTCGGAATGTATTTTGTAAATAAATATGACAACAATTTTAATACTCGCTGGGGTTTTTTTTTCCACTGCGGACTTTGTTTTTGGGCACGTATCGATCAATGTGGGGCGCTGAATAACGATATGGGGGCCCAGTGCGAAGTGCGCATTAGGCGTTGTGCAATAAACGTCGAAGTTGAGCTCAACAATCGAACGCGAACAGCTGAAAATAGTTTTCAAATTGGAATTCTGGAAAAATAACTCACTTTGGCTAAGACTGATTCAAGTAGGAGCTATAGGTGTGGAACTATGTATTTATATAAACTTCTAACAGAGCAATGATTAGAATGCTTTGATTGGGAATCGTGGAACTAACTCGATTCATGATTTTAATATATATACATGTATATACATATCTAAAGAGAAATTATAATATTTATTTTAGTTTTGTCTCGAAATATATTGCTTTGCTCATTATGCGGCATTCGTTGACTGCTTGGACAAATAGACGCAGTCAAGAAATTGTTCTTAAAAATGTATTTTTTTTCGCTCTGGCATGTTTACTCATCTCGCATATATTATATGTGCACATATATATAGTACTTATGGCAAGTATACGAATGTTTTTTATCTGATTTGGACAGAGCATTGCGTGCGCTCTAATGCTGCTGGCCCCTTGCCCCTTGCCGCATGCCGCATGCCGCATGCGGAATTCTTGGTGTTGTTGCTTTTTGGCACTTGGAAATGATTTGTGGCGGCGGCGGCGAATGTTGTTGGCTGTCTGCATGGCAGGCGAGGCGAGCGATCAGCCGCTGCGGGCCATAGTCATAGCCGTAGCCGTCGCCGGACAATGAAAGCCACGTGTGGGCGTCCGTTTGGCCCGTGAGTATCTTCAGTGTACGCCGTGCGCCCACCTCTGCCCCCTCTGGCTGAATTGCGCGACAGACGATGTCATTTCGTCTGCTGCCCACACAGCTAACAGTCGGCAGCCAAGAGGAGCGCAAATCTCGTTTGTAGTTTAGCACAATTTCATTTCATCTTCCAGCCAGCTGATAAGCTGGGGCTGCAGCTGTAGCCGTGCAGTCGGTGCGACGGGCAGCGCAGCGTGGGCCGCCTTTTGGCAGTTCAAAGCGAATGCGTGCGAAAATACATTTTCCGCTGCTGCTCGGCTGTTGCCTCCTTGGCTTTAGCTGCACAATGTCTGCCACACCCAACGGCAACAGATACAGATACAGATACAGATACAGATACAGTAGCGGCCGTCTTTTAATTGCGCTGCGCTTAATTTGTGATTAGCCTTTGACTCTGTTCTTGGAGCCCAGAATGCAGGGTGTTGGAGGCTGCCCTGCGAAAGTCATTCATCTTTTGTTCGTTTATGTTTCCGCTCCACGAGTCTGCTAGATACACTGAGCAGCAGCTGAGCAGCAGAGCAGCGCAGCAGCTACTTGCCAAACAATGCCAGCCAGTTATTGACGCTTCCAGCAGCATCTGTGGCCAAGTATCTCGGTGTGCAGCTGTGCGGCGGAGGCTCTCTGCGGCTGCAGCATTGTTCGATTTATGTGCGTCCGGCTTCGTGAGCGGCTCAATTAGTTACGGCAAGAAAATTACTTTGCTCGTTACTCGCTGCAAAGTTGTTCTTTCGATTTTTTGGCTTCCTGCGGCGCCCAGTTCGCCCTGTTGGCCCGTTGCGTCTGCAAAAATTTCCTATAATATTTTAGCAAAGCCCGCCCTCCCATGCCCGCCCAACTATCCCTCTGCCAGCACAGAGATTGGGTAACGTGTTCTGCAGTTGTGCAAAGCATTTTATGTCCGCTTATCTGGGCGCTGCTCGTTGGCTTTTTTGTGGCCTTTTGCAATAGATGTTCTGTGGAGCTCTTGGTATCGGCTGTCCGAGTTGCTTAATTCTTTATATAAGAATGCTTACATGACTGCTGCTCGCTCGTATCTTGCAGATACTTTACTCGAGGCTCTCTGTGCCCGTAATGCGGATGTATTTATCACACGTCTGCAGCCGCAGTCTCTCGCTCACTTACGGGCCCGCTCGTTCGCATAAGCATCTGCCAGATAAGCTCAAGGTTTGCTGTTTGTTTTTGTTTCCATCTTTGTTGCTCTTACACAGCATAACAATTTCAAACATTTCGAGTTGACGGTTTTTGCCTTTTCTTTTCGGTTTTGGCCAAGTTTTTCATGAGTAATTTCTGAGAGCCATCAAAATGCCGCTGGCAAAGCCGGTGCGAGGCAGACGAGCAAAAAACACAATAAATATACAAGAAAAAGAAATTCAAAAGACAAAGATAGCATTTTTTGTCGTTGAGCAGATTTAATAAGAAACGTGGCATGCAACATGCCGGGCATTAGGCACTCCGGCTCTGGCTGCCGCCGCTCGTTTCGTGTCTTACCTGTGCGGCACACAGGTGATTGATAATGCGCCGTGCTGGCAGCATAATGCGCGCTGAGACAATGCCAACGCCGCCCCTTTGTTGCAAGTATCTGAGCATCTCCCAGCTACGCGCGACACATTTGCCCAGCATATAGTATATATAAGTATATTTCGTGTGAAAACTACCTGATTTTCCAGCTCACTTGAAGCAAGCTGTGTCTGCTCTGCCTCTGTCGCTGTCACTGTCCATTAGCATATTTTGAATAACTGCCAATCAGCTGTGAACTTCCTCGGCGCAGCTTGAAATTCTCGACAATTGCGTCCATTGTGCCGAAGTCGACGGCGCAGTAATTCAAAGCAACTTTTTTATGCTACCATCGCATATTTAAATTACTTTATTTCCACTCGCTCCCAGCCGCCCTCTCTCTCTGTCACTCTCCCTCTCTCAGCTGCTCCCTGACTGCCATTTGTTATGCGCTCAAACACAATAAAGATATTAAGCTGGCAACCAGATATATAGCAAACATATATATATACATATATATATATATATATCTGGGATACTTTTTGCATCTGAGCACGATTTAGTTACACGCATAATTTTGTTAAACTCGCATTTATTATAATGACTGTAGATCCGCCGATTCGGGCTCGGTTCATGTAATTTGCTGGGGGTGCAATTGTCGTTGTTGTTGGCTACATATGCGCCCAACTGGCACAATGCTGATCACATAAATAGATACAGATACGTTTTGCATAGGCTCTGCCTCTGTCCAGTCCGCAGACTGACCCACTTAGCCCCGCACGCTGGCTTCCGCCACTTCAATCCGACCTCGGCTCACTCTAAGGTTCTGCTCAAGAACTATTCATTGTTCTGTTTTATTGATGACTAGCGATAGCCTAAACAATGCTTTTCTTAATTAGTATACGTATGCTAAATTTATCTTTAGGCATTCAATTTGCGTGTTTCGAGTTCTGGAAATAGAAAATGGAAAGTAAATATGTAAATTTCTCAACTGGTTCTTCTTCAAGCTATGCGCGCTGTTTACTCGTACATCGGTATATGTTTCTATATATATATATCTTTTTTTTTTATATGACATTTAGCATTTTTGCATGAGCCATTAAATTGTTGTGTCTGTTCTGGTTTTTGTTTCCTTTTTTCTCTGTTTGCCTCATTTTCATTTCGCTGCGCGCTGCTGATGAATGACAGCCCATTGAGTAAGCCCCATGAAAAGCCTGCCCCCTGTCGCCTGACCCTCTCCCGCCCCCCTCTCTGGCCATGCTCATGCCCACTGAACGTCAACGAGTTGGCGGGCCTGGTATTATGGCATTTTTAATGTGCGAAATTAAGTGCTGTTATATCTATGGGAATTATTTCATCAAAATTAAGTAGCGCATAAATTACGCTGGCTGTGGGCTGTCCTCAAGCCACAGTTGGGCTGGCATTAAGGATTTATAATCCGAAAAACTCTCTCAAATCTCTAATCAATCGCTCCAGCCACAAGCGAAGGAGTGTGAGATGGAGAGAGAGTGAAAGAGAGAGAGAGAGAGAATCCGAAAAAGTAAATAAAATTTGTTGCCCCGTCTGCGGAGGAGAGTCTACGCTTAATAATAGAGCTCACGGATCGCATGTCCCGAGCCCATAATCCTCTTCACCTGGAAATATATGACGTGCGCGATAAGAGCGCAGGCGAACGGAAAATAAGTGCTGTTTTCAGTGCTTCTCCAGAGAGAACATCGACTATAAATAAACCGTAGATAGTTAGCTAGATAGATGGCGGCGCCTTATCAGGCGGCCAGGCAGGAATTATCAATGAAATGTGAAAAGCTGAAGCCCTGGCCTGAGTGGAGTGTCAATACGATTAATTGACCCAGAACTGCTCAAAGATAAAGCTCTCGACAGTGCAGTGTCTGAGGCCCCAAGTGCCCCCAGCCAGCCCCAACTAATTGCTGCACCACACTTTCAATTGACCTTCGCCCCTGGCGACGCCCTGCGGTATGCTATAAAAAAGGGCCGTCGCCGACAGGCCACATAATTAATTAATTAATGCAGACGCAGACAAAGATGCAGACATCAGAGAGAGAACGAGAGGGATAGGAGCTCCAGTGGAGCTGGCTTAATGGATTTAACTTGGCTATTGCGTGCTTTAATACTTTCGGCTCTCATAATTTCATTTTAATGTTGATTATTTTGCCATTTGCGGCATTTGCTTTGCGGATGACAAGCGAAATGACAGTAAATGTCATAATGCAAAAAGAAAATACCAAAGAGACGAGGAGAGATAATAAAAAACAAACGGGGAAGAGCTGAGTGCGGGACAAGATATAAACATTAACAACGTTAACCCACAAGTGGAGCAATGTCGTGCCACAGACAAGTAAGCAAACCGCAAGGCAGGGGGGGGGGTAGGCGGGGCGACGTCGGAGTGGAGCTCAATTGCTGGTCGTGGCAATTCAGAGTGCCGCAGCACTTGCCCCACAGCATTCGCCCCACAGCATTGCCATGGCTCATAACGTGACCAACATGTGCGTGCCGAGCGAAGTTGCAGGGCGGACAGCGGGGTGGGGTAACTAAAGTGACTGCGACGGTGACTGGGACGGTGACTGCGACTGCGACTGTGACTGCTGCAGCAGCTTAAACCCAGTTTCACTACAGATTTGGCTACAGCTTCTGCTTTTGTGTGTCTATCGCATGTGCCATGGTATGCGCGTCCGTGTCCGTTGCCATGGCCACCCCACGCCCCCCGCACGCTCTTGTGTAACCTTTTAATCCGTTTTGTAAGCAGAACGTAACGCACGTTCCCATAGAATGCCACAGCATTGTGCAGACAGGCGACGGCAGCAGCATCCATGTCGTTGCCAATATACCCTGTGAAAGCAGGAGACGGAACGAGGTCAGCTGAGCCCTCAACTTAAGTTGATGCCCTAAAGACTTCCATTTCCCTGAAGTTGCAAATGTATTCAGGAGTATTTATTTATTAATAATATATAAAAATTATTATTCACATAGCTGCCTCAGCACAGTTCGCACAGGGTATCCGTTGGCTTAAAGGCTTGCCGTTGCGTCTGCGAGTGAGCTGAATGTGGCGAGGCGACGCCTGGCTGTCGCCCGCTGTGCGTTGCATGCAACACAGCCCGGTGACAATGCCCGCTGCAGGGTATACAAAATGCGAGGCGGCCAACGACAATGCAGCCGCAGCCGCAGTCGCAGTCGCAGTCGCAGCCGCAGAGTAAGAGACTATTCAATCCGCACAGAGTGGAGTTTGGGTTAGGTTTGGCTACGGTTTGGATCGGGGCTCGGTGCACTGTTGCAGTTGTTGCTTTTTCGCGAATTGTTTGCGGATAAATGGCGAAATTGGTATAAATGATGGAATTACATTGTTTGAGGTCGCTGCAGACAGATGCAGCTGGCGTGGCTGTGGGCGTCACGGCGAACTTAATTCATGTCTGGGGCTTACAGTTCGCAGCTTTAAATAATTAAACAGATATAGAAGCGGCCGCGCTGCCAGCACCTCACACCTTCGACAGTCCAGCGGAAACTGTCACATGTTGCGGCTGCGCTGCTGCTGCTGCTGCTGCCGCGTGGAAGGCCAACGCGAAAGTTCAGAGCCAATCAAGAACGAAGCGTTTCATTGGCTTTCAAAGAAATAGGCCTCCAAGGGCGAAACAAAGGCCCCTTTTGTGTGGAGTCGAATCGAACTGAATCCAATTGAATTGAATTGATTTATAAAAGTCAACGTATGCAATTGACGGGCAATTGGCTATGGGAGGGGCGGAGGGCAAAAGCCACGCCCTCATTCAGCTAGCACGGAATGCAAATATTTGGAATCAAATGAGAATTCAAGCCACATTTTGTATGCCGTTAGTAATATTTGACAAATATTTGTTGAGTTGGGGGGCTGAGGGTGGGCTAATCAGCGCTCTGCCTGACGCAAATCCAATAATACGATTACGAACAACGAGCTGGAAACCACCCTCTGCAGGCAGGAGCAGCCCGGCAAGGCACACATAAATAAGGCCACAAATGGAGGCAACATTTTTCTTGCAGCACACGGGCCGCGGCAGGGGAGGGGGGAGGCGCAGCAGAAATTAGGTGAAATGTGCGCGACGACAAGAAAATATAATTAAAATCTAATTAGCTCTTAATGAAAGCGAAATAATTAAATTATAAAGCGCGGCGCAAATAATGTTTAATTTATGCCAATTAGACGGCACGCAGAGCCGAGCAGCCGACACTGGAAAACGTGGCTCAGAGATGCGCCCAACTGTGGCCGAATCCAGCCGCATTCAAATTGCAGTTGTGCAAGCGTCCAAAATTGAAATCCAAGACAAAACGGGCGCGTAACGGGCCCGAAAGTCAAAGCTGCAACAACAGTCGACAATCAACAAACAACGAGCGACAACAAGCAGAAAAGATACGCAGCCAAAGGCCGAGATACAGAAACGCAGATACGCAGATACACAGATAGGCAGATATATAGTGCAGGCAGCCGCACATATGGCGTGCGTATCTAGAAGATTACGTTACCCAGTTGCGGTCGCCGTTCGCCGTTGGCCGCAGCAAACACTGAGAAATTTGAACTAAAATACGGCCACGAAAAAGAAAGAAAAAACAGAACTTGTGCTAAAAATGCAAACAGCGGCCACTCTGACAGACACAGACACAGACACAGATACAGATACATTTACAGATGCAAAGATACCGCACACTATGCCGGTACGGTTACTGTGCCAAGCCGGGGCCGCTTGCGTTGTGTAGTTTGTGAATGTATCTGTATCTGAGAGATACGCATAAGGCTGACGGCGACTATTAAGGGGCGTTTCATTTTATGTTTCATTTGCGCCGACGTCGCTGATGACGACAAAATGATAATGACGACAACGACAACGACGACTACGCTGGCTACCTGTATGAATGAGCTCTGAGCTGCGGCCAAAAACGTGCGGAGGGGCCAACAGCAACAGCAACAGCAACAGCAACAAAACAGCGTGCAATGAATGATTCGTCTGTCTAACCGTGCTTCCATCCGTCTGGCAGTCTGGCTGGCTGTCCATCTGTTTCCCTGGCCAGCTCGTCTGCGTCGTCTGTTTGGCCAAGCTAAAAGCCAAGTTAAGCGCTGGCCCCGGCGCATGACTAACAGCGTTGGCGCGCTACAACAACAATAACAGCTACCAGCGAAACAACAACAACAACAACAAGGCGGCAGAGCTTGTCGTGTCAGCGTCGTCGTGCAGCAGGCACTGAGAAATGTTTGAGCAAGTCGCACTATGAATACTCTTCTAATTTGTATGGATCAAGAATTAGTCTTAGCTGAAAATATATAATATTTAAAATATATTATATAATATATAATATATAATATATAATATATAATATATAATATATAATATATAATATATAATATATAATATATAATATATAATATATAATATATAATATATAATATATAATATATAATATATAATATATAATATATAATATATAATATATAATATATAATATATAATATATAATTATAGAAAACGTATTTTCCTCAACAAATTGCAAGAGCCGAAGCTTAGGGTATAGAAGAAACCTCATATAAATAATCAGATAAGACAAACGAGTTTGACGCTTCAAATAAATGATTGCCAGCTTTGCTCTATGGCTCCTAGTGTGCCTGTGTGTGTGTGTGTGTGTGTGTGTGTGTGAACGTTGGCTATATCTAACTATGGGCCGACGTCGCGTCGGAACTCGCATGTTTGGCGTTGTTTGTTTGCTGGCCGTGTTTATCTGTGTAGCTGCATCTTGCGGATGCGACTAGCGCGCAGTATCTGTGTTTGTATCTATATAGCTGCGGCTGCGGCTGTGGCTGGTCAGTGCGAGGGGAAATCGTTAGCCTGCGGGGGGTATGCCACGTTTTATTTCTATATATACACATACATATATACATATATATACTTTGCTTTTGGAACAGCTGCTGGGGCCACTGCGTGGCCAATGCGATTGTGCAATTAATTGTGTCTGCTGCACGAAAGTATCTCAGGGTTGACACGTGCGGCAAGTGCGGAGCGATAAGTTGACATTTGCGGCGAGCGAAATGAAACAGACAGCAAATGCCAGAGCAGATCCATCCGTCCGCAAGCCGCAGACACATGTTGCACAGACATAAACACACAATGGAACATCATCATAAGCCAATGAGCCGCAGGCCTTGTACCGTAAATCCAACTAATTTCATTTGACAGTCGGGGCAGGCTCAAAGTTTGACGGGTCGAAGCCGAGGCGGGGCACAAGTGGGGAAAGAACTTTGTGAGCCACTGACATAAGTGCAAAAACATGTTCCTCAGCATCCCAAGAAGCGCGAACATCCCCCGTCTAATGCGGCTGGGGGTTGGGGCTGCGGTCGGTGCAGCTATGATAATCGAGTGAGTGCATTGAGTGGATGCTTAGTGCTGCGGCATGCAACGTTAATGGGCAACGTGACGTGGAGCAAACGCAGCTGGAGTGGAGGAAGTTTTAAATTAATGAAAACCTGACAAGTCACTCGAATAGTGTTTCATGCAAACAGACAGCGACAAGGCTTAAGCAATCGCGGATCGATTAGCTGCTGGAAAGTGTCGACTGACTGCTAAGCCTATTCCTTCTAGCTACTTGCATAATTTATCAAATGATCTCATCTAGACTGAGGCGACAACCCTCAGGGAGATGGAAACACAATGCCCACGGCTGAGATCGCATTACAAAGAGCTGCGTAAAAGCGAAAACCAAGTCTGTCAGCCATCAAATCCGAACAAAAGCGTTTTCAAACCCATTCACAAAGGCGAACATTAAGATTTCCATATCCATTTCAGGGCCTGACTCAGACACAGACACAGACACAGAGACTCTAGTTGTTTCGCTTCTATTCAGCAGCCATTAAAGTCAACAGCAAATACACATCATAATCAAATCATATGTATATGTATGTATATCATATGTATATATATATGTATATGTATACTGAAAATCGAAACGGAAAACAAATGGGAAGCGAACATTAAACAATTAACGAATATTTAGTTTGCGTTTCCTCGGACCAACGTCAGCCTTCAGAGACATAAGCGGTATGAGACAGAAATTAAAGTAAATATTAAAAATAATGGGCTGTGACTCGAGTTGATAATGTCAGAGACGAGGGTCGCCCAATAAAAACGGCCAGCTAACGAGCTTAATTGGCTAGCAGCTACCCTGGAATTACTTTAGAATCTACAAGCAACACAAAAGGTGCCAAACAGATACAAAAGTATCTGAGAAATGTATTTGAGATACTCAGTATTATGTGTGCAGTACCTATGTATCTCTAAGAGTCAACAGTTTTTGTGAGGTGCAAAAAGTATCTACAAGATGCAAAGTCTTAATAAGTCGCCAAAGTAATGTAAAATGCGGAAGTATCTATGTAAATATATATTATCACAGAGATACTTATATGTTTTAAAGCTACCTATATAAGTATCTCTGTCATGCAATGCATATACATATATAGCTCAAAAGTATCTGTAAGATACAGAGTATTCTTTGAGGTGTAGTAAAGCTATATGCACAGTACAGAGTTATCTCAGATAGAAAAATGTATCTAACAGATACATAAGTATCTGTGAAGTGCTTCACACTAAACATATATACTCTCTTCGGCTGTTGCATGACTCTGCCCAGTACTTATACACCTCACTTGGCCCTCTCTAATAGCTACAGGGTACAACGAAACTAAATGAGGCGCAACAGCAACAGCAAAGCAAATGACATGGTATTTACAACTACAACTACAACAACTACAACTACAACACTAACAGCAAAAAAGAAGTTGGCATAATAATGACATCAATAAAGCGAATGATTGTTATGATGCGATAAGGCCGAAAACGTGGTGGGCAAAAGTTGGCAGAAAAGGAAAAAGAAAATGTAAGAAATTCCTAAATAAAAACAAAAATATAATTGCATGAAAAAAAAACTTTGATTGCGCTGCGAATGCGAAGGGGAGCCGAAGTGTGACAAACGAAATGTCATGATATTTTTGGTGCCATTAGAAATGGCAAACACATGCAGACTAATCATTGGCTGTTGTTGTAGCTGCGATTTGTTGTAGTTTTGATTAATGAACCTCAATTAAATGCCAAAAAAGAGATTAAATGAAATAAATTGCTGATGGCTCGGCAACGACAACGCCCTTTATTTGTTTAGCGCGCACCAAGGGGCGTATGCGTAATATTGCTTTCCAGCTATGACTATATCTATCTATCTATCCATCTATCTGGCTATCTATATATTTATAGTCGGATGACCGAGCGGGGCGTTCGCTTTGAAAATGTTTGTTTAATTACGCCTATAAATAATCAGAGCTGAGTGTGTGCGCTGGCATTAAATGTGTGTACACTCGTAGTAATCAGCTTTGTTTCGTGTATCTCCTTTGATTTTGGGCTTTGGCAGGGTGCAAGTCATCAAATGGGCATTTCAACAGTGGGCGTGGCACGAACTCAAGCTGAAATGTACGAGCTCTGGCTTGGAGCCAAGCTGAGCTGCCTGTTCGTGTAGGGTATTCCCAGTGCAGGTCTGTCTGCGGGACAGTTTTTCCAGGCATTGCTAATGTAATTTGCGGCAACATATGACGTCTCCGTCTCTAATTATATGAATTTGGCGCTTATCTCAAAGCAAACACGACAAATGGAAATGGGCGGCACTTGTGTGCGAATGTCGCTCCATAAAAAACACGCGTTACGAACAGCAGACAACACACAGAAAAAGGAAAAAGAAGAAAAACTACAACAAGTACACGTTATGGCGCTGGCAACGATTTTCACTGCGAGTCGCGCCCAAAAGCGGCGACAATTATCCATGAACACTTTTGGCCAGGCCAATTTGACAAGTGTCGATTGGTGCGAGGGGGAGTAGGAGGGGCGCGGACGGCAGACGGCAGACGGCTGCAAGCGGGCAATTTCCTTGCTGTGAAACCTGCACTGGCCAAAAAGCTAGCTCCGAACACAACATAAATGTGCAATTAACACAGAAATCGCTGTACGCCGAGCTCGACGACAGCTCCAAAATCGACGGACGACAAACGACAAACTTTGGACATGTTTTTGAGTCACTTTTGGGAGAAGCTTCGCCCAGCGGGGTCGAGCCAAGAGGCGCGTATCATTATAAAAGTGCAATTTGTGCGATAAGGCAGAAGACAGACGCAGGCTGCTGCTGCTTTTTACGACCCGGACTGGGCTGGGCCAGGCAAACAACATGCCGAACATTAAAGCCGTATAATGTTAAAGCCGTGTAATTAAGTCCAAGGAGAATCTCAGTGCAAGCGGCACAGAGAGAGGGAGAGAGAGACAGCGAGTTTTCCGTCTAGAGCTCAACGTGGCTGGCATATAAAAGTAAAATAAAAATTAAATCTACAGGTTGAGTGCGTGTTGCTGCTGCTGTTGTTGTTTTTAATTACCACCCAGCGTACACACGCACACACACACACACACACACACACACACATACATGTTGTTTGCCTGACAAACATTTTAAGGTCACAGTGTGACATTGTCGGGAAATGCCCAACGGGCGTTCGCTAAACAAATACCCGCGGCACAGGAAAACCAAACGAAAACAGTCAAATAAACCCGGCGAAGTGCCGCACATTTTGTGTGGCCTTTAAGGTGTCTCTGTGTGTATGTGTGTGTGTGTCGGGATTAAGGCCAACAATTGTGTATGGATTTGTCTTGTTGCACTAGAAAGTAATGGGCCTTTAAGTGAGCCTCAAGCTCTGCTTGGGCTTCAGCAGATTCTAAAGATATTTCTAGTCATATTCCTTATATATACATATATATCTATATATATCTTTATTTTTATTTACAGACTTCTACCACTGTACTTCGGGTCTTGAAATCCACACCGCAGGCCTCGTCATGTGCCCGCTCGCCCCGCTTGCATGACTTGGCTGTTTGGCATGCTGAAGATTAGGCCAAATTCGAGTCGGCTGCTTGGGCTCTGTCTGATGGACTGGCATTACGTGGCTGTTCCTGTTCATCAGCATCAGCATCAGCAGCAGCTGCTTTTGATACCGACTGAGCCAGTGCCTTGGTAAGCCGCACTTGTAGGTCTGTATGTCTACGCTTGGCCCTGCTTGTCTACCTTAATGCCTCGCCTACCTTCCGCCTTGCCTTTGCGGTTACTGATGACCGTTGTCAGCTTTGCCGCTGCCATGTTTGCGGCTTAAAATACCCATTACACCTTAATATTTCGTGCAAATGTCATAAAAAATTCATTTTAACTTGAGCGCGTAACCCAATCCCAACAGTCGCCCGACCGCACCAAGTGCTCTGAGGTCTGAGAGCCTTGCCGCGGCACTGTTTCGATTCGATTATAATCACATTTGCTCAAATATTAAATTGCCTAATGACCTCGTTTGTCGTCGGGCTTACCTTTTAAAAAAGGCCACGTAAGCACTCCGACTGAAGGGGTCAAAAGCAAATATATAACTAAGCCGTCCCCCCGCTCTGAGCAGTGCCTGAGAATTGCGACGGCTGCTGTCCGGGCTTTGGCTTCCTTTTCCACTGCCACTACCACTTCCACTTCCACTTCCATTTCCCTTCGCATTTCCACTTCGATTTCCATTTCGAAGGCAGAGTGACGTGTCTGCGACTTGCAAGCAGCTCGACTCTTTAATTACAACCGCATGACGAGCGGACTCTGTAATTTTCATGAGCCTATTTTAGTTTGCATCGATGCCAGCCAAAGGTTGATTGGTTTTTAGGCTGACCCACCAATTACACGTGCCCAGGGCCGCAGATTATAGGGAAAACCACAGCGATTTATCGGCTGAATAATGCAAAACGTACAAAATGTGGCAAATGCCATAATTGGCAACCTTTCGCCAGAGCTTAGTTCGCTTGCGTAATTACAGGGTATTGCAGATGTCTAATTGCTCCATTTCCCATACTCTCAAATTCAATTGTAATTACATTCGCATTTAATACAGAATTTCCAATTATCATTCCATCAGCCATGTCAAAGCTACCCCAAAGCAACGCAACGCAACAAAAAACTCGGAAACTGGTTCGCTGCACAAAGGCCCAAAAGGCATTCATAAGTAATCTATCAACTTCATGCCAAAAATCGAACAAATCGCCCGCATATGTAACTGTATACCATATGTATATATATATATATATACGTATATATCTATGTAAATATATAGACTTATATATACATATGTGCGCATTCGTTTATTCAGCCATATTCTATTGAATAGTCGTAGTCGCTGTCTGACGCACTGTTTGCATACAATTAGATACAAATCAAAATCAGCTGCGTCTGGCAACGCCCCGGCGTAACGGTAGTCTTTGCCCAATCCCATGCCATTCCCGAATTCGTTTTCCATGTTCAAAGCATTTCGCTTATCGTTTGTCAACCGTTTTGACAAGACAAGAAAAGGGCAGAACCTGAGCGGAGAGCGTGAAATCATGTTCGCCCTCTCTCTCTCTCTCTCGCTCCTACCATCTCCAGTTGCGTCTCTCTCGCACTTCCTGCTTGCCCTGGCACAAGTCCCGGCAAAATGAAGTTTTAAATTTCCGAATTTCTATTTTTTCTCAATTTTATATATATTTTTTGTTGTTGTTTGCATTTGGCACACAGTTTGAACCGAATGCCGCCAACTTTAGTTGCGTTTTTGTATCTTGATTGGTGTGTGTGTGTGTGGCTCCCCTCTCTCCCACCCCCCGCATTATCTTGCTGTCTCATTGGTGGCATTGGCGCTTTAAAGCATTCGCCCCGACTGCAACGGCAACGGCAACGGCAACGGCGAGTTGTTTGTTGTGCACAGTGCCGCCGTTTTGTTTAAATAAGAAAAATGCGAATTTTCGCTGTTTTTTTCTCCCTCGCTGTGTTTTGTTCCCCTACTTTTATTTTATGGTGTTTTGCCGCCCGCCTTTAATGTAAAATTCAAATGTTTACTCAACGCGGGCTTCCTCAACGAGCTGGGGGCAAGGCTGTTGGCCGAGGCAACGGACCCGGGTCCGGGGGCTACGGCGGGGCTCTGGCTTATACAACGAGCGGGCTGGCATTTGCATGGCTTGCCTTGTATTTGCCATTGCTGTAGTTGTTGTCGTTGTTGTTGTCGTTTCTGCTGTTGTTATAAGAAAGAAATTTAAATAAACCAAAAACATTGTTTGAGTAACGTGTTGGAAATAAACGAAGCCATTCAGAGGCAAGCTGTGAATCGCATATGAGTGGGCTTATGTGGGTATTCGCAGAGTAAATACATATTTATATGTGTGCATATATGTGTGTGTGTAAACTTGGGAACGCTCATCATTTGCTTGTGCAATTTCCAGGCCACTGCCGTTCCCATTCCCATTCGCAGTCGCCGTCGCAGTCGCAGTCGCAGACCCCTCAATCATGCTCAATCATGCATCGTGGCGCCTCGAGAGAAGTTGAGGCTGCGTTTCCTCAAATGAATGGCGACACACTCGGTAAGTGGCATGCATTCATTTTGCCACGACAATTGCCACAAAGCGAGACAGTCAGCGAGAGAGAGAGATAGAGAGTGTGTAAAAGGGATGCGATTCGAATCGAGTCCCATTCCTGCTTCGCACTTGAATTCAGTTTTTTATTATTGAACTAAAAATCTTTGGCAAATGTCTTCGAATGAGCACGTTTTTTATGCGAATATTTGCGCAGAAAACTCCCTGCACAAGCTCCGCGACCCGCACGACTGGCTCCGACACATTGCAAATATTTATTGAGCACGATTTTTGAAATATGAACATTTGCAGCCGTGGAGCCGTGGAGATGGCGGGAAGAACGTGAATTGCAAACGGAAGAGGTTGCCCCGCAGCGCTTCAGGTTACGCAAGCAATTAGAAGGGACTTATGTCCTATGCGAGGGATGTCATACATATGAACATGAAAAGGCCAACGGCGAACACGAACCCGTAACCGAACCCGCACCCGAGCCCCGAGCCAGTCAAGAGGAAGTAAGCATCAACTACTTATAGCGAGGGTACGTGACGCTAGCCCAGCCAGCCAGCTCTACCAGCAATACCAGCTCTACCAGCTCTACCGGCTCTCCAGGGCACTGGCCAAACAAAGGACTTGGCCCGATAGCATTCGGTCGGTCCCTCAGTTGCACCGCCGCACACAATGCTCGTTAAGCAGCTCACGAAAAAAGCTTCCTTCTGATCGGGCCAAAGAACCCTAAGGGAATAACTCAACCGCACATAAGAGCTAAGGAAAGCCTCTTTCAATTTGAGCTGCATTAGCTCGTTACCTAAATTGATTTGGGAATGATAATATTATATCCATTGCAATGGTTAAACAAAATAAATGTTTAGAAATTGTTAAATACGAGTGGAATTACTTTAGCTAGACATGAATTCAATAAAATTTGCATTTATTTCATTAAAATTGTGTTTAACTGTTTTAGTTTGGTATTTTCTGTTTTCAATAACAATTTGAATCACCTTTTGTTAGGATTGCGCCCGATTGGCTGCCCTTCGGGGTATGCAATGGAATTTATCGCCGCTCTACTTTCTCCTGATTTATGCTCACCTGCTGTTTGAGTTGAAATTTTATTTAAATTTCGTCCTTCCATTCGATTATTTATTTATTTCAATTAGTTTATTTAAATTCGTATACAGTTCTAAGGTTCTCCATTCAGTTGTTTGGCATTGGTAATTGAATATTTAATCATACAGCTAACACATAAACTCTTATTTACTATTTGTTTAAATTGCACTCAAATTTCATGTATTTAACCTAACACTCCAGCTATACATTCACATATAGATACATAAATATTTTTCACAGTTTAATTGATTTTGCTTTAATTACTTACTAAAGGGGATTTTTTACTATCTATTCGTATGTAAATTATATATGTTTAATTAATATCTTTGGCTTCAGTAGTTTCATGGCAGTATAAACAGAAATAAATATGAGCTAAAAGTAAAATAAATAATATCTGATTTGCCTATATACTATAGATTCATTTACTTTGTCCAGCACTGCAGATGCTTCCATTTGATACCTGTTAATTGACCTCTCTACACATATACATATACCACTTATTACACTTATTATCTTTATCAATGAGGACTTTCCAGAGTAGACATTCGCTCCAGGAGTGTGGGTTTTCTGTAAATGAGCAAATACAAGAGCATTTTAGAATACAATAAATTGTTAATGAAGCTTTTTCATTCTTCCGCCCAGCTAATTACTTAGGTCAGAAAGGGCAAATGTGGTAGGAAATGATGCGTTTCCGTTAGTAGGGCTTGCGCCGCCTGTCAGTCAGTCGCAGTAGTTTTATATAGATTAGGTTCGCTTGGTCTAATGGACTTTCTATGTCTGGAGTGGAGTGTATCCATGGGGTTTCGTAACAGCTCCTAATGAAAATTCCCACATGCAAGCCGCACATAAAACGCCCCTTAAATAACAGCTCGGGTCTATCTCTGAAATTGGCTGGCTTGACTTGGCTTGGCGGCGTTTCGTGCGTGTCGGATATTATATATGGCGCTGGGATGGGGTGCGGCCCCACCAAATGCATTTAATAAAATAAAAATACTGATAATCACGAAATTTATAGGCGTATGCCAACACATCAAAGTCTGTGGTCGCGGGGCAGGTCTCTCGTGTAATTTGCGGATGCTTATCAAAATGTAAAATCAACTTTCAATTCTCGTCGCTGAAGCGGAGACTGGTGCTGGTGCTGGTGCTGCCACTGAGATTGTGGGGCTGCCGAGCTCCGTGAAGGGGGGCGCTCCAAACAAGTAACAAGAAACAAGAAACCCGTGCAATAGGCAAACAAGACAACGATTGATATTTTGTGTACTTCATGTACTCCATGTTGTCGATGTAGTCGACGTGGTTCTCCGCGTACACCATGCCAATAATTCTGATTATGAGAAATCGATAAAAATCAATTTGCAATTTGTAGACAACGGCCGCACCCAGTGCCACGAGGAATGCCAACGAGCCAGCAATCTGACAATCGATTATTCGATAAGTTAATCGACACGTTGAGCCAACTTTTAATTACAAGCGCCTCAAATCAAACGCAATTATTTCTGAGTAAATGCATAAGAAATTACGCCCTGATTGGCTCAATCAGTGTGGGCTACGTGCCGGGTCATGAGGGTCACACTACGGGATCAAGGGGTCATCGGGGACCGAGTCGCTGTAATTAGAAGGCGTGTGAATGTCGGCACCTGCGCTGATGTGGCTCTTGCGCAGGAAAGAGGCAAAGGCAAATCTATTTAAAAATGTCAAAGTCGTCGCATGGGCTACCTACCTCCCACTCCACCCCCCCGCCACTAATGAATGCTGTGCAACAGCCCGTGTGACATGGGGACAACTCTGCTGTTGTTGTCTCCACGGCAGACCCACTGCCCAACCTGCTTCTGCCCCAGGCGATTTCAGTATTTTAATAGATCAAATTCAACGCAGTCACTGTGGGTGGGGGTGACTGACAAGAGTCTGGCCAGCGACCAGAGCAAAAGCAATCATCAATGTCTAATGCTTCCAGAATGTTTTCAAATTAAATTGAAATACGCCCTCGCTCCCCTCAGCTGCCCGCGCCGTGCGCTACATTGCGCTATTCGCCGGGCGACTTTTCCGTTCCGCCTGCAATTGGCGAAAACTTTTGTGCAAACATTTGGCCGAAAGTCCGATTTGGCCGTAAATACTTCAGCGCAGCTCTTGGCCCATTTGCCCATTTGATTGCGCCCACGTTTGTTTGGCTTTTGGCTCGCGAGGGAAATAAACAGGAACAGCAGCAACAAGAGCGCAAGGGAAGAAGAAAAATACGACGTGCTCGGGTATATATGTAAATCGAAACTTGAAATATCATTCAGTTATAGCCGAAGCTTAGAAATTATCTTGGAATTTTATAAAACTTAAACTGCCAATTGAAAAGAGTTGAATTGCTCGAGGTAAAATCAAATGAAAATTGAAAACTTTTAAGTGAACACAGCAAGGACAGAGCTGCAGAAGGATGCAGGGTATAAAGGCTATAAAAACTTTCAGTTTCCAAGGCATTCACACTGACAGTTCACAGTCAATACACCCGTTTTAAAATTAGTTTACAGAGTATACGAAAATAACAAAAACTGTTCAATTGGGAGCTTGACATTTGATCGCATTACGCAGCGCTGCGCCGCGCCAATGCGCGCAGATGGCGTCCGCCCATACAAAGTTGTCTGGGCCCGGGGCGTCATCTCTTTTCCAGTTTTTCAGTTTGTGTATTTTGAAAACAAGGCGAATAATAATAAACCAAGCACTGAAATTATGATGAGGGTCGCCGAAAGATGCGCCCGACAAGGCATGCGGCAGGACGTAGACCACAATTCAGAACAGAAGCTGGGAGAGGCGAGCCCCCCCTCAGAGCCACTGCTGCTGGCTGATAGAAGGCTTACGTATGTGCCAAATATTGTGAGTCATTTTATTTAATTAGCATTTCTATAGAATGAAATTTAATGGATGCTTAGCTAAGGTCAGGCTGCATAGCTGTGGCATCGCTTGTTAGTCACAGGTCTTAGTCACTCAGCTTACAGCTTGTTTAATTGCTAAAATTGTAATTTTACTCAGCGATTTGTAACGCTTTCCCACTAAACATCAGCTCGTCGTAGGTTAGCCAACAATTTATCAGTTTTTTTTTTGGCTTTGGCTTTGGCTTTGATTGAGCTCGTTTTTTGTGCTCGCCAAATACGGCATAGATCTCCGAGTGTGTGTGCCGTCACATCAATCACTGCCTGAGGCTGAGGCCGGCTGACAAGGCACCTAAATACATCACATACACAACTGTGTGTGTGTGTGTGTGTGTGTGTGTGTGTGTGTGTGTGTGTGTGTGTGTATTGTGCGCAGGCTGGCTGGAGGGGAGAGGAACTGCTTCGATATAATCTCGAGTAAGTCGGCGACTTATCGCATATGTGCATTACATTAAACTTAATTAGTATGCTACGAAAAGAAAGAGCAAGTGAGAGAGAGACAGGGAGGGAGGGAGAGGGACAAACAAAGCTGGCGGGTCGAGGCCGGCTGGGGTCTGTGGGAATACTACATGGACTGCGGCCGGCCCCTGATTAATGGAGCGTTTTGTTCGGCATTTTTATGCATAAATTGCGGCACGTACAATAAATAACGCAAAATAATAAATTGTAAATTATGCAAACAACATGAAAAGTTTCAAATAATGAACGGAAGGTCGGTCGGGCGGCCGGTCGTTGGGTCGTTGGCTCGTTTGCGACAGTTGTGCTACTCTTTGAGAATTTATGGCCCATTGGCTATTCTCATTGATGGCAAAGAAATTTGCAAACCCGATTCACTTGAAACGAGCTTCAGGCAATTGCGCAAAACGAATTTGAATCCGAATTCGAGTTTATTTGCTTAATTACAGCTGGCAGTGGGGACTGGACTGGAAATGGAAATGGGAATGGAAATGAGTGTGGAAATGGAAATTGCAATTGAGGTTGAATTTGACTCGACTCAAACTTGACTCGACTCGAGTGGCCATCGAAGCGACTCGCGGAAAAAGAATTCGTTTGAATCATTGCAGTCGCCCTTTGCCACAGCAGTCGAGGTAATGAGTTTCATTTTCACATTTATTTTATTTTCATTTTTGATGGCATTAACGTGTCAAGTGTCGCATGTCTGAGCAGCCAGCGTGTGGGTCGACCGACTCACACAGCCGCAGATTGCAGCCGCAGTCAGCAATTAACTTGAAAAGTCCCCTTTGACGGCGCTGATGATAACAAAGTGCTCTTGATGCGGCGCTGAATGCGCATTTTAATTAGAATGCGGCGGGGCCAAAAAGCCACATAAGGCAACAACTGACAAGTGGGCGACGTGAAGATGCGACTCATAAATGGAAATTAAAACAGGACTCAAATAGGAATTGAAGGACCAAAGCAAAGGCGGCGTGCAGAGTGCTAACATGAGGATGTAGCTCGAAATGACGATAGCAAACTGACTGAAAGTAACTTAAGCATCCCAAAGGAGACCGGGCATAAGCTTACTTATGAGTGCAGAGTCGAACTGAGCAACTTTCACAGCTAGAAATTTCGCTAACCCTTGAACCGAGCTAACTTTGGGGCTTATTTATGATCCGAGTCGGGATCAGCACTTCATCTGGCGCTGGAGCTTGCCACGACTGCCAGCAGATTGATGGCTAACACTTTCGCAAACACTTTCTGGCTGGGCAGACCCCCTCACTCCATCCGCCAGATTGGGCATTGGGCAATGCAGCGGAAGAGCCCGCAGACAATGCCCCATTTGCAGACGCATCAGCAACGGCAACGGCAACTAAAAAACAATTTAACACAGCTGCTAATATGCATTGTAGATTGCGCCGCTCGCATATACAATATGCTTTAAATGGGGGCCTAGTCCGGCGCGCAATGTGGGGCAATCTCCGCTTTCAGTTGCACTACACTCAGAGAAAACAGAGTGGGAAGACTAAACTTTAGCTGGCATAGAGTTCATGATAAAGATACTTCATGGATGGCAGATACATATATAATAAAATATTTGTCTTGATTTTGAGTTTTTTTTTTCAAGAAAGCTCTCTGAGGCATGTATTTTCGCCAAGTGTCGGGCGAGTGTGATTTACAATATACTCAATTCGCATCGGCAGTTAACGCGGAGCGAGCGCGGTGTGAGAGATCGTAAAGCCGAAATGCCCGTGTGTCGGCATCGACAGCGGCATTATCTGTACAAGCTCTCCGGCAGAACCACTTTCGTTAGCTCGTAAAACTGTCTATAAAATGCAATGATAATAAAAAATCAGTCGGCCAGCGAATTTGTAGGCCGACAGCGACAGCGACGACTCATTTAGGACTGGGAAGCGGTCAGAGGCGGGAAGAGCGAAAGAGACAGAGAGAGAGAGAGAGAGTCGCTGAAAAGCGATCCCAGCGGACTGACAGCCTCGTCTCATCCTCACTCGCATCGTCATCAGCCTCGAACTGAAGCTGTTGGCAGGCATTCGTTGCGCTTCAGCGCCTTTGGTTTTATTCTCCTCGGCGGAGAGGATGACGCGTCGTCGTCGTCGTCGTCCTTTAGTGGCACTTACGAGCTGTGGCCCCGGGCGCGGAGCCCCAGATCTGAGTACCGTTTGGCTCTTGTGTGTCTGCAAGCGTATCGCCTTTCACGTCGCCTTTTGTAAATTGCTTTTTGAATTTTGTAGAAGCGAGCACACACACCCAGCCCCAGCCACAGCCGGAGAGGCGACTCATAAAGCGACGCGCTGCAGCTACAAAATCTTTTATGGATTTCTTGACTGGACTCGTTTTTATTGTTGGCCCGTTTTGTTTTGTTGTTGTCACCAACTGTTTTGTCGTCGACGTCGTCGCTTTATCTACACGGATCCTTTGACATTTGAATAGTTCATTAATTTCGCTAAAGAAAGAAAAATACTTTTTCCTACACACACACACACACACACACAGTCGCACACACCCTACTGGCAACTTTGAAAGTAAGTCTTTTTCTATGCAACATTTTCTTTTGTATGGATCTGGCCTTTTGTTATTGTTCATCAATTTGAAAGGCGACACAGACACGGCTATGCTTTCGGCCCTCTCAACCCGAGCTCAGCTCTGTTTTCATACCTGCATTTACCTTTGCTCTCAAATCCCTCTCCTCTGCTGGGCTACTGGGCATTGGCAGCTCTGTGAGTTGTCATTCATGCCAATGACCAACAATTTCACTGTTTTAATTGAGAACACTTTGGGATTTTCCCTCTCACTCAATGCCCTTCTTTCTCTCTCTTTCTCGGACTTCACATAGATTGATTGTCCTTTTGCATAGCAACAGTTTGTGGGCACTGATTGAGCTTCAGCACTTGAGGTGAATTTAGAGTTTAGACTAAGAAATGGAATAAGAGCAAGCTTCTATTTAATTAAGTTTATATATTATACATCTTAGTATAAGGTATGTCCCTTGTCATGCATATGAAAATATTTGTGTTTTCCCAGAACTCTTGGCCAGCCTCTGGCTCTGGCTCTGGCAGCCGCAGAGACAAACTATTTGGTTATCTGCCTTTCTGCACAGCTGAGCAACTTAGCTGAAAAACAGAGCAAAGCTGGGAACACAAAAAATAAAAGTTGGGTAGTGTAGCAGCAGAACCCAAACATTTTTCGGGGCAGCCAGCTTGAGTTCACAGCGCTAGGTTGGATTTCCTAGAACCTCTGCCCGAAGAACAAGTCGCACAACACGTACACAAGCAACACACACACACACACACACACACAGACAGCCGTATCTATCTATTACAATTTTACTGCTTTATTTTCAATGCTCGAAAGTTGTCCGCTGGGACCGCAGCCATGTGGTCGGTTCTCATGTTGCCGTCAGAGATGATTATGTATTAATAAATGTACAATATATGTTTCGGCATAAGAGCGGGAAGAAGAGGAGCAACTGGCCCATAAAAACGCCAAATGTAGTTAAAATAGCATTTTCGGGGTCGCCTCCAAAAGAGTCGAAAACCTTTTTTGGTGCTGGCTTTGGCCGAGGGCCTGCTGACTGCGCCTCGTGGAGGCTTTCATGGCCTGTGCGTGAGTTGTGGCCAGATCTTCCTCCGCATGGCCCTCAGTTCCAGCGAATGCCCCGCTCGCGTCCATTTATAAATTGCCATTTCACTTGGACATCTGACTGGACTCTGTTTCAGGGATTCAGTTTCCATTCTATTCACATTGTTTCGGCGAGGGTTTTTAGCTCACACAAACTGAAGTTTATATACATATGCCGGCCAGTGGTCATCATTGTCTGAGCGCAGGACTTCGATTGGCCCCTTTTGATAAAAGGATTTTAAAGCTAAGCCCGCAGCAGCCACAGGGACAGCATCTAAAGCCACCCGAATTAATGGCTCTAATCAGAAATTGAAAACAAGTCTCGAGCCATGCCCTACTACTATTCCAGCTCATATTTCCTGTCAGTGAACCGCAGCCTTTCAGCTTGATGCACTCCTTGTCGCTGCCGTTGACGCTGACGTAAAGGGCAGGCGGCGTTCGGCTAGTCCTGTCGGGCTATTTATCTTATGCTGGCTGAATGTGTTATTGTTCTCGGTGCGGGCTGTGTTGACATGTACGCTGTACAGACGTATGTATAGAACAACAGGAACAGGACGTGCTGCTGTTGCTGTTAAGGGGAAAAATGTTCCAAGTTTTCTTTTGAACAATTCACTTTGAAGGCATAAATTATGCCTTCAGTTTTTCAGTTCGCATGAATTGCTGTTGGCTGTCAGCTTGTCGCCTTGCCTGCCTGCCTGCCTGCCAGTCTGCCACTCCCCGTCCCCTCCTTCTGCCCTATTTCCCTACAACCCTGTCTCTGAGAAGCTTAACTCGCCTCCGTTGTGCACAAAGTTTGGGGCGTCGCTCCTTGAGCGCTGGCTGCAGCCCCTCGGCATAAGAAAACAATCTTCAAGGGTTGTCTGACAGTTACTCTGTCCGCCTGACGGACTCTGTGCAACTGCCTCTTGCCGCATGCCCCTTGCCTCGCGGCCCTGGCCAGACTTTGGCCTCTGCAAGTTTTCTGGCTGCTTTTGGGGCCTCTGTGTAATTAATTTGATATGCAACGAAGCGTTTTTTGAAGTTTATATTGTTTGTTTTACTTGAATACGTCGGGTCTCGAGGCCGGAGCGGCCTCAAGTGCCAGCCGGCACTCAAAATTCTTCTCCCCCATCTTGCTCCTCTCGCGCTCTTGTACAGCCACTCGGCTCAGCTCTTCATTTCGAATACGAAATTCATAAATTTTGATTTACACACAAGTTTTCGTGCACGACTCTCCAGAAAGTGGCTCAGACAATAGTTTTTCCATTCTCCTAAGACTTCTTTGTGCCGGCACACTTGTCTGCCAAGCAGGCAGCCTCACTGCCTGACTGCCTGTCCCTCGGAACGGGAACGAACAGCTCATTGTCATTCATATTGTACAATTGTTATCTGAATTTATAGCTCTGCCGCACACATATAGAAACTGTATCTGTATCTGTATCTGTATCCGTATCTTTCTATGGCGCATTTGATACCCTGGACTAGTTCTTAGAATTGTTGTTTATGCGTTTTCTTCATGACAGCAATTTTCAATTAAAAACGCTCCTCGATTCACATCGTGTCGCGGCACCTCACGAGGTGCCCGCTGCACCCCCCCTCCGCTGCCCGCACCCAGCATGATTGATTTATCTTAAATTGCCATTGAAAAAGATGTGAGAATTATTTCAATGTGCTTCAATCACTATTTATTTCTTATTCAAATTAACATTTGCGCAATTTACGGAATGGGGAACTGAACTATCGCGCCGAGCGACTTTCTTTAAATGAAATTCTTCCATATTGCTCTAAAATTAATTTACGGCAGATCTCAACTGTCTTATCTTGCTCTGGCTATATTATTTTTTCCTTTCTACTCACTAGCTCAATCCCTCTATGTCATGTAGCGCGCTTGTGACACCTACAACAGCTGCTGGCCCTGGGATATATTCCCATATAGCGCATATATATATATGTGTGTGTCTCAGCAAGTGCCGGCAAACGACCTCAACTTTATTGCACACAGACACACCCACACACACACACACACTTACTTTTTCAAATGACTGCAGCAGAAGAGTGGCTTGGTCTAACGCCGAAGCCAGCATCCTAAAGCCGAGTCCATGGCCCCCGTCGTCAGCCGAAACGGCATCAATATCGACATTCGCTCGGGCTTAACTTAATTACATGCCGGTCGACGCCTCGTTGCATAAATGGGACCCGCTCAGCATCTGTGTGTGTGTGTGTGTGTGTGTGTGTGTGTCTGTTGTGGTCCAGCTGTGCGCTGTGTCGCCTTACAACTGTTCGCAACGACCTTCCCAAAATGCTGTCTGTTGTTGTTGTTGCTGTTGCTCTTTTGTTGCCTTCACTGTGCTCTCTAGATCTGTGCCTGTGACACGCCCGTCCAGTGCGCAGGTTCGGCTCATCAACGGCCTCCCAGTCGGCTGAATAAAGAGCGCCATGGCCACTGCGCAGACTCGCGCTCCCCTTTGAACCCACGGGAGCCAGTTCGAAGAGGTGGCGGCTTTCCAGTGAACCTGAAACAGACTTCAAGCTGCACTGGAACTGCCTGCCAGCAGCATAAAAACTCCCCATCTGCCACTGCCGCCCGCTGCTTCCTGTCTCTGCCTCTCAGCTGTCCAGGTCTGGCTCGGCTCATGAAGTTACTCAGACATGCATAAAAATGCCGGTTTTATTATGTCGTTCGGCTTGTGTGTGTGTGTTTAACTGTGCTCATGTGTGTGTGTGTGTGTGTGTGTGTGTGTGTTTGTGTTGTGGGTGTGCCGCCTCTGCGTGTCCTTCGAGCGTCTGGCCCCGTCTGGGGACTTTCTGCTGTCGTTTTGAGCTCGAGCCGACGCGACACAGACGGAGTTGGAGACGCTTTTTTTTTTAAGCAGCTTTCGACTGGTTGTCTCCCCTTTGCCGCCTCTGCCTCCATTCGCAACAAACTTTTTATCTATTTCTTATTTTCGTGCCGTATAGAAAACTGAGGCAATTTGGCAGCCTGCGCCGCTGCAGTTGGGCAGCCACCCACACGGCAAATGCCTGCCAGAGACTGTGTCGTAAACTGGGCCGTCCCCGCGCCACGCCACCCCTTGGCCCCGCGCTAGAGCCAACCCTTGCCCAAAGCGAGTTTTATGTAACAGTCCTTTGCTCATAAAATAAAATAGGTATATATATGTATATCATATGTGCGTGTATGTGTGTAGCTATATAAAATGCTCGTTTGTGTGTTTTATTGTTGGCTTTCATCCTTGGCCCAACTGGCGTGGCGTGGGCTTCCCTCTCGCTCACACACACAGAGAGAGAGACATTATGTAGATATAAAAAGATATAGTTACATACACACACACACACATATACATATATATTTTTGAAATATGCTTGTGACTAATTTAATTTATTTGCCATTGTTGTTTGGGAATTGTGGGATTTCCTTCGGCTGCTGCTGCTGCTGCTGCTGCTGCTGCTTTTCTAGGTTTTCATTGTTGCTTGGAAAATTCTTTGAAGCATTTTCGTTTGCTGCTCTCGTTTTAGCAATTGCCCTGCCATTGATTTCACTCAGAGCCCATTGTTGTTGTCGCCAGTCAGCAAAGAGCTGTGACCATGAGCGTTATGGGAATTCTCTAAGTTGCGTCCAGTTCGTTTTCTCGTTCGTTATTTATTTTTTGTTTGCTTGCCATAAATTGCTTCAATTTTGTCATAAAAATGAAAACTTTTACAATTAAGAGTTTACCTTTTTATTTATGAGCTGCGGATGCCATGGCAATTGCCCCGCTTGGCTGGCTCCAGCACTGGGAATGGAGCGGAGCGGAGCGGAAATGGTGACAACAACTGAAACGGATATGTTGATAAATTAGCGCCATCTAGCGCTCGCCATGTTGTCTTGCGATAAGCCATTTACAAAGCTTGCTTATATGTGGGCTGCACTTGACTTAAATGCACTGAGAGAAATGGTGCAGAGGCTAGTCATATGGGCTATATATAAATCAGAGTTCAGTTCATACATACTGCATGCCCATGCTTTATGCATAAAGAGAGTGCGTTGATTAATTCAATTTGATTTCATGCTGCATTGGGCATATTACAAAATAATTGCCAAATGGCATATATCAATTTGTGCAATCTCTCGCCGCCTCACACACGCCCATGTCCACATACATATATATAGCATTGATTTTGGCTTTATGCATATTTTATGCCGCTGGCAAATGCCAGCTGCCGCCCACCGAGACACCCACGCGACCTTCGCCAAGCAGGAAAACACACATGTGTGTGTGTGAGTGTGTGTGTGTGAGTGTGTCCAATAATTTGTTGTGCATGGCAATGCCAAAATATGCAACCCACAGCGCACATAATAAATTGAATTAAAAGAAGCAATAAAAAATGAATAAAATCAATGAAAAAATTTAAACAGAAATGGCAAAAAAAAAATAAAATAAAGTTTTGTAAATTGCGCTATTCGTCTGCTGGCAGGCAACTAATTTATGGCATTTACAAGACGACAACAACAACATTTTTGCACATCAACAATTTCCACTGGTCGCAGCAGCAAATTAGCCAGCCAACAACTGCCACAGCAGCAGCAGCAGCAGCAGCAGCCGCGTGCATAAATTTTGCAACAGCAGCAGCAACAACAACAGCAACAACCACAACAACAACTGCAACTGCAACTGCAACTTCAAATGCTTTGCCTGTTGCTGTTGCTGTTGCTGCTTGTATCTGTCGCTTGTTTTTGCTTAAATTATAGACATTCGACTGGCTGTGCAGCCGCATTTGGCATGCAATTTTTCTTGCTTATTTGAGTGAGTGACTCGCATTTGGATTACCAGTCGCATTCACATTTCCTAGAACTTCCTGAAACTCCTCTGCCCTACACTGCTTGTAATTAAGCAATTTGCCTCGAGGGCGTCGCAACATTTCCGCCAGCCAATTGATTGAGCAGCCGGCGAGTCTCTTGTAGCGGATGTGCCCATTTGGGCCAGAGGGCAGCCCTTGGCCAAAGTTCGAGGCAAAGTTCTTGCAACGTGCAGCTGCCCACGCATTGCTGCAACACTGAGCGAAATTGCCAATGAAGTGTGCTTGAAGTATGCAATTTGTTGGCCTATGAACTCAGCTGCTCCGAGTGGGAACTTGCAGGAGTTCACTGCTTTTCTTGAGTGTATTTGACGTGCGCACACTTTGCGATTTATTTCATTTGTCAAGACATTTGCGTCCTTGTTGAGCGACTTCTCAGGCAGCCTGGCGTCTGGCCACATTTTCTTGTCAATATTGATTTTTCATTGCACTCACAGCCAGCAGCAGCAGCAGCAACAACAATAATAATAATAATAATAATAATAATAATAATAATAAAAGAAGCGTAGAGCAATATAATTGGAATTTGAAATTGAATATTGGATATTTTCGCAATGAAAAGAGCGATTGAAAAAAAGCAGAAGCGAATAAAACGAAGTCACACAACAACAGCAACAGCAACAACAGCAACATGTGAGTATGTATTTGATTTTGATTATTTATTCAATGAGCGTTTGACGTTGTATTTGGCTTCATTGTGTGCATGTCCAGCGGACAAGTGAACCAATCGAACCAATGGGGCATCAATGGCTGCGCCCTCGCCCCCTGCCCAAGCGCACATGTGTGCCGTGCATTAGTCTGCCAATAGCCCGACGCCGCACAAAGGCCAATTTAATTTGAAACACAACAACGTTGACTGACAGACAGATGGACAGGGGAATGGCCATAAAGGCAGACAGTCATCAAGAACTTGCAGCGAACAAACGCAAATAACTCAATCCCAATTCAACTAAAACTAAAACTAAAACTGCAAATTGAACTGCTGCTGCTGCTGCTGCTGCTGCTGCTGCTGCTGCTGCTGCTGCTGCTGCTGCTGCTGCTGCTGCTGCTGCTGCTGCTGCTGCTGATGTCGTTCAAGTTGTGCATTCAAATCAATCGATAAAAATCCAAGCCAAAACCTGCTCCATCCTTTGTTTTTATGCCTTGCCTGCAAACGAGCGTAGTTAAGTGCTTAGCTGAAATAAACTTTTTAATTATATAAAATATAGACAAGGGTAATATGTGGAACTGAAGGGCTGGAACTTAAGTAAAAGCAATGGGGAAATAATCAAATTAAACTTGAATATGCAAATGGGTCCATTAAAGGGGCGATAAACGTGGCCTGTGATAAATTGTCGTCGAGATAGTTGGAGAATCAAGATCGAGCTAGGCAAGTGCTGACTCTATATGTAGCTAATATACGAGTATGTAAATATTTGGATAATCTGACTCGACCGACTTCCTGGCTGAATAAACATGATATGATAAAATATCAAGTAATCAACTCGACTTGACTCAGCATTCAATTGTAGATATGAGAAAACACTTATATAACCGAGCTGTAATGGGATGAGTTGGAGTAAAGCTGCTCAAAGGGTAGAGGCTGGATTAAAAGGTTTATCTTTATTTTATTTCATTTGTTAAACTCCAAATTTAATTTATATTTGGAAAGCTTGTTAACTTCGACCTTGACTAATTTTAGAAAACATTCGTACTTGATTTAAGGCACAGTGGATTACAGTTATGTTTGGGTCTTTCATAACGAGGTCGACTGTCCGGCTGCAGAGATAGAAAACCTGCATGGAGCTCGGAGCATAATAAAATACATAAGGTTGAGATGGGCTTTTGGGCGTTGGGTGTGCGGGTAATTATAATGCGCCATAGATACGCCCGACAAGCTGCATAAATATTGAAATTGAATAATAGCAAGTGCCACAGAATAAATAAGCCAGCCAACTGGAAAAATAATACGTAATAGCAGAAATCGTAAAAATGACGAACACATGCGTTCGAAATTCCAACTGAATGCATAATATAATATTTTAATATTTGACGTGTGTTTTGTAGTTTCGAATATTTGTTGCTGCTGGAAATTGTGGCTAGAGGCCTAGTGGGGCTGGTTTAAAGTCGAGCTGCTGGCTCCTGGGGCAGCCCCGGAGTTATTCAACTTTTATTTTAATTTCCTTTACGAGGGCAACACGCTCCTCGAGAAACCAATAATGCCGCACTTCAGCGGGCCATAAAAGTGGCATAAAAATGCAAAACGAAAGCTAAACGCGGCACCCGCTGACCCACCCAACCACCCAGCCACCCGAAAACCCCACGGGCAGCCATGGAGGTGGTGGTGGTGCGTCGTGCGTCGTGCGGTGCATAAAAATAAGTAATATCGTAAAAATTACAGGAAATAAAAATCGCTACGTAAATACGTGCGAGTGCAGGGGAGCCACGGCAACAGCAACAGCAACAGCCCAAGCTCAGGCCAGACACGAAGGTGGAGCTGGAGCCCGAGTTGGCCAACTTTCTCGCCGTCTGAAATTGGCAGTAAAATTATGGCAGACGGCGCTGCGAAAAATGAGCAAAATTGTAACAGACATTGCGGCGGTTGGCAGAAACGTGAACGCAAACAACTGTTAAATATTTGGTCAGTTGAAGTTCAAGTTGCCAGCGACGACTCTGGCCGCATTTCAATAATAGGAATAACAAGTATACGCCACGGTTGCCATGAATTATTCATGCTGCTCACTTTTCGGGCCACATCCAGCATAATTGCCGTGTTGAGGCGAGCTATATCCTCAGGCTTTGGCATCTGCATTGTTTTCTGGCTCCCAACTCATTAGTCGAGAGGCAATCGAGTCACATATTAGTTGGCCAGGCTTTAGCATAGGCCAGCCAAGACACTCAGTCAATTACGACGACTATGAGAATGCAAAATAGTCTGCCATAACAATGTGTATCCATGCTAGAGACATTTCCTCTACAACATCAACAATGCAATTGAATTTCCAATTACACGGGTTTGCATGTGTGTGTGTGTGTGTGTGTGCAAGGCCCATAATCATTTCAAATGGCAAATTATGACAGCGAGTAGGGGCCACAGCAGCAACAACAGCAGCAACTACAACATAAGCGAATGACAAGCAAATGAAATGAGCTTTTAATCAATTTCCGGCATTAAAGCGCAGACAATCATTCAACAATGATTGCTGTTGTTGCTGTTGCTGCTGTTGTTGCTGTTGCTGTTGCTGTTGCTGTTGCCACTGCTGCTGCTCATGCTGCTGATGTTGCATTTAATTAACAAACAATTTATATTCATAAACCTCAATCGGTCACATGCAAATGCACATGAAACCTGGGCACATGGCAGACAGAATAAAAAAGAAGCGGAAAATAATTTGCCCAAGGGGCAGCAAAGTGCGATTTGGCAAAGCGGAAATACTCTTCAAAAAACAGCTCAGCTACAGAGTAACTGCATTTTAATTCAAAGGTAAGCAACACCGAGAGAACAGTCTGATCGAACCAGTTGATCTGAATATATATATATATAAATAAGCAGGAGTATCTAAAACAGCTCGATTCTAAATATGCATTTCAAGCACATGCAGCTTTAATCTACTTATGCGAGAGTTCGCAGCAAGCTGACTGACACAGGCAATGGGCTGCCGTCTAGGGCATGCAAATTATATCAAATATTGTGGATGTAATAAATATGGCGAGTGCGTGCTGGGCAATACAAAGCTGCTATGTAGCAGAGCTGAAAGCAAAAGCACGGCATGACACGAGCGGCCACCCAGCTGCCCTGCCGCCCTGTTACCTCGCAAATCTGTTGTAAGACTGCGGCGCAGCGGGCAGCCAACAAAGCGTCGCATTGTTGATGTTGTTGTTGCTGGCGCTGCTGCCACGTGTTGGCAACATATGCGGGCCACATCAACAACAGTCCAGCGCAACAGCAGAAGCAGAAGCAGAAGCAGGGCCACAATTGGACATGGCCATTGGCTGGGCATCGGCTGGGCCGGGGGCAGCCATCGTGTGGTGTGTGAAAATGGGCGGAGCGAATGCTCGCCAAAATTCCTAATGCCCCTGACACACAATTAACCCCGGGACCAGCGCCAATGCTGGGATCACAGAAGCGAACAGCGAGAGAGCGGGCTTAGCGAATCATTAATTAAACCTGGCGAAAACATACACCAAGAAATTATTATAATGGACGCATGGGAAATAAGCGAAAAACCTTTGCGAGCCAGCTAATTAGCATGCCCGAAATTTGTTGCCAGCGCCACAGAGGGGGGAGCCACCCAGCTGCCAGGGGGCAGCCCAATTTTTGTTTGTCCACTTTAAGCCTGCGCGCCAAGAGAAACCGAGAAAGGCCGCAAATAAGCAGACAGGCCACCGGTGACAACAACTACAGACTTCACGGGTCGCCCCGAAAGGGCAAACAAAATTAAGACCAAAGGTCAGCCAGGCAAACAGCGCAAGTAAGATCCAACAGCAAATACCAAAGCAGAGACGACGACAAATAAACAAAGGCAATGCTCCAAACACAAGAGCACAAGAAGACCTCGAGAGAGAAGTGGAGGAGAAGAGAACTGACAGCAATCCCGATTATCCACTTACTGTTGCTGACTTTGGAACTTGGACGATATTTCTACTGAGGCCAACAAAGTTCTGTTAGGATTGTTGGCTAGGAAATGTCGGCTTTATATTGATACTGATATTGACAATCCGACATCAATCAGTGGAGTTTTAAAGGTATTTAGATGACTCTATATGTTCTGTGTGACTGACTGATTGATAGAGTTATTAACTGATACATACACGTATCAATCATAGACTGCTTGATTGATTACTAATTATTGACTGATTGATCTGACTGACTGCCTAACTGATTACTGATATTGTAGTATATATACAGGCAATCAGCCAGTCCGTCAATCACTTACAATAGACGGTCAATCATACTTCAGTCAATCAATCAGTGAGCTAAAACTAAATATGTATAAATAGATGCATATGAGAAACATTTATTATATATATGCGAATTCCTCTATCAGTCAATCAATCAATCAAGTATCGTATATAACTGAATTAATATTCATTATTTAGTTAGTCAATCAATGAATAAAAACTGAGTCAATGCTGAAAGTTGTTTTAATTAATCAGTTGATATACAAACAAAGATATAGATGCATTTACATTTACAATCAGTCAATCAGTCAGTCGATCAATCAGCCAGTAAGACAGAAAAAAGAAACAGTTATATGCATATATATATATCTGTTTATATATATATTTATCTGTTTTTGGCACAGCCTCAACTCAGACTCATTAAAGTCGTCCGTTAGAGCGGGTTTCGGTGCATAATATAGACATTTGCTATAGATAGGCAAGGCAAGGCAAGAGCTGGCCAAAAGTCGCAGCAGAGGCAAGCGAAAAGCGACTGCAAATAAAAAAGTTGCCTTTAGTTGGTTACTTTATGTTTGCCGTTGCTGTTGTTGTTGCTGTTGCTGTGGTTGTTAGCGGCCAAAACGTGCAATTAAATGCTATGTAGAAGCGAAGATGCCCAGGCCATACAGCTATGGCCAATAGCCTATGGTCAACTTATTGGCCGTCGCTTGCCAAATGCAATGAATGAAGCAAAATAAAAGAAACTAAAAGGCAGCGAATAAAACTAAATAAGTAAACAAATAAAGAAAACGGAATAAAAGCTGAAGATTAAATACTCTACTTAGAGTGAGTTAGAAGTGCGATAAGAGAAGTCTCTTTGGCAGTTCTTCTCTATGCTAGAGCATAGTAAAACATAGAGCAGCTAAGACAGACTGGGAATATTGCTAAGTGTTCTACTCATGATAGAGAGTGCAGCCAGATCCCACAATGAGCACCGTTGGCCAATGCATATTATTGATTGCCAGCCACAAAGATACATTTTGCAATGACGCTCAGATACAAGATACACACACAAGGCGGAGAGGCACTGATGCTGATCATAATGATCCTAGTGGCGGGCAAGATCGGGGCACATCGCCTCGTATCTACCTCTCTCCGACATCTGCAATTCTTTCCGCCTCGTGCGCTGTCATTGACATTGGGATGCAGCATTTGCGAGCTTTGCAAATTAGTTTTTCGGTTTTGTTTGGGCCAAACGCGTCGCGAACTCGCGCAAATTAGCGCATGATAACTTTTTGCAACTATCTTCAATAGAATTAATAGGGTAATTACATAGATATACATATATACACCTATACATATATACGCTCAAGGATTGCATAAGCGAAGCCAATGTGCACAAGTCGAACGTCAAATTGTTAATTGTTAAATACAAATGCCCGATGTTGTTTAGCGAGCATTGCTATGCGAATTGCAATTGCTAATTACCAGACGATTATTTATAACTGAGTGCGTGTGTGTGCGAGTCTTAAAGTTCAAATGTGCGTTTGTCGGAAGTAGTTTATTCATTAAAAGGTGTCTATAAATAAAGTCGACATTCGCAGCGACAACGTTAACGTCAGCGTCAACGTCGGGCAGCCAAGGCGGCGTATACGTAATGCCCTGATAGCGGCAGCCCCTCGCAGTGCTCTAACTGCAACTGTTCAGGTTTATGCATACATAAGCACGCCTTTTGCTTTATAATTCTCAGCGCAAGTGGGTCATGCAAATGGGCAATTGCCGATTGCCAACTGAGTGGGCATGCGGCTGCGGAGGCGGGCGAGGGGCGGGCAATGGGTCGCATGCCAAGATTGCGAAACGAGAGAAGCCTTGTTCCACTTACGGCCCAAATGGGCGGCAATGGCCGTCGGCACTAGCTGAATGCCTTCCGCAAATCTCGCCCAGCGTTGGCCTCGCTCCCCGCAAGCGTGAACATCCTTGGGAAATGCCCAAGCTGAAATTGGTAGAAGATCAAATTTGAGAGTGCAGAAATTTGTAAGACTTTGAGCTGCATTGAGAAGCTCTTAGCCTAGTAACATTCTAGCCAGGGCTTTACGATTATTTTGTTATAAGTCTCAACCCAGCCATATCAGAATATCAATTTGATATCTGAAATTCTGAGGTATACTGGTATTTATTGCGCCGCCTGGTCAACACTTTAATTATGCGTAGATTAATTTAATGATGTGAAATTGATTACCCGAATCACTCGATCAATTCTCAACAGCTCAATGCACAATTCCAATTAATGAAATTGGCTTTGCCAGCGGAGAATCAAATTACAATACACAAAGAGCGAAACACAAACAAAAAGCCAAAATTAACAGCAAACAGCAAAAAAGATTCAAATGAATTAGAAACAGGTTCTAATATCGGGAACATTCGATTGCCAGAATTTTTACGTGGGCCCCAAAGGGCAGTCATATTAGCATTAACATTAATCATGACAACGTTTGCCGTGCAATTAACCAAATGAAGCCTGCCTGCATTTAAGTGCTGACAATGGCAACAGCGACAGCAACAACAATGCCGTCCGAGCTGAGAAACTTGACGAAATCATTAGGCTAATGTGGCCGATAAGTACCTGGCCCACGGCCAGCCAAGGGACGGGCGGGTACGAGGCCCAGCGGAAATGGCCAGGCTATAACGGAGAGCCGCAGAGGGCAGGCTAATGCGCATTTAATACGCCTGTGAAACAAAGCACCACAGCTCAATAAGCGCCTAATACATCGGCCGTACATCAAAAACGAATTACAATTAAAATTCAATTTTCAATTCATAATGAAAATGAACTATCGAATCTCATTTAGCAGCTATGAGTAAACGTAATGTACATAAATGAGATGTATTCATATCGGAGCTAGTTAACAGAGTTAGATACATCAAACATGGGACGGAATTGATGTAACTTATTATGCAGATGAATATGGAATATGACCAGATATATCATGAATATGGAGTATGTCCAGATATATATCTAACTGCTCTAGCACGTACATCATGTGTACATCAGAAATCATAATAGTCATATATATGTTATATATACAAAGATATTGCTATATGCGTACATCAAGCGTTTCCTTTGAACATGAAATTCTCATTTTTCAGTATATGCAAATACAATCAGACAATAGACAGCCATATCGGAGGCCACAATTCAATCAGTCAACTGTCGACTGTGGGTCGAGCCGGTCGTGGCCTTTTATGAACCAAAAGTATGCACATACATGCATATGTATGTGTTAAATGGCAAAGAGCTGAAATGGCTAAAGTGGGCAGACATCGTCAAATTATAAATATTTAACGGAATTGTCAACTTTTACGCAATGCCAAACATATTTTAAGCACAAGCGCACATATAGCGCATACGCCGCATAGTTCACATAGACACAGCACACAAATAATACCAATTAAGCACATATATAATCTGCTCAGACTATTTAAAGAGTGGAAATTCATAGTAAATTTCGCTAAGTGTATGCTCCACAATACATCTATTGTTATGCAGGTAAAAAGTATTTGCATTGCTCACATGCCTCTTGCAGGCAGGCAGTAGCCCCAGCAGAGCCACGCCCCCATTCAGCCCATCACGTGCTGGCAGCATGATTTATTTCGTCAATTTGTGTCGAAAGTGTAAAACGATTTTCTACCGTGCCAAATGAAAAATTATGATACACGGATGTATGCATGTATGTGTGTGTGAGGAGTCTCTGCGATATTTGACTATATGATTGACTGATTGGCTGGCTGGCTGACAGACTGACTGACTGACTGACTGACTGCTCACCTCTGGCAAATATTCTGTTGAAATTTCGCAATTTCGCAGAGGGGAAATTACTTTTAAATTGAATTGTAAGCCATATAAAAAGATGCGTTTCGAATGCGATTTATTGCCACAGCAATGTGTAGGTGTGAGTGTGTGTGTGTGTGTGCATACAGATGCAATTGCCAATGGGATACAGCTGTGCTGCCATTGGCTGGCATTAGGAAAGCCTTCGTCGTTCGCAGGTAAACAAAAACAAGGAAATAACTGCCAATGACAGCTCACGATTTCGCTCAGTGTATGGGTTTAATGAGCATATTATATCATTTGACAAGTTAGAATTGCGTTTAATTATTTAATGTTGCTTTCTCAATTGCTGAGCGTAATCTGCTGTTGGCTTCGGGGGTCAACGAACTCGCCGTTCATTTTAGTTGCATAAATAACAGAATTCGCATTTGCATCTTATTTAATTTAGCTGCGAGTCGTTTTTTAATGCAAATGTGTTTATCACTCACCCACTCGCGCGGCCGCGTGCAAAATGAAATTTTAATTTATTTAGCATATGGCAAAAATTACACAAAAGCCGACAGAAACCAAATATTTGAAATGCAAACAGAGAAAAAAACACAAAAAGCGCAAAACAGAAAACAAAGGGGAAAAAAAACTAAATAAATAAATTCTCGTATTTGTTTTTGAACATTTTTGCTATCTGCAAATGTAGTGAAAACCCACATTTCTATTTAATCTGATTGCTCCGATGCGGGAGTCGCGCATAGATCTGGGCAGCTGAAACCACAAAGCGCCAACTAATTAAATGAATCGGCAACAAATGCGAAATGCGGAATGCAAAAAACCATGAGCAAATGAAATGGTCGAGAGCCCACCAGCAGCCCGCAAACCCAGCTCCGAATCGAGGCGAAACTGCTGAAAATATTTGATTTCTGATTGCAGCTGCGGCGACTCAATTAAAATTGCCAAACGCATAATTATTTATATGCAATTAAAGTTGAAAGACAAATGGATTTTATTTTATTTTGTTTATTTTAAAGTGTTCAGCGCTTTTCAGGCTTTTATTTTTGTTTAGACAAGCGTTTCATGTTCTGCATTTTTACCTAATATTTGCCCGATATGCAAATTATGCAAGTGCCAGCCAAGCGCTAGCATGTGCATGTGTGTCTGTGTGTGTATCTGTGGGATATCAGACACTAGATACCAGATACGACTGACACAAGACAACAGTAACTTTATCGCATATGTGCATTTTTCTTAGCTCACGACGCCGACGCCGACGCCGACGATAAATGCAAATCTTGACAGTTTTCTTTAAATATTTTTATTTATTTTTTGGCTGCAGCTTTTTAGCACGGGCAACAACAGCCACAGCAAGCGAAGTTGGTTCGCATCGTTTCTTGGCTTTATTTTGTCATTGTCTGGCGACGTTATTGGAAAAGCACGTTTCGCATCTTGTGCATATCCGTTCGCAGCAGCATAAGTTGCACACAGCTACACTTGGCGAAAAAAGAAGTTTAAAGACGCGTAACAGTGCCTACTGTGCTGCATAGGCGCTCTGTTTGAGCTTTTGTATCTCAATAGCCCAGTTACTGCTTTTGTTTTCGAACAGCCGCTGATTTCTTTGAGTGTAGCCGACAGCCGAAGCTACAACTGGGTCTCTTTGGAGCGCCGCTTAGTCACTTGCGAGGCCAGATCTCGCGTAACAGCTACGGCGACAACATTCACAGGCCCAGCAGTCCAACAGCGTTGGCCCAATGCCTCGAAAGTACGAATATCTATGGGCTGTCTCGGAAAGAAGAGCACGTTCCCCAGTGGGACACAGATGCGACTGCAAACAGCAACTGCACCTGGCACACATGCCGAAGTCCTATTGGGAAGGAGCGGCAAATTGTGTATGGGCAATCCGCCCACGCCGTAAATTAGTTTAATTGCCATAACCGCAATTGTTTAATGCGAAATGCTTATTAATCTGGTATTCGCAATATTTCACAAGCGATTACCGTCCCCACGCCACGTATATGGAATGGGCTTGTTAGCCGTAATGCGGGTTTTTCTCACTCATCTGGGGCTAGGAATTTACTTGGCGACCAGTCGAGCGACTGGAGGCAAAGGTTACACAATCCCGATTCCAATATCGGCGAACGCGCTCCTCATGCATAATTCATTTCGGGTGGCGTTTAATAAGAAAACCAATTAATTAAACGCTCAACAACAAGCGTCACGACTAAAAGCTTAGAAATTACTTAATAAATTACTTTCATTAAAGCCACAAAGGAAAAGTTGAGCCAGCCCCCCATGCCATGCCGCGGCGCAACACCCAGCGAGTGGGATGACACAGACGGGCGTTGATTTATATTAATCGACCCGCTTCCCCAGCTCAAAGCATTATTTATTTTTCAAATATGTATAAAACAATGCAAAAGACGCCAAGAAATTACTTTGCGACTGTGACTCTGTGTGTGTGTGTGTGTGTGAGTGTTTGAATGTGCCAAGTAATAAATTTAATGAACGTAACACTGATTCAATGTGAGTTGGGAGTGGTATATGCACGTATATATGAACATATATATCTCGATATATATAAAACTCGATTGTCTTCAACCAATATGATAAGCCAGCGCTAATTATACCCTGAGTACACATTGTTGTAAATAAATTTAACAGAGCGCAACGAAAATTTCAATATTTCTATATTTACGACTATTTTTGTATTAAGTCGTCTCGATGCCTATATGCTCAATAACTATTGATGGCTTTTATTGTAAACTTGAATGACAGAATATTCAAAAATCAAGAAATTTATAAGAAAATCAAATTCATTCTAAGCACACATTGACATAGGGTATGCTCAAGTCAGTCATGCAGCATCCGCGTCTGGTTTTTTATTCAAATTGCGCATACAACAAAGCAAACGGAACGGAACCAGCATGCCCCACATGATTTATTTGCCAAAAAAGATTAATTCTGCTTAAGTAGCTGCGACAAGCGTGTGTGTGTGTGTGTGTGTGTGTGTGTGTGTGTGTGTGAATGGGTCAAAAAACAGCAGTCACAATCAGCTGTCCCATTTCGCAAGTCCCTGCCGGGCCGAGGCTGTCTCGGAGAACGTTGACTACAAATTGCAGTTGCCAGATCCGTAAAGTAAGAAGAAATTGCCTCATGATTACGTTGACGTTCGTTCCACAGTCCGGCTGTCCTCGCCTCTCCATCCGCCCCAGCGTCCGCTCCTCCTGCTGTCCGTCACGTCCACGTCGACTGGCTGTCTCAGTGGGTCTCTTAGGAAATAAAAGTTTCCACATTTCTTGCGCTATAAGCACGTGCTCTACTATAGCGAATGCTTGCCAAATTTTACGTTTGCCTTCGCCGCCAACAGTCCGTCCGTCCGTCCGTCCGTCCGTCGCTCGCTCTTTCAGTTTCTATGTACTTATCTGCACTGAGACTGCCTTTCGAAATTCACTTCATGTTAATTTTCTTTTCTTTGATTTTGCGTTTGCCACTCTCGTCTCACGCCGCCTGCCGCCTGCCGCCTGCCGCCTGCCTCCTGCTGTTCGCTACTTGCCACTTGGCAATGCTCGTGTAATTCTTGCGCTGCCCGCCCGAAATGCTTTCGAAATGAGGTTAAGCTGCCACAATCTTGAATGCTCAGGACAACAGTTGAGCATATTAGAATGCCACCAGGCATACCTAGCCCGGCGCATGAATGAATCACAAAGAGATCTAGATAGACACTTTCTAGAACCAAATGCAAAACTAAACTCGGCTATTTTCATGAATTATCTAAGTGTGGAACCATTCAGCACAGCTCCAGCCCCGCTTTAGCTAACCCAGCCAAAGCAAACATCCACAGTTGCAATTCATCTGTGATTTGGTGGAAACTCAGGCTTGTTTAGTCAAATTTCACGTTTTCATTGAAGTTCATACTCCAATGGCAAAGAGCAATTATAAACGTGCTCGTAATGTTCGTTGAATGCATGAATCTCAATTTGGCCCAGTTTTAATCACTGCAGCAGAGCTGAAGCGCCTGATAAGCTGTTGGTAATAGGCGGCCCTCGCACAGCCGAGTGCCCATCGACAAGCTCATGCAACTGCGCTCTCATAAATGCAATGACTGGCCATATAATTCGACACACGGCACGCAGCGCCAGACCCCCTGCGAGGGGCGGCGAGAGTGGCCCAAAGCGGGCCACTACACGGGCCATAAATGTAATTACGGGCATGGAGCGGGCAAAATGATAATGACTACACCTCAAATGGTATCAAGAAAAAAGCAATAAACAAAATTGAAAAATAAATGAAGAGAGCCTAAGGTTAAAAAAAAATATATATATAAATGAAACAAGCTAACGATGACGTACCAAAAAAACTAAATCAGACAAACAACAAAATTAACAGAACAGAGCAAAAAAAAAAAAGGAAAATAAAATATAATGCGAGTTTAAGTGCATGAAATTACAAGCGGGATTCGAGCTCGTTTCACCGGAGTGGCAGGAGAGGGAGGAGCGCTCTGCACCCCTTTTCCCGTTGGCTAACAGCAACTGATAAGCACAAGGGGTCGAGGCATAGAAATTGTTGGCTCTGCTGTTCAGCCTAATGGGATATATACGCGAGCATTGTAAATAATTGCGGAAGTTCGTTTGAGCCACACTCACGGACCGCGGACCGCGGGCCCCGGGCTACGGGCCACGGACAGGGCTCGAATGATTCGAATCGTTTCAGCGTTTGCTTATCTTCTACATAATTGTTGATTTAGTGTGTGCTCAACATTTATTTCTGTGCGCTGTGCGGTTCGAATCGACTCGGCTTTTGGCCAGAGTGGGAAAGTGCAGCGAGTGGCGGAGGGGAGAGGGGCAGAGGTTTATTTGCCTGCCGCCTGGTTCATTGTTCGCTCATTGATACCGTTCCGTTGTAGCCGGCGCGTGACAAATGACTTTGACGTTGCATTTTCGTATGTGGCATGTGTCAATGGGCGCGGAGTTCGAACCTGCGTCCCACAACCCAGCGTCGCCGGCCATCCGAGCAGCGAGACATTCGGCCGCAAACCCAATTGCTGCTGTTTACTTGCATATCAAATACACATCCATATACACACATATATTATATGTATGTACACTGGGCATGTTTGTTTATTGTATTTATGTGTGCGATGGCCCAGCACTCCGTCCATAATTGACAGTTGTGCTGGCATTTTATTTACTTTTTTACTCTAGCCGAACAGCAAGCACTCTCGCAATGGCGCAGTGCAGTGAACCGGGGTCTAAATTTGGGCACAGCTTTTATATTATTTTTTTTTTCTGCTGGGTTCAATGTAACCCCACGGGGCTTCCAACTAACGTGGGCGCTGCTACACACATGACAAACCTGACAGCGAGAGACAGACTCGCCGAGTCGCGGCCTGGAGCTGATGAAGCGATTCGGAGCCATCCACTTTTCGGCTAACACGAAACTACGCCGAGACCTACGGATTGATAATTGATGGTGCTGCAATGCAAATAAATGTTCCACGTCAATGGGAGAGGGCCACAGAGGAGTAAACAGAGAGTCGCTTGGAAAGAGAGTGGGCAATGGGATTTAATCAGGGTGCTGCCTTTGACAGCGTCCTCTTGGACTATGCGATAAATATTCCCTATAATAATATAGGTGAAAGGAGAACTTGCATAGTTAGGCAAAGGCAGGACAGAGTAGCGTAATTTGAGGAATTGTACAGTTCTTATTTAGCACTCCCTTTCTCAAGCAAGCTGGAGGAGCCTGGCTTTAAGCTACTCCAGAGAGTTCCCTTTGAGCCGCCTTGCAGATTGTGGGATTGAGTTTGAAACTGAATTTAAATAGAATTTAGTTTGTCATGCGCCGCACTTGCCGCATCCTCATCAAATGCAGAATGCGTGCCAATTCTAATGTCAATGGCAGACGAAACTCGAGCGGCGAGACCCTCTCGCCCGCACTTGGGCCGGGGCCCACACACAAAACGTCAATTTGGCTTAACTGACGTTTGGGCCCGCTTCCGCTCAATGCCAAAACTAACTAAACTAAATTGTCGACACACATACAGATCTCAATGGCACTCGTGTACGGCTGTGAATGCCGCCAAAAAACTGTCATGTGCTGCTTCTGACACTTGTGCGTACCGAGAACTCTGGAGCGGTGCGATGCAAGTTGTATTTATGCCATCCACTCTCGTGTTTTTCTTTGTTTCTAAATTTCAATGTATTCGCTGTTGTCGGGCCGCTGTCCCTGGCAAACTCTGTCTTGCTCTCCGTCCGGCCGTTCGTCCGTCCGTCCGTCTGTTTGCCTGCCTGCCTGCCTGTCTGTCTGTCGCTTTTCTATACGTATGTCGCCTCGTTATTCTGGCTGACAATCAAATTCTAACGAAATTGGATTCTCTTGTTTCGGGCAACGTTTCCGTTGTCCTTCGCCCCGGGCACGGCGCATTTAAGATACGGCCAAAGAATAACATATAGCAATTATTATAATAAAATGGAGGCGAAATCAAGCGCAATTGCAATATTTTAGTTGGCAGCACATGTGTTGCCAACTGCTTTGCTGTTTGGGTTTGTTTTTCTTGCTTTTTCGTTTTTTAATGCGAAAATGATTTCATAAATTGTTCAACCGAAGTGTGCTACCAGCAGAGCAGAGCCTCGCCCTTGCCCTCGCCCTCGCCCTCGCCCTCGCCCTCGCCCTCGCCTTTGCTGATGTTATTTTAAAACTTTAGCCAACATTATGCCCGCCGGGCGCTGCGGAGGGCGGGGCATTTCATTTCCCTTCTGTTATCACAGCTGTCGGGCGTTTCGACACTTGAAATTGAGCGTGTGTGAAGCGAGTTTTCATTTCTGGGCGAAAGGGTCCGTGTAACGGAAAATACACAGACACAAATATATATATATAATATATAGACATATATGAGTAGGAGGAAGACAGACAAAAAATATGATCACATATGCCGCCACATCGAGGCGAGGGTTAAAAAGCAAGAACTGTTTATGAAATTTTGCACAACAGGAAAACCCTAATTGGCCAGGAGTGCCTAAGCCAGCACCAAGAGCGAGAGGGAGAGAGAGGGAGAGAGAGCGAGAGCCAAGTGGGTCAGAAAACAGAAACAGCAGCTGTTCGGTTTGGGGTTTGTTGAGTCTGTTGATAAGGCCTGCTGCCTGGCACAATGGCCCAACTGATTGCAGTCCTTGCCTTGCTCGCCGCTTGCCTGCTCGCCCCTGGGCGAGGGTGAGTCTTATTAATTATGACGGAACATGCATTGATAATGATAAGCGAGCCTGGCAGTCAGTCCCAGAAGAACAGGCTGCAGATGAGCTGCATTAGATAAGCACGGAACCCCCGTCTGGCCACAACTTTCGACCTCTATCCAATAATTGCACTTGATTGAGTGCGCTGAGGGGCAACTGCTCGCTGCCAGCTTGAGCGATAATTAAAAAGGTTTCAGTCTGCGTCAAGCGGAAGGAAACTTTGGAATAAGTCTGTTCTTTGTCTGTTATTGCTAATAGCTAAAGATAACACTGAGCACATTGGTTCTCTAATTCGGTGACAGAGAGAAACTTGGGCTGAAGTAAATATTTCTTTTGATTAATATTTAATACGTAGGTATAGCACAAATGTTGAGGAAACCTTAATACTACAGTTACAGTTAATCTAGGATTAGTTTGCGACGTTTTCTGTGTCGATGACTGTGCTTCCTTTGATAACTCATCTGCAATCCCACATCTCTTATCGAATAAGTTAAGCTTGATTTATTACATAATATTATTATACAGTTTATGGCTGCGAGCTGCATCGGGGGTGCCTGCTGGTTCGTTGATGCGAGTTCCCATGCCCAAACCCTGATGTTGACTTGTGACACACACACACACACACACACGCGCGCGCAAGTCGGAGCTCGCAGGCGTAACACGCGCAGTGAACCCAGATTGCATGCAACGAATGCTCAATGCCGGAGCTCGTTCCACTTTTGCTCCCCGGGCCTCAGACATGTAAATATCATAAAGTTGTGTACAAATAAATCAAATCATGGTACGGCGGAAAGAACAAACAGCCCGCATCCATCAGCCGACAAATACACATGTTTCAATATGTTTAAAACTAGCACGTTCAGCCGCCCCCCAACCCCAGGCCCCCTGCTGCTGCTGCTGCTATCGTGCAGCCAAAAGTTCAATAAACAAGAGCCGAAAAAGCCAACTTGAAAACCAAAAAAAATATTGTGCGTGGCAAAGGTACAAAGAAATGTTCAGAGCGAATGCAATCACAATTCACACCTTGAGATACGCGCCCAAGATACAGATACAGATACGAGCACAGATACAGATGCAGATACTTTCGTAGACCGCAATTAGCGTCGTCTTTTTGTATGCCTTTGATGTGGCACTTGCGACAACAACAACAACAAGCTCGAAGCTAAATTGAAAATCAATTGAACGAAATAAAAGTTGAAAGCGCGCTGCGAGAAAATCAATAAGCCCATTTAATAAAATAAACGTTTGGCATTTTCCGTGCGTCCTCGGCGTTGCTGCCTTTGGAAAATAGGCGGCAAATTTAATCATAAAAAACCAAAGCAAACTGTAAAAAGAATTAAATTAAATGAAATGTTGCAAGTGCCGTCGACGACCAACAGGAAATACGCGCCACAAAACGATGGCAGCGGAGAGGGAGGGGCAGGTGGAGGGGGCTATGTGGCAGCCAGTGAAGCGCCCCCAAGGCACAGCGCAATAAAATAATGAAACATGAAAGGAGAAGCGAAGAGCTGAACGACCCACACTCGAAAATTGTATACACTATAGAGCGCCCCATCAAAATAATGATTATTTGAGCATTAATTAAATTGTAATTAAAGTAATTATCTTATATTCATATCAAATTGAAAATTATACACCCAGCGAAAAGCAATTATTTATAAATGAAATATTTTATTCTGAATATGTTGTTGACTTGACTCTTAAAGTCTTTCGATATTAGTTCAAATTTGGTTTCTGCTCAATTGCAAATAAAGCTTTAATATCTGAAGTTCTTTGAGTTAAGTTTTAATAAGTATATCATTCTCAGCCCACTCTTTTCTTGAAGTGTAGCAGCTTGGGCACTTCTTTTGTATCTAAAAAATTTGAATTTGAATCGAACAGAAACGAGTTGAACGTGATGCGAAATAGATTAAATGCGCAGGGTATTGACGGCACTCGGTCTGTTCGTGGAGCAGGGAGCCGTGGCTGGGGCTGCCTGCTGAAGCCGAACAACAGCTGCCAGTGGCGGCGTCGACGTCGCAGTCGACGGCGCTGCCAACGTCTGGGCAACATCAAAAGCCCGTTCGAGTGGCGGCTGCCACTTTTCAAGAGTGCGAAATTAAAACAAAATGTTGCAAGATGCTGCTGCAGGCTCTGACTTGAGCGACGCCTCGCACTGCGCCATGCCCCTGCGTCTCACTCACGCTCTTTGATTTCATTTAGCTGATAAGCCACAGAGGCGGCGTCGCAGAGATGCGCCGGGGCAGCGCGGGACATTCTCTTATCCACATCATGCGTAAAACGGCGTCAAAATGCAAATGTTGTGCAGGAAACTGGCAGGCGGTTCAGATGTTGCAGGTTCCCCCCGCCCCTCTGCGCCGCCTGCGGACCCCCTTGAGCCAACATTGATACATCCTTCTGGACACACAGCGTAAATAAACATTTTACTTTTAATTTATGTGCCATGCCTGCTGCAGTTGCAGTTGCTGTTGCTGCCAGCGAGCGTGAAAATGATTTTGTTGCACAGTCGCTGAGGGGCGCATTGTGAAATTTATCGTCATGCAAAATGTAAAAGCTAACAGCCAAATAAGTTGCCCAAGCCCCCATTTCGCTAGGAAAGTGCGCGAAATTGGATTTGTATACGAGCCAGCACATATATGCATATATGCATCATATTTGATATTGTATATGGCCATCCAACAGCGCCAGACAAAAGCTGTGAACATTTTGGAATGCGTATTTCATGTGTGTTGGCTTAGAGCCCCAAATATTATTAACTATAATAATAAGCATGACAATACTAGCGACAGCTGTCCTTAATTCTACTTTAATTTCAAGATAATTCACAATTAACTTTAGATTCCACTGACACCATACAAAGATACTATTACCGCTCTCTGAGTAGCCCATAGACTTGGGTATTTATAGTTGATGATGAAGTATTTATTGAGACTGCTTCGTGAGAACTTCACGAGCTTCGAAGGTAACTTAGCTGGCTGTAAGAAATCTTGTTGCCAAGACGCTTCTTAGGGCTGCTCGCCATCTGGTGGCAATTAAACCGTATCAAGTGTCAAGTTCAGTTGCCACACTTTGATTTGCCGCAGTGGCCGCTGAGATGCTGCCGAAGGGCGTGTAGCCCTACAGCTACGCGCTCGAGAGGACCTCAAAAGCCACTTTCATGTGGCCCCGTCAAGCCACTCGTCGGGCCCTAATGAAATCCGCAGCCAATTGCAAATAAATGTCACACATCGAGGCACTCGCACAGCTGACACATTTGGCTGTCTGGTAGGGCAAGGGACGGGCAGTGTAAGGCAGCTTAACGAGTCGGGGCGTGGCAGTGGCAGTGGCAGGGGCAGGGGCAGAGGCAGAGGCGGTTCATTGCGCCAGCGAGTAACAGATGTCAAGTATTATGGCTTGATGTCTATGTAGTGCACGCTACCGGAATGCCGAATATATGTACACGAGGCACAGACAGAATTTAATTGCAAAGAATGTTTCCATGCCGACAAATGTCGAAATAATGTTTCTAGCCGGAACAACCCGACAGACACAGCCGAACAGAACAGAACAGCCCGAAAGATTTATCATATTCAGTCGACTGTCATAAAAAGCAATTAGGCTTGAGCGAAAGATACTTACGAACGGCAGCCAGAGTTCCCAAAATCAAAAGTACAATGCAATAAAACACAAACAAGTGTGCTCAGTGATCGAAACGCACATACCCTGTAATCCACATAATCCATTAGATATACCTTCATATATCCACATAGCTGAACCTTAAGCTCAGACTGAATTATCAATAGTGAATTGCATCTGCATTTATATTTCTTATATATAGACATATATAATATATTCTAGTTCTTTATTGATGATGCTTTCCCTCAACTTTCTCTTTGCCTGCCTTCACTTTACAGGGTATTCTCGGGCCGACTAGAGTGCAATTAAGAGATGTGTGATTTGAAGTATTTGGTTTTTTGTTGTTGGTTGCCCGCTTAATGAGCCGCAGCGGCAGGGCGAAGGAAAATGGGCCTCAAACTGGGAGTTGGAGTTAAGTTCGGGCTGGGATATTGGGGTGTGGGTAGGAAGTTGAAGAAACAGTTGTTGAAGCGATTAAAGAGCCAAATTCAGTGTCGTAGTGGCGGTTGTTGTTGCTGCTGTAATTAGTATGCCCGCACACACGCCTGTCCGCCACGCGGGCAGCCAGCCAGCAAGTGAGTCAGGTTCCCTTCGAAGGGCACACACAACAATAGAACCGGGCCAGGCCCTGTCGGGTCTCTCCTGCTTACTTGCTGTTATTCGCCTGTTCAAACCGCGCTGGTAATTTCAGTTGGTGTGAAAAAAGTATACCTCATGGCAAATTGTAGGCCTCCTTCCCTAGTTCTTGCTGTTGTTGTTGTTGTTGGCCGTCTGTTGCATATTTTCACAAGTAATTAACATGTACACGCTGTCGCTGCCTCTCCCGTTCAGGTTGCCAGCCTTGTCCTGCCTAGGACGTGAGGCGAGCTGTGTGTGTGTGTGTGCCTGTTACTGTAACTGCTGAGCAACTGTCCAAACAGGGCGCGTTCCCATTCCACACGCTCATTCGCCTTTGTTTATCAGGGCCATAACAAAATGTTTCCTTAACATTAATTTGCATTATATTTACATTTAAATTTTAAATGAGCTGGCAGTGCTGTAGGTGCAGCTAACTACATAAACAAGCCGCGGCGCAGGGGAGGCGGCGGACTGTCGAGAGGCAGGTGGCAGGTGGCCAATGTCAAAGAGAGCTGGCAAATTGTATCCAATTTGCAGCAAATGGCAACCCCGAGACGAATTGTTAGAGAAGCAATTAAAAAACTTTCCGAAATGCGGGGGAAAAACATCAAATGAAACGTAATCGAATCAGTCATACGGCGTTGTTTGCCCAATCTAATATAAGAAATCAATGAAGAGCAGGCAGCTGACAAAACCTGAAAGCGGCTTTCAGTGCTGCCTCAGCTTCAGTTTAGTTAGCTAAAGAAAGAATATAGTTAAATCTGAAAGCGAAGTATATATTGTCGCTAATACGGTTTATGGCTTGAACTGACAGATTTTCTATTACAAATCTATGTTTTAAATAAACTATCTTTTCTGCAAGTATATGCCTTGATATATTTTTTAAAAAATTCCTGCAGTTTCCTTTTACAATTTTTTGAAATAAATAAAATAAATAATGAAATAATAAAATAAAATAAAATAAGTCATCTTCAAATAACAATTTGAAGTGCAACTTAACTTGTTTCTTGCTGTCTCTCACTTGCCTTGGCTTAGTTTGCCTGATGACTTAATAAATTCTTTGTGCCATTCACCGCAGTATTTACCAAGAAGCAATTTCTCTTGCAGGCCTCTTAAACACCTTTGCTTTCTTCGGCCACTCAAGAGCGGAGCGTAAGGCGCGAAAATGTTTCGAAGTTTCGTGAATTTCACAAACAAATACAAGATCTTGCGAGGCATGATATCATATGGGACCCTGTGGCCGTGCGGCAGCCTCATCGAGCAGACGCTGATCGAGAAACGGACATTCCGCACCTACGACTGGATGAAGTGTCTGAGGTGGGGCCACAGCTCAATATTGACCAACAGCTGCTCTTGCCGATAATTGGCATCGATTACACAGTGGTGTTGGTGTCGCCTCTTCCTTTTCCTTTTCATTTTTTTTTTTTTTGTCCACTTTGCAGATTCAGTTTGTTTGGCTTCTTTTTTATGGGACCGACCATATATGTTTGGATAAGACTGGCCACCGTCATGTGGCCCCGCACAGATATTAAGTCATCTCTCTGCAAGGCGATCACCGAGCAGACGGCCTACGATCCCATGGCCATTAGCTCCTTTCTCTTCACCATGACTCTGATGGAGGGCAACACGTATGCCCAGGCCAAGCAGGAGGTACGTTCAGTGTCTCCATCGATCAGTCTGTTTTGTTTTCTCTCTGTTTTCTTCTTAATGTCTTTCACTCCCCATTGGACGGGGCACTTTAGGTAATCCAGTTGATCTGATATCTGCCCGTTGCTCTGTATTCCCTCACGATCTCGCCGTCTCGTCTTTCATCTTTGTGTTTTGTAATCGTTACGATTATGGTTATTGTTATTGCTTTTTAGCGCTTATAAAAATTGTGTTTATTGCTCAGTGCTCAATTTGTTATCGTTATTGTAATCGCTATCGTTATCACAAATCGGATTCCCAGCAGAGGGTATTCAACTCTCTGCTGATAGGTGTAGTTCTGCTCTGCTTATACACATATATTGATCGAATTCAACTGGAAAATGGATGTAATTAGTCATCCCCCTTCGGCAACTCCTTTCCCTGTAAGCAAGGGCAATACATGTTGGCCAGAATGGCGCATTATAGTGCTTGCATAACTCTTTCTTTTATACAAAGGAAGATCTTAATATACTGCTTCACGAAGTAATTTCAGTATTTCAATATTTAACCCACATAGGAATAATGCGTTGTAAAAAAGATTTCAGCTAAGCGCTGTGTCTACAGACGTATTTAGTCGTTATTTCTTGTACTTTGTTTGTCTTGAAATTGGGGCTTTGGGCCTAACAAGCTGTCGCCGTGTACTTTGAGCAACATGTGCGTATGTGTGGGTCTTTCGGAAATACGTTTTCTCACGACAGTTACACTCGACTGGCCCAGTATCTGTATCTGGGCCTCTGTTCATGTGGCTGAAGCTGTATCTGCTGCCAGCATCTGTAACCGTGCATAAATATCACCTGTCTGTCTCGCTGTCTGCGCTTGTGCCTGTCTCTGTGTCTCCATCTGCGACTCTGCGCCGAGTTGTCAGCATTGATTTGTTGGCTTTGCGGCCCCAGCTTCTCTCAGTCGCTCAGTCGAGTTACTTCTATATCATTAGAAACCATTTATCTTGATAAATGTAAATGTTTTACCATATATTTATGTCAACCGTGCGTTGTCTCATTTGGCTTGCATGCGTTTTCCCAGACTCTGACTCTGACTCTGAGTTCGATTGGCAAAGCAGCCGATGAAGATGTTTTTCCAGCCAACTCTATAAACAACTCTACGTCATTGGCTCTGCCCAGAATAAACCCCATTTATGCAGCTTAAGAACAAATTGCACTCAGCACAAAACTAGTTAAGTTTTTTACACTCAGTCTGGCCCATAAATAAGTGCATTAAATTTATTTTTTAAGCCCAATTTGTGCTTAATTAGTAGCTTAACGTCAATTTGCCATTCGGGTCACAAACAATATTTTTGTTGCTTTTGTTGTTGACTTTTGGCTGGGCCAAAAATAAATATAATTTTCACAAATTTCCCAATGGCGGACGCGGCGGCAGCAAATGTGGCCAAAAGTGAAAATGTGAAATGCCAAAAGGCTTTTTTAATTAACAGCATTAACAAAGTGCCACGCCCATACACACACACACTCAGCAACTCTGGTCGTAAATAAAAGTTTTTTTGTTTACATTTCCTCCCCGCTGTCACTTTATTACAATTTTCTGCGCAGGCATTTAAAGTTATGCCACGCCCATTACCGCACTATCTTGATGTCTGCCTCTCTCACTCTCTGCGGCATTCTCTGTCTCTCTGCAGGTTAGCGATAAATTCCTGGACGCCTATAAGGTCGGCATTGTTTATTGGCCGTGCGTGCAAACAGTTAACTTTGCCTTTGTCCCGGCCAGGAATCAGGTGGTTTTCACCTCCTTTTTCAGCATGTGCTGGACAACGTTCCTGGCCTATGTGAAATTCCTCCAGCTACATCCCCATGTCGACGTCGACCACCACGCCGTGGACATACACTTTTTGGAAATGTGAATGGAACGAAGCAAATTTAAAGTAAACCTAAATAAATATTAACTTAAATTATAATTATGTTTTCAGCTGGGTTTTATTTTCGGAAATAGGGATCTGAAGAGCAGCCCTAACCTCACTTCAAGTGCCAGCCATCGCGAACACACTATCATACCCTGCGATATACCCTGCACTTAAGACAGCCATTAATTGCAGCTGATAAATGAGTCGTGATAAGTTTGGATTCTTTAGTTAGACTCGAGCTGTGGCTCACACACACAAACACACACACACATTGACATGGGTCACATGCGCTGTTGTTGTTTTTTACCATTTCATATTAAAGTAACTAATTAACGATCTGTTCTTTTCTGTGCTGTGTCCACTGCGGCGTGTTTTATGGCGCTCGTGGGAGAGCGAATGGGCTTTGCGGCTGCCACTGGGCATGGCATGGGGCTTAGTTTTAACGATGGTGTCAAGCATTTTACTAGCTAATATGCCCGGGGACATTAAAGAGCCAAACATCACGGAACCAAGCCAAAGAATAAATACTCTATTAGGCAGAGGAATTCATTCCGAATTTTTATTATGAAATGAGTCGATTGAGATCGGTAGTAACTTGACTTGATCAAGATAACTTGAAAGACATAAAAGAGCTCGCTTAGCATATCTTGAAAACCCGAAAACTATCCACACAAAATCTTATTATTCAAATGAATCGTTTAAAATAGTAATCTGATATTGTTCATATATTATTTATGTGATCTAAGCTAAGATTAATGTGGCTAATTGAAGAGGAAGTCTAATTAGCTCCATTCATGGCAGCTATGAGAGATACATAATATAGTGTTTAGATAAGTTTAAGTTATACATAATATACATATATATATATACATATATATCCTACATAATATCAACAAAGCTTTAAAGTAAACACCAGAGTCTATAGCAAGGTATACCTCAAAGAAATATAAAAGTAGTTTTTCCGAGGACTATCTAAACTCAGACAGAAATCGATAGTGTATGTAGGGAAAGGCTATGCATTGAGACCGTTCAATTAGAGCAGATTCAGGCTCACATCTGACAGCTCTGACATCTGCATATTTGCAATCAAGCAAAGCCGACACGAGAACTTTAAATGAAAGTTGGGCATCAAGTTGACCCGTTTTATTTTACATACGCGCTTCACAGAGCCATATATCAAAATTAATATGGATTCGAGTTCGGTTTGTATCTTTTCTCTCCAGTTTCGCTTGCTTTGGGCTGCATTTAAATGCGAAACCATATTGGGAGAGTATCTGGAGGGGGCTTCCAGGGATTCGGAGTGCTCGACATGCGGCGTCTGCGTGCCGAATGCGAGCTGAATGCATAAATAATGCCGATTTAGATTATTCTGAAACAGTCGGGCGAATACAAAAATATATAAAAAAAAAATAAAGGCAGAAAATAAACTACAGTCAAACGATGAGAATGACGAGGATGACAACGCGAATGACGACGGCGGCGACGGCGACGAGGCTGATAATCAGCCATAGGCTGTTCGAATTAGTATGGAAATTTATGCAAGGCAAGAGGCTGAGGAAAAGCGAAACCGCAAACACACGCACGCACAACCACAACCACACACACACACACACACGCACATGTGAGGTAAAAAGTCTCTTATCAGTGGCCATGGAAAACGTGGCGCACTTCCTGATCCCTGCCATGCCCCTCCCTTTGGCCCGCACATCGTCCAGCTGTGAAAAACAATTCGAACTGAAAGTTTCATTAAATTCACGCAGCCACACCCCCCACCTCCAGCGCGCCTGGCCGACGGCGCTGCCTTAGCCAACGCCTGGCAAGGCAATTTCCTATCCACCGAGCGCCCATTTCTCAGTGTCGCTGCAGTCCGCTTTTATTATTGTTGTTGCTGTTGTTGTTTTATAGCGCATTAATTTCGAAAGTAGCGCTACGTGTGCCAAAAATCATTAGCAACGGAATTACGCTCAATGAAATGCAGTCAACGTCGCGACGTCTGGAAGGGGCACGCTAAAGAGAGAGTGAGAGGTAGAGGGAGAGTGGGCAGAGGCATCAAGCAAACCAACAACATAAAAGGGGGCAGATAATAAAGCGTGGCCAGGCTGAGTCTGAGCTGGGGAACAGCGACGGGCGTAGCGGAAGGCGGCGACGACTGCCTGACGCCCGGCCAGCCAGCCAAGCGACCCAGAGACCATTCCAACGGCAGCCGTTCGCAAAGCGCTGCTTATAAATTCACCCTAACGACAAGTTAAATGCCCAGCGTCGAGGGTTCGAGTTTGACTTCTGCCAAGCGAGATAGCGGGAAGCGGAAGGCAACTTACAGGGAACAGGCACAGGGTAGCCCGAAGTGCACATACCCTCACCAAATCAAGATTTAAGCTCGAAAAGAGAAAACCTAATTTAATTATGTCTAGAATTTACCAAGTTATATAATAATACAGATACCGAATATGTTCACTTATGTTAAGGAAACTATTGGAAAGATTAAGGAAACTCCACTAAGATAGCATTATCTATCTGGTATCTGGTATCTATCAACCAATTCAATATATATGCATATGCGTCTATATCTAACATGAACAGTAATATATACACATATATCAGTGCTATATATGTAACTATTATTTATTGATAGCAATGGTGTCCACAGTCTTACCAGTTGAAATGAACGTTGATGATCGTGCTGTATGCCAGAAGTTGAGTATATAAGTTATGAAATTGATATTCGAGGAACGAACGGACATCCTCGTTCACATAGTCGTGGCACAGTGGCTAACGCCCTCCCATCCAGTTAAAAAATTTAATCAGCATAATCAGTGGAATTTTCAATTTCCCTGCGGGCACATTGGGCATGTGGCTCGCAGCTGATGTCACAGATTCGGGTCGAGCTTGGCATCGCTCTTGAATGCGTTCTCGGGCATCTGGCGCCGGCGTAGGAGTGTCTGGAATGCCAGCAGGGCCTGGTTATAGTCCCAGTTCGTATCTCTCAAGAATTTACTGCTCCAGCGGAACTTGAGTTGCGTCTCCAACGACAGCAAGGACACCATGTCCCGTTGAGTAGGACTAAGCGGTTCCGGCTGCCGTTCGCCACGGCCAACGCGACTCAGATAGATGAGCTCATTGGCTATGCGAAAGTCGGCCGAGTCCTCGCTTCTGGTCAGCATAAAGGTCCGCATATAATGTCGCCGGTGGGCGGCTGAGCCATTCTCCTCAAAGCTGCCCGTAATGGAGACGCACAGCATGCGCGGCTGGACTAGAGTCAAATCCAGGGTCATCGTTGCCGCTAAATGCACCGTTTTGGGCCACGAGGCGAACATGTGAAGCGCAGCGTCCCGACAGGCCAGCAGCTGCCTGCTATAGGCGGCATAGGGCGTGGTCCTGCGGAGAACACATAAAAGACTTAGAAACTGGGAAACTGAATTAGGGATCTTGAGTGTGTTCACCTACCATGAGCCCAGCAGGGTGCCTTCCTTGGCCAATGTTAGGGAGACCTGCACTTGCTCTTGATAGAATCTTTTCAGATCCGCCATCCTGTTGCTGCCATCGAACGCCTTCAGATATCGACGCACGAGCTTCCTGATGTCCAGCTGCGTTGGCAGCGTGTGTGAAGCCAGAAACGTGACGCGTGGCTCAGGCATGATCTTGGGCTTGACCTCGGTGACAGAGACAAGCTCCACATCGCTATCGCTGTCGCTGTGAACAATAGTCTCCACATCGCTCTCATTGCCGCTTAGGTTGATGGTGGGTATGGACGAGCTGCGTCTCACGCTGCGGCCGTTGAGCGTGCAGAGAGACGGAAACATGATCAGTACCTGTTGCTCGTAGTTGCGGGGCAGCGGGTTCCGCTTGATCGTGAGCTCAGTGATATGAAGGCGCTGAAAGACGCGCAGCTCACGGAGCGTCTTCAGCTCGTTGCGCTGCAGCGAAATCGACTGTAGGCGTGGCAGTCGCTGATCCACGCCGCGAAAGCCACCCAAATGGCACATATAGTTGTTGTCTAGCAGCAGGCGACGTAGCTGCGGCAACTCCCGCTCCATGATGTCAATGGTTGCCTCGAAGCACTCGAACTGCTGCAGCGCGCAGAACTCCCCTTTCCAGTAGTCGTCCGCATAGAAGCGACACAGGTTCAGGCAGCGCCTTCTCGCATCGTAACGGGACATGATCACCTTCCGCAGCTTCCACTTGTACGCCTCGTCCACCTCAATCATGGGCGGTCGATCGTTGACGCGCACCCCCACAACTGGCGGCTGATGTCCACGCAGCTGCAGCTCCACGGCCAGCTTGTAGCTGTCCACATAGAAGGTGAACGTGGCCCGCTTGTCCCGCTCCACATCCTGCTCGCCGCCTTCGTGTAAGTAGTAATACTTGAGCTTTCGTGGCGCCACAGCGTCGCGCAGCTTATCCAGCACCTGCTTCACGCTGTAGCCGCTATACTGGCTGAAGACCAGGACACGATACCAGCCATACGGACTAATGGGCACGGCGCAGCGCCAATGCGAACGACGTGCATAGCGCTGATAGTTCATTGGACTGTTGCCGCTCCGCGGCGGCTGCACCGCAATAGAGCTTAGCCTTTGGTTCGCGGTGTCTCCAGCTGAGCCAAGGATATGCTGATGCTTCTTAGTGGACATTGCAAGCTATGCGTTTTCAGTTCATCTAAAATAGAAAGGAAAATAAAAAATTATAAGTTTAGGTAAAAACTTCATCAGACTTTTATTATATAGCAAATGCAGTAATACCCCTATACTTAATGAGTTATTGGAGTATGGATTCAACTTCTCTTATGAATCAAAGTAATTCAATCAACTTAATGCCTTCATTTACTGATTGAAAATGGAACTGAAAATCATAAAAGACCCGACTCGATGGCAGACTCAAGGCACACCTAGTTTCACATACTTATTTGGGTCCAATTCCAATTTTATTTCATGAATGCAGTTCGCTCTGGCCCGGCTCCCATGTAAACCCCTAATATACTCGCTGTCTGCACACGGAGAATAACAAATATTTTACAAGCCCTTCTTATGCCTGACATATTCAGGCGATTCTTTAGGTTTGCTATTCTATTCTTTTTTTTCTTCTACATTTTTGCCAATTTATTTGCGCTTACCGCCTCTGCGAACCCTCGCCAACATGCCCGCAGATGCGCTCTTTGTCATATTCGCTGTAATTTGCCACACAGAGACTCTCTGCCCACTCCCCGCTACACTGTCCTACAGCATTGTGGCCGCATTTTGGCCCAGGGATTGAGCGCCAACATCGCAGTCAGCGTTTGTCCAAGCAATTCTCTTGGCCATATGTTACACACATTATGCTTACTTAACAATTAGAGACGCTCTTGTAATTCCAGTAAATTGCTTTGTTCGCTTTATATGCCCTCTAAATGGCCATCAATTGGGTAGTACGAATAGGTGAATAGGTGGCAACAATTCTCTGAGTGGAATCACAAATTAAATAATTCCCAAATAGCTTGAGCTACTTTAATATATTATTCTATTCGTATAACTAACATAAATCAACTTGCCAGACATGACTATTCATATATTTTCAATAATCCCAGACTATAGGATATCTGTTAGTCATGCATTGACAACATTCATTTATTTTCTGCTTTAGCGCTTTTGTTTTAGGCCAACGTAGAGCGGGGAGATTGGCCCGCTGTGTTTGTACTTATTTTAAGAGCTCTTTGCTCATTGAGCTGAGTGAGCCGTGTGAATGGCAGCGAGTGAGCTTTAAGGACCACTGGCCAACTGGCTTTGATGGCCAAATCAGTGTCCAGTGAATAGCAGCCACATCATCATCATCACCATCACCATCATCATCATCATCATCGTTCAGTTTAGGCGAGTTATGAACCCAATGCCACGGCGACAATTGGACTGCAACCCACACAGAAAATTGAAACAAATCGAATAGAAAATCTAAGAATTGATCGACACGACGCAGTCCCTAGCCAGTTGTCCATTATATATCTGCTGAGATATTAATGATTACACTCACTGCCATTAAATTGGTTTCATTTGCTTTCGCCTCAGATAAATTTCTTTATGCTTGATAACTCAGCGTGAACACACAATGTCTCGCCTTAAGCATATCGGACGGAGCAAAATGGACTGATTGCATGACAGACAGGCAAATACACTGGGAGAAATGTGTGAGGTGAAATTATGAAAGTTAATCATATAATGTTAAGGTTACACAAATTAGTGAATTCGTATATAAAATAAAATCAAATCAAATTTATATCTTTATTCTGTGTGCCTTTCTGCTTAGTTTTGTTATATTTAATTGCTATTTAAACAGATCGGGAGCTCTGCTGGGTGTATTGTAGATATTTAATAAATATCTTTTGTTACAGAAAGCGGAATGCTGTTAGTTTTTTCTCTCAGTGCACATACAACTCACATTGGAGGCGTTACTTTCTACCCTGAATGCAGAGCACTCGGCTCTCGTTCTTAGAGCCGGGCACATTGTGTGCTGGCAGCCAAATCAAAGACCCTTCTGCCCATTTACTGATAACGTACACACACACACACACGCACACACTCAGACACAACAGGCGGGCCCGTAACATGGCATTTGTTTAATGGATTAAAAATAATACGTACGTACAATACGGAAAGGGACAGCGGGTGTGTTGCCGAGGGGGTAGACAGGGAAGAGACTGATAATAATCATAGCACGTATCCAGCGTGGGCAAATGAAAATGTGCGGCGTGTCATAAATTAATTTTTGGAAAATTCTATAGCTCACCCAATACCGGAGCCGAATCCAAATTCAGCTACGTATTCCAATCCAGACGCCCATTAATAATAATAATGCCATGTCGCTCTGATAGACAGCCAGAAGAAGAGCCGCACAAAGGACTTCGCCGGTATAAAGGCAGGCGGCTGCGCTTATCAAAAGCGAGGCACTTTCATTCAAGTTTATATACTAGCACACAAAGTGAAAGGAGTATATTAGTTTTTGTATACAAGGCAATTTTCTAACTAGAAATTTCATTGAATATAAACTGTGCAGACAACCTGCTCCATACAAATTATATGAGCAAAGTGCATAACCGATGTACATGTATGGACGAGTATTGTGCAGTTGGTTGCGCCCTGATGCAGCATGCTTACTTGTTTTTTCTGATTTTTGCTTCTGGGGTTGAAAGGCTTCGCAGTGCGGCCGGGCGGGCAGCAGGCGAAATGAAGCCATGAAAAAGCTTTTTGAAAATTATGCAAAAATCATGATTGGGCACTTTTTCATTATGCGCCCAGCTAATTAGCCATTCATTCGAGGACGCAGAGCAATGGGAAAATTCTGGAAAATGCTGAGCAAGCTGCAGACGCCATTCTCTGTTTGCCCGCAAATCTCCTCAAACAGCATCTTAGGCAACCTATTGAATCAAGCTGTTTTTAAGACCTTATACTGGGGCTTTCCTTTCCGCAGTTCATTTAACCGAAACTTCACGTTTTATGATTCGTCTTTGGATATCCTTATGAATAAGTAAAATCACAGCCTCGCTGAATAACTTCATAGCTCAGACTATTTTCATTTCAAACACTCTAACAAAATTTCTATTTTCAGTATATGTAAGTTACTGCTTGTTTCCAAGTTGATTGAAAAGTGCAACGTAACCCGCTGTGAGCAGGTTAAATGTTAAAGCTTAGTCCAGTCGCCACGCCTCATAAATTTAAGATGAGTGCAAAGTTTTTGTTTACTGAAATTTTAGTAGAGATCCCAAATAATAAATTTAAACAGCCACGTTTGGAGCAGTTGTCACAGATGCAACTCGGACAGCGAACTAGTTGGCTTATAGAGCGCTAAAATGTGGAATATATTCAATAGACCCTATGGAGATCCCAAGCTGCTGCCTTTGGCCACAGGACCTGGGCCTCTTCTGATCATAGTGTCGGCCTACCTGCTGTTCGTGCTGAAGCTGGGTCCAGCGCTTATGGCGAATCGGAAGCCATACCAACTACGTGGCACTCTGAAAGTCTACAACGTCATACAAGTTGTGTACAACAGTCTGGCTTTTCTGTTGGTAAGCGCATTAATTAGCTTCGAGCATCATTCACATACTCATCGTGTCCTCTGATCAGAGTATGTACATTATACTCACGACGCCACACTACGACTTGAGCTGTCTGGTGCCTCTCCCATTGGATCACGAGAAGAAGGGTCTGGAAAGGATGTTAGGCTATGCGTACTACGTGAACAAGATACTCGATCTGATGGACACAATCTTCTTCGTCCTGCGGAAGAGCTACAAACAGATTACGTTACTGCATCTGATCCATCACACCGGCATGCCATTGATTGCATATACACTGATACGATTGTTTGGATATGGAGGACACTCCGTTGTAGTTAGCATTTTAAATGTCCTGGTGCACGTGGTGATGTACAGCTATTACTTCACTTCGGCTAGCAGCCCGGCTGTCAGAGGCAGTCTCTGGTGGAAGCGGTACATTACCATTATGCAGATGGTTCAGTTCGTACTGATGTTCTCCCACAGCATTTGGACCCTCATGACACCAAATTGTCAGGCAAGTCGTCCGACCATCTACGTGGTGCTTGTCTGTTCATCCCTAATGCTTGTCATGTTTGCCAACTTCTTTATACACAGCTACATAATGCCAAAAGGTAAGAGAGTTGAAGATGACAAGCTTAAATAAAATCTCGCTGTCCCTAGGAGTAAATCCGAAAAGAAAGACCGACCAAGTTAAATATTCTTTCAGAAGTGAATATTATATTATAAAAACATAATAAACGGGATGAGCGCAAGGTGCAGTCTGAGTAATGAATTCAAAGCACAAATCGAACCTCGGAATAGCAACTGGGAAAACAGAGTAGCCGAAAGGTTAAACGTCTGACTACTATAAATATTTTCAAACGTTTTTCAAAACTTATTCCCGGTTTTAATAATTATGTATATTAGATGACATAGAGTTGATATAGCTGACTCTGGTTTATATCCACAATATAAATTAATATGTTCGAGACACTTAACTGGCCACATGCCGATCCCTCGAGGTTCTTTCTCGCTGATAGTCCGTGGCCCATGGTGACTATAGTGTCCTTCTATCTGATCTTCGTGCTGAAGCTGGGACGCAAATTTATGGAAGAGCGAAAGCCTTACGATCTGCATGTTGTGCTTAAGGTCTACAATCTCATGCAGATTGCTTTCAATGCCTCGCTGTTCGTAATAGTAAGTCGATATTTGGAAAACTTTAATGAAAACCAATCCTTAATTTGAGCCATTGCAGGTAGTAATTTATTTGAGAGTATATAAGACCCATGCCCTGGGTTGTTTGTTTGTTCTGCCTTTAGATCACCCCTTGAAGAAGTGGGATCGTCTGATGTGCTATGCGTACTATATCAACAAGTATGTCGATTTGCTGGACACCATTTTCATAGTGTTTCGCAAGAGCTACAAGCAGATTACGATTCTGCATATAGTTCATCACATCTTTATGCCTGTTGCGGGATACTTCCATATCAGGATCGTGGGCTACGGAGGTCTCGTTATTTTAATGGGTATCTTGAATCTCTTCGTGCATGCATGCATGTATAGCTACTACTACATGTCGACGCTGAGCTCGAATAAGAACAAGATAATCTGGTGGAAACGGTACATCACCATACTGCAGATGCTGCAGTTCATCATTATATTTGCGCACTGCGTTTGGACGGCGATGCTACCCAAGTGTGAGGTATCTAGATCACTGATCTATTTAGGATACTTCATGTCCGTCCTCATGTTCTGTATGTTTGCCAATTTCTACACACACGCGTACATATGGCCCAAGAAAATTAAAGCTGAGAAATCAGACTAGCGATGAATAAAATATCTGATTTACTGTTATATAATTATATGCTTATTTACCACATTCCGCCTCTCTGGCTGCGTCACGACTAAATTATATTCCCTTGTAATTCGGAGCTTTAAAATAAACATTGGGAAATGCATAAATACCTTGAATAGACGCACTTCCAAGTCAACTGATTGATTGTATTATCACATGTATATTCTATATTGTCTGGAGAGGGTATCGACTATTCGACAGTTCTCGCTTCCGCTCTAGTTCGACTTCAATTTAAATTGTAGATAAGCTAAGCTTCAATGTGTTTCACTGAACAACTAAGTATTTGTTTTAATCAGGCATAAAATTCACTTGATTGCGAATGACACTTTGAAACAACTGAACAAAGTAATAGTTCATAGTCGGGAGTGCCCGACCATGAGACACCCTGAACTCTCACTGAATGATTACAACCTATATACAAAGTTTCAAAAGGAAATAGGCTGGGTTGGGTAGGCTTGCGACCTGTTCAAGAGTATACACTCGGCGGCCTTGTTCTTCTTCTGCTTGTTGCATGAATTTTAAATTCCCAGGGTACAACATTTCCGGATTTTTTGTTCGGCGTAATTAAATCTAGTCTCCACATTTGACGTACTAAAGCAAGGCTGATGTTTGTGATGCATAAGTAATCGACATATATCCCGACCGATAATGGAAGAAATATAAACGAAAGGCCCTAATTTTTTGAGGCAGTCGCAGAACAACTCGACCATCGAGCTTACGCATAGCTGAAAGCAGTCGCAAACACATATAACTATCGCGATGTTTAAGATATTCGATAAACCTCCTGCCGATCCCGCAGACTGGCCCCTGACCGTCGGGCCTTGGCCTTCAATACTCATAGTATTGGTTTATCTAATCTTTGTGCTCAAAGTGGGGCGCCAGTTCATGGAGCACCGCCAGCCGTACGACCTGCGAAAAGTACTAAAGGTGTACAATCTGATACAGATCGCTTACAATGCCGCGATGTTCATATGTGTAAGTCTATTTAACTCGACGCTGATTAGGGTGAATTAAGAACGTTTCATTTTCTTTTCGTAGATCTTCTACATATTCGCTGTAAATAAGCCGTATGACCTGAGCTGTATCACGGTGCTGCCACTGGATCATCCAATCAAGCCCTTTGAGCGGGCTCTGTGCTATGCGTACTACCTGAACAAGATACTCGACCTGATGGACACCGTATTCATGGTGCTGCGCAAGAACTACAAACAGATCACAGTGCTGCACTTCTTGCACCACGCGATCATGGTGGTGGCTGTCTATGGCGGAATACGATTCGGTGGCTACGGGGGTCACTTTGTGATGATGGGCTTCTGCAACACCTTCGTGCATGCCGTGATGTACAGCTACTACTACATATCGTCCCAGAGCGAGGCGGTCAAGCAGAGTCGAGCCTGGAAGCAGTACATCACCATTCTGCAAATGATTCAATTCTTCGTAGTGCTGTGGCATAGCACTAACACCGCCTTAAAGCGCGACTGTGAAGTACCAGCCCTGGCCATAGCAGTCACTGTAGCTATGGGCTCGCTTATGGTTGTTATGTTTACCAATTTTTACATCAGAACCTACATATTGCCAAAGAAGATGAAGCAGAAATGATTCCGCGTTCAAAAAGTTATTCTAAAATAAAGGATTTTATTTATTTTTTCTATTTTATTCATCTAGTTAGACGTATGTCCCATTACGAATTGGCTGTATTTGGGAGTCTTAATTTCTTATTAATTTGCTTTTCACTTTGTTGCTTGTGCCAGAACTCAGAGTGGATGTTTCTCTTGAAGCTTCAACCGGAAGCCAATGCAATATGAATGCCACTAAATGAGCCAATGCAAATTATTTTCTAGTAAATGCGCAAAATGAAGCAATCAAGTCAGTCGAATGACAAAGGGCCAAGTACTTATGTGTTCTGTGAACAAAATAAATAGAAGCTTCTTTAGACCCAAGAACTCAACAGTTTGAAAAGAAAACAACAAACGCGGCGCACTCAAAAGATGAAACATAAAACGTAGCCCCAGAAGCCCATAAAAGTATAACAAACCACATTGTGCCAAGGCGCACTTAAAAAGCAACCAAACCATCAGCCATCAGCCATCAGCCGTCAGCCATCAGGCACCAGGCACCAGGCACCGACAGCAGCCGCCCTAACAGCATGTGGGGACAAAAGTCTTCGGGGTGAGTCTCCCGACCAAATGCCATAAAAATTGCAACATAAAAATTAAACCACTAAACGCAGCGAAATTGCGGGCTTTGGGGGCGCTGATAATGTGCCCAGTTGAGCTGAGTTTAGTGAGTGCATGCCCTGACCTGGGATATATACGAATACTGACTGGCAAAGTGCCGTACTGAAGCCTGAAGCTGGTGTACCTTTCGATAGACATATTAGTTATATCGTGGTATATCCATTATTCATATTGAATAAATTATAATTAAAGAAATTAATTTATGAACATTTAGTCTTTAATGTTATTCTACCCAAGATAGAGGTAGGGAAAGAGTATTACGTCTTCGACTCTTCATATTTTAAACGGCTATCTTTACTTTATTATTATTTTTCTCGTGTTTGGTCGACTTTGACTTTGGAGTTTCCACAAAAGAGTGCAGCAGGCAGTTCATAAAGCGACCCCCAGCTAGTTGTTTTCAGCTGTTTCGAGTCACCCTCACGTGCGAGGCGCTGCTGCTGCTGCTGTTGTTGGGATTTCGGTAATGATATTCAATAATAATACGAGAGTACATGCGCAAATTTCAAATATCGCATAATAAAAAGCACTTGCGCTGCGCCAGAACAAAATCGTCAGCATTTCAGACATGCTTCGACTGCGCCTTTAGAATTTAATGTGCTTATAATGCCGCCTGCTGGCACTTGAGCCCATTTCCCATGCCCGAGACGCCAGGCGGACTGAGTTCCCAATCTTGAGTCCGATACGAATTCGCATCCGACTCGGCGCACACACGTTTGCGTAATTGTGAGCGCAACCCTCGGCGCAAAATGCTGCCTCTTTAACGGCAAATGATGTCAATTTCCAGACCCAGACCCAGTCGCAGTCCCCGCCCCCCTCGAAATATATGCTCATCGCGTTCTCTCTATTCGAACCAAAATTGAACTTAATTGGCGCGTGAAGCGAGGATTTCAGCTATTGCTGCCAGGCAACTATTCTTTCACCTAGCCACGTTACCAGGACTCGCACTCACAGCCTGCCCAAATCCTTGCCTCATTAAAATTTGCCGTCGAACCTCAACACAACAATCGACCCACATACGAAGAGTGAGCATCCAAATAAATAATTATATAATTCCATAAGACTGTGCTGCTTGATCTAATTATATATATATTCGTATGTACGCCCAACAAAACTAATTATTTAAAGCGATAATTGCTGAGAGACATTTATCAAATTGTGTTTTTTTTATAATTTTATAGAATCTATCTTATAGAATATAGATAGATATAGACGTTAGTTAGTCGCTCAGTTAAGCATATTTTTATATATTTATATTGATATATTTAATTACAATTGATGTGGACACTGAGCGAATTATATAGCCAGCATGGAATAGTTTTAGATATTTAGAGAGCATTACTTTGCCACAAACATCTGATCAGAACGATAGCTGTGGCAATAAAAAATCTCTCATTCATGCATTGAGTAAGTTGATATACCAGCTTAGACTTATTAAGAGTCCCTAATGCCAGGGTATTTCGTCTTCTACAATAATTACTATTTGCTGGTTGGGCATGTTTTCCCTTTCAAAACACGCCTCAGCTAGTTATCTGGAGATCACAGAGTTATTTAAACGAGAAAAAAATGCAGCGTTTACAAGGATTTCAAATTTCACAAGAAATGCTTAAATTAAATATTCAAGTTTGAAGTGTTACGGTGCGACCCTCATGCTGCGAGTCAGGCAGTCAGGCAGGCAGGCAGGCAGCCCAACTGATTAGCATAAATTCGTCTATGTCTATGTTGACTGGCGAACGTTGTCGACTTCTGTTGTTGTTGCTGCTGCCACTGCTGCTGTTGTCGTCTTTTGTCAACGTGTCTTGCATGGCAAGCAAAAAGTTTAGCAGCCAAACGCAGACAGGCACGGACTTCTGGCCGTAGGATCTTGGAGCACGGCCTGGGCTGGGGCTGCTGGCTGCCTTGCTGCCACGTGGAAACATGTGTCACTGAGGGCTGTCTACTTATTGCACGACTAATGTCAGTTGCACGGCTTGCCACGCCCCACTCGCGCCCGTGCCCAACAGTCAACAAAAGGTTGCGAAACTTCCTGGCACACAAAAAGCTTTTTAAACTGCAAAATGCAGCTGATGGAATTTCTTTGGGGTTGCACACGAGTGGGCGGGGAATGTGGGTGTGGAAAACTGGGCTGTGGTTTGCCATTCAAGCACAAATTATTTCCAAGCCGCTGACATCGCTGGGTGAAGAAGGACGTGCCTGTCGGCCCGAAGGCAGCTCGTAGCCAAACTTGCTTAACTTGCCTAGTTCCAAGGCGCCTCTCTCTCGCTCTCTCCTACCCTCTCTCTCTCTCTTTGAATGGATTCTTTTGCCAGGTTTCCTTACCACACATACAAATTCTCTTCGCTTTCGTTCTAATACCTCTGGGCACTTGGCATTGCATTGGTCTCGACAGCTGTGAATCGAATCGGGTTTTCGTACCCAGCCCAGGCTGCATTATCTCACGCATAGCACCAATTTCTCATAGCCCACTAACGGCGATCTAATTAACACAGTTTGTCTTTCGGCCAGTGGCCCCAAAGGAATTCCGAATTAAGCCCGCTTCACATCAATTGCTTTCCTGGGCTCTTTTATGTTCGTGCTACACAAAGTTCTGAAACGACTTCTAATCATATTTTAGTGCAGCCCAACTAATTGTGAGTGCGGTTGAGTATGTATGTATATACATCTGTGTGTGTATGTGTGTGTGGCTGACAGGCAAGATTTCTAAAGACGAAAAACGGCAAAGCAATTTACACCTCAACTCTTCAAAATTCACAAGACATTGTAAAGTTAGCGAAGGTAAGGCGATAACGACCATGGCATGCCCTATAATACACTAAGAGAAATGGAGAGATGTAACTGGCTGACTGACTGATATCTATAGCTCTATAGATATCGCACAGATTGATTAAATAAGAATATAATAATGGAATATAAGAAATATGAGTCCATATAAAACATTAGCTTTTAAATGTGTCTAATGCACTACCAAAATCCAGGCAACCCCATTGGTTGTTTGGCTCTGGCATAAGAAGCGTTGCCAGAGCCCTAAAGACGTGTTAATGAAGCAGACATGCGGGCCAGAACTTGGCCCAAGTCGTGGTCGTGGTCGTGGTCGTGGCCGTGGTTCCTGGGTCTTGGCTTTGCTTGGTCTTGGTGTTGGCTTTGGTCTCCGTCTTGGCCTTCGTCGTCGCCTGAATGAATTTGTATAACTTGCAAATCATGTTGACTGACGAGCCAACGCGAGAAAAGCGCTGCGACTGTCTGGCACTGGGGAGGCTGGGCCAAAAACTTTCAAAGTGTTGAGCACTGCGAGTGAAACATATTGTGCCATACATATTATGAAAATGTGTCTGAGGTTCCATAAAGTGCAAACAGGCAACGCGGGGCGGGGGGCATAGGGGGCCAGCAGTTGGCTGTTCTACTAAATCAACATCATTAAGTTTTCTGTTTATAAAGAAAACACTCGAGAGCATTGGTGCGAAGTCTTCTAACTTGCTTCTCTTTCGCTGCCCTGTAAATATTGACTAAATCAGGCATATTTGTGAGCAGATTCAGAGACATAGAGACAACAATCAACGACACTGCCTTTGCTTCTCTCTAAAGCACAGATACGGATTATCTATCAATGTATTAGTACTATAAGGATCTGATTCTATTGATAGTAAGTCCAATTATTTCTTGCAATTTACAGGGTATCTAGTTGTTGGGAATGCTGTAAGAAAGCACTCCTGTTTTTTATTGTTATTTTATTATTTCTTCTTTCATGTTCAGCTTATGTTTACGTATTTGCCATTGCCGTTGCCAATGATGCGATCAGTGTTATCTTAGGCGGACTCGATGCTGGTGAGCGACAAGGAAAGCAGACGGAAAACTCCCGCCAGTTGGGACTCGAAAAGGGCAAATTAGTAGAGAACTCAGCCAAAACCTGAACGTGGCGAGAGTATGTAAGGCTTGGCATATTTGCTTAGCCATTTGAGCGAACTGCATTCAAAAGTTACTTAGTTCATTTGCGCGCAGGTACGTTTGACCCGAGAGCTCAGGTGAGATCAGGTGAGCCAAGGGAATGGGCAGGTGCTGCATGTGTCGAACGGGCGAGCCAAACGAAATGTGAAAGACAGAAAATCAGAAAATAAACAACAAAGTCACGAAATTGCTCTGCACAATAAATAAACGAGAGACAGCAAAAGTATCTTAAAGATACAAATAACAAGACTCAGGCATGGCGCACGCACAGGATGTGACCGCGTCCTAGGCAGCCAGACAGCCAGCCATATGAATAGACGCTCGCAATGCTCAAGCATGCAGCTCAAATTACAAGCGGGCAAATGTTTAAATACTTGAGTGCCCCACAGCCCGGGCCCAGCCATCATGCCGAGCATATTAACTTTTACTTTAGCTCTCTTTGCTTTGCTCTGCTTTGTCAACACAACAATTCACTTAAGACTGGATCGTTGTTGTTGCTGCTGCTGCTGCCGCCAGTTGCCAGATGCCAGTTGCAGTTGCCAGTTGCAGTTGCCAGTTGCAAGTTGTCTGTTGCAAGCTGTCAGTTGCTTGGCTGCAGAGATCTTATTGCACACGAGTGCGACACCAGCCCACACAAAAGGCGCCAGAGAACGAAATTGAAATAGCATGGGAAGCCCTTGCCAAGTTTACCCATTGCAGAGCACGATACCTTAGCTAACATTTGGTGTTCCATTCGTAATAATCTATATCTAGCTTATATAGAATATGATATATGCAATTTGCAACTCTTGTTACCAGATTGACCTGTAGATGATATGTCTTTATCTAATAGTATATAATCAATCCATTTGATTATACACTACTTCGGCTGATTAATTTATTAATTTTAATAGTGATTAATTTTGATAGTTAATCAAATCAGAAAACTCATATAAATCTCACACTCTTAACTAATATCTTAGCACATGCCGAATAACCCACTTGTCAGCGCCCTCTATTGTCAAAAGGCAGTAGCTCGATAAGCATTTTTATGCTGCATACTTTTGGGCATTATATTTAAAAGTATGCAAGAGGAGACAACAGCTACAATTTTATGCATTTTTAAAGGAACAGATTGAACCAATCAGCAGAACGGAAAACCATTAAATTCCATTGGATATGGTTAAGGAAGGCTTGACTTCCATATTTACATCTTTCGATAACCACACAACACTCGGCACACTCAGGAAAGATGGTAAGATCTGTGATTATAAAGAGGTACTGAAAGAGAGTCCACTAAGCATATATCATTCACAGCGATTGATGATCATTGTGATGATGTGCCTGCTTTGCCTTGCGCAGTGCAAACTGAGCAAAGGCGAGCAGAGTAAGTCCAAACCCAAGACGCAAGCGGCCGAAGGCTTGCAGGACTGGCGAGGTTCCCTCGCAGAAAATACTACAATAAAGCCTCCTCCCTACTTCTCGATAGTCGAAGCAACTGGATCTGAGGATAATTCAGATGCATTTTGTAAGCAGCTGTCCTTCTCGAGCTGCGAACTGATTTTCAAGTGGAACAATTTGTATCTGAAAGTCATCAAAGCAATAGCGAATCAAATCAGCAGTGTCTTGCTCAAGTATCCCGCTGCCGCTGACAAGGTGAACGACGTTTTTGTCTTGGTAACTGCCCATTTGTATTGTGAGGTGAGCGTGGCGGCAACCCTGGAGCAAGTCACAAAATTCCTTGTAAACAAGGACACCCATTGTGAAGAGATGAAAGGCTTTGTGTCCTTTTCCATCTAGACTATGGCAGCACACGGCATCCAGCCAAATGTCACTTTTAATAATTCCTCTATGAGCTTAATATAGATTTCTTATTAAAATAAAATAAAATCGGCATTAGCATGACTTTATTCGTATGATTTTTATTCTATAATCTGAGTTGAATCATTGGGATGGCTGTCAATATGCAAAGTGAAGTGATCCACATTCTAGCCAAGGCATAGTTAATCTTCGACTTTAAATACGCTAAAACAGTAAACAGTAAAATGCAAACTAGCATATGTTGACTGTATCAGGAACCATTTGAATTCAAGATAGAAGAAACTTTTTGTTTTTTTTGCTAGCGCCATCTGTCGAGAAAATGGGCACGCTCGGGAAAGGGCAACTGCAACGGTTCTTAATGCTGCATAGTTTTGGGCATTTTCATTGAAAATGTATAAAATACTTTTAAGTATATATTAAAAAAAACTAGAAGTTTTTATGATCACTTTAAATAAGCCACGAAAAGTATATACTTTATATGTATAAAATATATGTATATATATATATAAAAGTATATATAAAAAACCGATTTGTTTAGATCAAGGTCAACTATGAAAAGTCTATTTGGATGCACGAGAATTAAAACACTCTTGACATTCAAGAGAGATTGTAAGATCAAAAGTTGAACCTCGCTAAAGCTAAGAGGGATCAGGCAGTCAATAAAAATAGTTTAATTGAAGGCTTGAAGATATAAGATGGCCAACTGGCCAACATGGATGTGGATGTGGTCAAAAGGTAAAACTGTTAAAACCTTTGTACTCAGCTTAAGGAAACCAAGTTAGTTACGGTATGAGCCAAAGTCGCAAGAAGTAAATTATGACATCGGCTTGGTAGTTTTTTCTTCATTTTAATGCTCTTGGCCTAAACAGGCTATTAGTGGAACAATTCAGACAGCTTGCGGCTGCCGCTCCTCTGAGTTGAGTTCGGGAGTGCGCTTGAAGTTCGTCATGAACTGCAAGTCGCGAACCGTGCGATCTCCAGAGGCATCGTTGGTGGGCAGCAGAGCCTCTAGGATTATGGGCACAATCTGTTCGCCCACGGATTGGAAAAGTTGGGCGATCTTGATGATCGCTGCGGGATCAGGCAAACCCGGAATGCCAGCACGTTCGCTGGCATCGCGACGACGTCGCCGCCTGCGACCCTCGTCCGAGTCCTCAACGGTCTCCTCCGAGGAGGAATCATCGTCATCGTCCTCGCCATTGTTCATACCATCGCCGTCATTTGCTGGCGAGGCCCCCTGGGTTTAAAAATACGTTTGACTTAACTTATAAATGGAATTTATTGCCTCAGCTTTACCTTCGGCCGCGCCTCCGAGCTAATGCACAACTGCAGCAGCAGAAAAAGTGCTGCGAACAGCAACTGACGTCCCACATGGATTGCCATTGAACTTGCGATCGATGCGCGCTGTCAGCCACCTTTATATAGCCTGCAGTCGCGGCTTTGTTTTCAAATAGGCTTCATTTAGAATGGGCTTTGCATGTCGCAAAGTGCCACCAAATTGATCAATTTGCGTGGTTCTAATTCGAGCTGCAGCTGTGGAGGTGCGCTGGCACGTTAATCCAAAGTCTTTGACCATGTCAAAAGGTCAACGAGTGCGAACTTGAAAGCGTCGCGTCGCGTCGCACAAACTCTATTCACTTTCAGCTACTCGTTTTCTGGGCATGGAATGCGCCAACGAGTGCAAACGTTTTTTTTTTCTGCACAGCCCAGCCCAGAATGCGAACAAAAGAAGAGAGCGTGGTCAGTGGAAACTCAAATCTCGAATAGTGAGTACCCTAACTCGAGGGGAGAGAGGAGAGGTAATACATGTGACTAAAAAAAGTTTTCAATTATATTCTGAACCATAGCAAATTAGGCTAAGGCATATAATTAATAATAAATAAAATACTTAAAGTTAAGTTAGTTACAAAAATAATCATTAAAAACAAATATATATTCCATATATTATCGCCTTTAATGTTCGGCTCTTCCCTTATGATTAAAGCTCATTTCATATTAAAGCTCAAGTTATTGCCATTGCTAAATTATTAAGCTCACTGGCAGGGTAAAACAAGTTAGCAGGAGACCGAACGGTCGAGCAGAATTGGCAATGTGAACAGGTAAGATGCGATGCAACTTCATTGCGCTCCATTTGGGCACCAGGTAGTATGTGGACAACAACAGCCGCTGCCACATAAATTGTAATTTAAGCGTGAGTTCGACGTTGTGGACGTGGGGATATTATTATTAAATCAAACGCGGCTGCTGCAACGGCAGCAGCAGCAGCAGCAGCAGCAGCAAAAACAATCGAGAGAAAAGCAAAAACTCAGTTAATTGGAATCGAGAGTTGAGTGAGCATCCATCGCAACAGCCGCTTCAGTTTTGATTGAGAGTCGAGTGCAGATGGTTAGTAAAGTCGGAAAGAGTTGAGAACTAAAACTTAAAAATAAACTAAAATATTACATCTCTTCTATTCTCGCTAAATAGTACTTGTGCAACATTTGTCTATGGTATCGTTTCATATTTCATTTATTATTGAACTATAAATAATACAAAATGAATTTGTTTTCGCGCTTTAAACATATTGGAACTGCTAACAAGGTGAGCTACGTGGCAAAATATCAAAATATAGTTATGCTGCCATATCATTTTAAATTGTGCGCGCAATTAGTTGGCGTTGCCACCTTGTCGTCGAGCAAGGGTCTGTGGGACTTAACAGACTCGCTCCACATATGACAGGCGCTCCTCCAACTAACAGCGTATATATCTAAATTCATTGTTTCTCACAAAACTTTAATTACAGAGCTCGGTGACGCTACCTGTTACTGTTGCTGGTAAGTAGAAAAAGCGACAAGTTTTCATTTAATTTTATGTAATAGTTCTGTTTCAATAAACATAACTTAACAGAGGAATAATAGAGTATGCTCGCTTCTTTTATTTTACATCCACTGTTAATGTAATTTTTTCTCTTATGTTAGATAACATTTTCAAGAGACCCATACTCATAGATTCTTATTTCCATCAACTCGCACAGTTGTCGCACAAAATCAGGAAGCAACGCCCGCATCTACGGAAGTTTACAAAGTAATTGAAGAAGAAAGATTGCCAGCACATAGCAAGAACAATCAACAAGGTATGTATGAAATTCGAAACTACTGTTTAAAGCTAGCCCACACGCCCCATAGGCTGATGTAACAAATATTGCAAATTTCAGCATTTAAAGCGAAAAGTAATTGTGTGTCTATGTGTGTGTGTGTCTTATCGAAAATGCCCTAAGATAAAGAAAATGTGTGCACATGTTATTGATTTTCCGTTGAAAAAAAGGCAAAAGCACGGCTCAATTCATTAAAGCGTAAAGCGAGTGACGTCAGCAGTGCGTTGATTAGATCTATTTGTTTTAAGTTAAACAGAATCTATTGACCTACACAGAAGTTGCAGATAGAACAAAGTAAATAGAATTTTATTTATAGAATATCGTGAAAATTGAAAAGAAATTCATTACCGTGTGCACAGCATAACCCTAACCTCGAATACTTTGAAATAGCTTGCGATCTCAGAAACAGTGATGCGCCCTTACGAGAGCTAGTTATAGGGGTGGGAAAGTGTCAAGGACAAAAAATACGGGTTCGGCCTGTCCAAAAACACTATCAAAGTATGCCAGAAAACGCTGCATAACATAGCTTGAGCCAGCCATATGAAAAAAAAAGCCAAAGTGCCATCTCAGCTCTGTTAAGGGAAAAAACACGCGACACTTCACACATACACACACACACAAAGGCAAACTGAATTGATGCTAATTGATATACATACGCTTTCCATTATTTGCTTCAATCAGCAGCTTTGTCGGTCGAGATGGTTAAGGAAGAGAATTTTGCTGCCGATGGCGCCGACGAGGAAATGTTAGGCGCAGGCACAGGCGACGAGAAGCTTACGGAGCGCCGCGACGAGGTCAAATTCATAAAGGGCGATCAGCAGAATGGCGACGCAAAGATTGACATAGGCAATCTCAATGGCAAGCAGGTAAGTGTGAGCGAGAACGATAGTTGATATGAGAGTTAGATTGTGTGATAAATCTAACTCTCTCTCTCTCTCTTTTGTCAGGCTTTTACTGGCATGAGCAAGGAGGAGCTCATGAAGTACGCCACTGATCCGTTCTGGGTGCGTTTGCGTTGGATATTCTTCGTGGGTTTCTGGGCCATCTGGGTGGGCATGCTGGTGGGCGCCATAATGATCATAGTCGGCGCACCCAAGTGTGCTGCACCAGAGCCACTGCCCTGGTACAAGCGCGGACTGCACGCCAAGTTCGGCAGCGTGGCTGATGCCAAGCCACAGGACTTGCAAGCCGCACAAAAATTGTTTGCTTCGGGCGCCATTTACGAGCTGCCCGCTTCGCAAACCTACGACGTAAAGAAGGCAGATGTAGAGGCACAGATCAAGCAGCTCGTAGATTTCTACAAGTCCAGCGATGTGAAGGTCGTGCTCGATCTCACACCCAACTATGTCGGCAACAATTCTCAGCTGTTCATCGATGCGCTGGGCGATGCGGATCGTCGGTCCGCATTTGTTTGGGTCGACGCTGGCAGCGAGCTGCCCAACAACTGGAAGAAGGTGGGCGGCAACACCACCGCCTGGAAGGCGCACGAGAACAGCTATGTGTTGTCTCAGTTCCAAGAGGGCAACTACGATCTGAAGATGAACTCCACGCTGGTGCGAAAGGAGTTTGGAGATGTGCTATGCCATCTGCTTGGCCTGGGCGTACATGGCTTCCGTTTGAAGAACACCAAGTTCTATCTGGTCACCGACAATCTGGCCGATGAGGAGATCTCACATACGACCAAGGAACTGAATATGGTGGACTACGGCTTCTACACCCACACACAGACGACATTCCAAAACGGCTTGGGCGACGTGCTCTACGACTATTTGGCCATGGTAAAGAATGTGTCTGCCGATGCATTCCTCTCGGTGGCCGAGGATATCATACGCCCTGAAGCGTATGTGCTAAGCCAAGCGGGCGGCGCCTTGGGCATAGATCTGCCCATGTATGGAGAATTCGTTCGTACGCTCAGTTCCTCAAAGACGAACAAGAAACTGCAGCAGCAGCTACAGCAAACACTCGTGGACACGGCCAACACCAGTTGGTTGCAGTGGAACTTTGCCGATGTCTACGTGGACACCACCTCGCATCCTTCCGCATTGGCCCTGTTCATGTCGCTGCTGCCGGGCGTGCCCGTCGTGCCTGTGGACTCCATTGAGTATGCGAATGTCAGTGAGCAGACTTACGACCAAATCCAGCAGATGCGTCTCTCGCCCTCGTACATGCACGGCGAACTCAACGTGTTCGAAGCCAACCAGCTGATTGCGTACTCCAGGTAAGTCAACGTTAAACTGATATCGTTTGGAACTGAATGCTTTAAGCTAACCAACTTGTCTTCAACTCCTCATGCTTAACCATAAAGGCAAAGGTATATTCGTAATATATACATATCACATTAAAATTCATTACCATGTTTGCGCCCTATCGGAACTCCTCTCTAATCTCTTGCTCTCTTACAGAATCAAGTCTGGCAGTCCGGGCTACTTCGTCATCTTCAACCCCACCGACTCGCCGCAGCTGAGCAACTTCACCGCCACTCACAAGCTGCCCGACAAGATGACCGTCTCCTACTTCAGCGAGAACTTCAACAGTGGCAATGCCACCCAGATATCCCACTCAAGCAAGGTCGACCTCAATGAGCTGAACGTCTCGCCTCACTCGACCATTGTGTTCACCTACGTGCCGGTCAAGAGCGAGTAGGAAAACTCAGGGAAACCACAGCACAATAACTATACATGGTACAGTGGACTTTCGCTACAGCAAATTGTTTGTATTTTAGAAGAGGAACTTCCCGTTGAAAGAATCTCGAAATCTATTCTGAAAAACTTATTTTTTTTTTTAAAGTATTATTGAAAGAGTTCTAATTTGTTCCGAATTTTAAAATGAAACGGAAATTTTAAATATTGCTTTTAATTTAAAAATAATTTTAAATGCGATTTGAATTTGTTGGTTTGCTTAAAAAGTATTCGCTTTGCCTAAGCTTTCACTGTACCTAAATTAATAATCTTTAAATCATATATATACACTGAAAAAAAAAAGTTTGATGACAATAGAAAAAAACGTATTGAGCCAGAAAGTTCAAGAGGAAAAAATACTCGTTGTCGAAAAAATTAAATTATATAGCTTTGTTAGCCGTTTGCGCAAAAATATGAAAGAAAATATATATAAAATATTCACCTGCTGCATTACAAGATAATTGGTTAATTTCTCTGGGACGAATGTCATGTGGGCCTTTGGCAATTTATTTTAAATGCTAATTTCCTATTCTTGAACTTTTTGGGACTGGTCTAATTATAGAGAGAGTTCCCTACGAATGCCCCAAAGTAGGCCGTACGTTTATAAAAAACAAAGACTTACTCGTGCGAAAATCCAGGTAACTCGAACAAGTGATAACAGCCTAATTTCTCTCGCTCTTCCGCTTCCCGCGCGCTGACCCGAAAAAGTAGGCTTTGTTTATATGCAACAGTTGAGTGTTGTAGATTTTATGCCACATTAACTGTAGTTGACACTCATTCAATTGCCAAAAATTCACAAATATGCAACTTGATTTAGTGCAGTTGCATTTACCCTGTTGTGGCTTTTTTATCAGTTCGATATGCAGTCCCACACACGACACGACCAAAGTTGGTGGATTCTGTATTATCATGTATATGTGCGCTTCTTTTGCTCGACAAGGAGCGCTATCATTAGCGTGTCTTCATAAACTAACATCAAATGTTTTCCAACTAGAATAGTTCTACTAACTTCGAATACACTTGCAATGAGAATATGGTCTAAAAATTGCACTGATATGCTGTTAACAGCATGCAGTTTGTCATAACAGTAAGTGCTATGTTGTTATACTGGTTATCGATAAGTCGATAGCATGATAACATAGCACAGACACGAACCACTTTGCTTAACATCAACTGTTACCGCGCTGTTATTAGGCAACTTATCGATAAGTGCATACCCTCGATAGCTTCGCACAGACAGCAGCCACTTGGTAAGTTTGAATTGCGCGCGCTTATCCAAACGTACAATTATTTGTTTTTTTTTTAAATTCCGCTTGCTTTGACGCAAACTTTCAACCGCACGAAAGAAACTGCAACGCATTTGGCATACGTGAGTGCAAAAGTGGGTGTGGTGGGAGTGGGGGACAACTTCTGAGTTTCAAATAGTTGCCCAAAAAGCCAGCAAAACAAAAGGCGAACGCGCAACCACAGACAAATAATCAAAATCGACAAAGCGAAATGAGGCAAAAACAAAGCGTCCAAAATGTTTTTAGTTTAGCTCGAGGCAATGGCAGCCTGGGGATCTGCTCGGCCACAGGGCCGGCAAGGATATGCGCACGTGCTAATGTGATTAGATACACACACGCACGCACATAGACACACTCACACACACGCACGCACACACATACAATACGGGCTAACATACTTGGTTTCGCTTTGGCTAAGTTGTTAGAAGCAACCGCAACATGAAGTGCAGTTGATTGCGGCAAACCAGCTCCGGCAACAACTAAAACAAGTAAAGTGCTGCAAAACGAGTGGCAACGACTGCGCAATACTCTAATTTATGGGATAGCCAAATATAGACTATGAATTAATGTAAATATATATATATATATATATATGTGGACCTGGAGAGTGTGTTAGCTGCCGTAACTGGCAACAGTTATATTTGCCAGAGAACTAATATGCCCTATTCGCGCGTATATCTAGGAGAACTTTACCTTTTGTATCTGAGGGATGCGAGATGCCAACTATGAGATGCAAACTATTGTTGCGCAGGTCATCATTATCAACATGTTTATCATTATCAACTGGCAGCTGCTGATGATCATCATCATCATCATCATTGGCAATGGAAAACTTTGGGCCCAGGCCGCAGCTGGCTGCATAAGTATCTGTAAGATACAGATACAGCACTTGCACTTGCAATTATTTTGTCGCAACAACTTTTCCATCAAACGCAGACGCTGAAGCAAACCCCTGGACGCTGCGTCCAGCCAGGCCGAACTAATTTAATTGCAACACATGCAACACCCTCCACAACAAGCCATGAGGAGGAACAAACCCCTTTAAAGAGCTCAGGCTATTAGCTGGCAGAAACGGGGAACGGGGAACTGTTCAGCAACAGATCCAACAGCCAGGATATCTCCTGGTATATCTCTATCTCTATCTCTATCTCTATCTCATTCTGTCTCTGTCTCTGTCTCTGTCTCTGTCTCTGTCTCTGTCTCTGTTTCTGTCTCTGTCTCTGTCTCTGTCTCTGTCTCTGTCTCTGTCTCTGTCTCTGTCTCTGTCTCTGTCTCTGTCTCTGTCTCTGTCTCTTTCATCTATATGCCACATATGCAACACAAAATTGCCAACGACAACAACAACTTGCTTCACAGCTAATTTGTATTGATTTTTCATCGCGTTCACATTTTCATTTTTCTCTTTTTTGTCATTGTTGTCTTTGTCGTTTGTTTGTTTTGAATTTTCCCATGCATAAATTTTGCATATTAATTGGAGCGACTGTTCGACACGCTACGACACGCCACCTCTTTGCTTCCTTCTCTCTCTCCCTCTCTTTATCCCATTAGTTGGCCTAAAAATGTCATCAGGCTTTGATTAACATTTTGTCCACGCGCTCACAAATGAGGGCCCAGAATGTGTTTTGTCCACCAAATGAGTTGCATCTAATTGAGTGACAAAACAAGGCAACAACAGCAACAACAACAACAACAACAACCATCTCACAAACTGTGCCAATTTGTTTTAAAATGCATCAGCCTGGCGCTCAATCAGTCCCCGACCACGAATTCTCCGCATCGTCTCCACCGTCTGATCCCTTTGCCATGGCCTCAACTGCATCCTCCTGCGCGCGTCCTGCTTCATGCGTAGCGCCTGTTCTGGACTGTTTTTCAATTTGCATGCAAGCGTCAATTACTCGTCCAAGCCGCTCCAGACCCAACTCTAATACAGTGGAGTACGGTGACAACTGGCATTAACGGACAGCTGACCTGAAAGAACTCAGGCGAATAGAATTGTATAGAACAGAAATAAGTTCATTTTTCTTTTAAATTCCTTAACGTATTCCAGTCTAGTAAAGGCTTCAAAAAATATTTAATATATCTTAAAATTTCGCATGATATATCCACTCGCATGATATATCCACTCGCATTATATATCCACTCTCATGATATATCCACTCGCATGATATATCCACTCGCATGATATATCCACTCACATGATATATCCACTCGCATGATATATCCACTCGCATGATATATCCACTCGCATGATATATCCACTCGCATGATATATCCACTCGCATGATATATCCACTCGCATGATATATCCACTCGCATGATATATCACTCGCGTGATATATCCACTCGCATGATATATGCATTCGTGATATTCCGATATTTGTCTGTTCGCTCTAGCGAGTCCTGACTGCATTTCACTGTAACCTGTTTCTGCTGCTTCACACCTTCTCTGACACCCTGCCCTACACCCTTTACATGTCCCTTGGCTGTTTAAAAGGTTTTGTCCTTTGCTGTCTTCTATATGCAGATTGCCTTCGCATCCTTTTCAATATTTTTGCACTTTTTTCCTCTTCTGTAACTTTTTGCTCGGATCGTGCGCTTTAAATTACTTAACTGCGCCTCTTTGATGCTATCTGGCTCTCCGAACTTCGCCTCTTCCCTTTGTTTTTCTGGCACCCAATTTGTCATTAAACCCAATTTCGCAGGCTCGACGATTTGCAAAGGCAACAAAATTTGCGAACAAATCAGAGTGCGTAAATGATGTGTTCAATATTTAAAGATACCCTGGCGCTGGCACGGAGCAGCAGACGGAAATGCGACTTCTCACTTGGCCGCCGAGTCAACTGCAATTAGGGAGTTGCTGCTAATCAAATTTAATGCGCCGACCATTAGGTGCAAATGATCCCAAATAACCCACTGCACGAGGAAGGACAAAGTGGGCCCTTCGCAAATTTGACAATTACATTTCATTCCAAAAATGTGACTACAGGACTGCAGCCATGGAAGATGTTGGTTATTTCGGATATATGATGAGAGGATGATAGGGGAGTTTACCGATGTGCCATACTGATTATATATCTGGCTCTGGCAACTATTCTAAATTTCTATTTTTTAGCACTTTAAGCAGTAGAGTTTCTTATATACCTAATAAAGTATTTCCTAATCTGTCAAGCCTATTGTATTATACTATATATTTATATTGAAATATATAATTATCGGTACTATAATATATTTATTATATATATTAATTATAGTACCCATACGTACTGAAATATATACTGATGGGTACTAAAATATATTTATTATATATATATTAATTATAGTACATTGATCAAAACCAATATACTCTCTCACTACATGAATGAGTATAGCAAAGCATAAAGGAACTTTTCTAGCAACTGACGGTGCTTATGGCGCCTATATCTTGAGGTCAATGTGTGCATAGGGACTGGCCAATGTCAAAATATATATCACATCATCATCAGTAAGCAAGTTTAGGAATTGCTCAGCTCTGCTCACATACACATTAGGCAAAGAAGATTTCAATTCAGTTTGCGACTTGTAACTATTAAAATTGCACAGAAATGATTCATTATCTAATCGCACATATCGGAGCCCTTTCACTTCAGCTGTTATCTAAGTTGACTCCCAAGCTGAGCTCGATTTAAGTGTTAAGCTCACATGTCAAAGCTGTTCTCAATCGAGCTACTAGTTAGCCATTAGTGCTAACTATGCAGGCAATGCCCATTTGAATTACTCACACGTAACAGAGGAGAAGTAGTCGACAAGCTGATGCTCTGTAAGAAGTAGACAAAGAGCTGCGCAGCGGATTAAATGACACCTTACTAGAACAGCGTATAGAAGAGTATTCAGTGAGCATAGAAACAGCAAATATAGCTAAGTCGTGCACTAACATACCCTCTATGAGTACTGTATACAGGGTATGCGCAAGACAGGAGCACGAACCGGGGTCAACGTCAACGTCAGCTTCATTCTCTCGCGCCCTGCCCAGCGGACCATTTGTCGCCGTGGTCGGCTTCTGCGGTTGGCAACTCAAATTACTTTCGCGGGACGAAGGAGCAGAGTCAGGGGGGGGGGGCCGGATTGTTGTTGCTGCTGTGGGGGCAATGTTGTCTAAGTCGTGCGGCTTTGAGGTGACAACCGCGACAGCTAAACGTCAATTTGTATAAATGTTTGCAATTGCCACCGTTGATAAAAATAAAACAGAGAGTGAGAGAGAGAGAGAGAGAGAGAGAGAGAGAGAGAGAGAGAGAGAGAGAGAGAGAGAGAGAGATCGCAAAGAGACAACTGCAGTTGCAATGCAAGAGAGACTGGCAGAACTTGCAAATCATAAATAAATATTTGCCGGCAAGTTAAAGTTTTTTTATTGCCTTTTCCTTGGGCCTCTTTTGCTCGAGAGGCAAAAGAAAAAAGAAAACAAAACGAGTTTTGTCGGATGTATGTGGAGCTCTTGCGTCGTGCTCTTCGGTAATTGATTAACAGGGTCCAAGGGGGGCTCCAATTGCACATATGTAGATAGTCCACCACAATTCTTTTGGGTAGCCGACAAAAATATTGATGCTCCCCAGAAGAAGCTGTTCGCACTCTCTTGTTGACAACGCAAAGAACATGTATTAAAAATGCATAAAGATATATGTACACTGAACAAAATAGGCATTCAGTTGTGGATAAATATGTATGCTATATTTTATACTGATCACTCTGTCTGCTAGTATATAGTTGTATATGTACCATGGCAAATCTAATGCTATATATTTATTTATTATCTTATTATCAGTCCACTCATCTACATATCTCTCTAGCGATTTACATTAGCTTTCTGTCTGACATATATATATTAATTTAAAAAATTATAAATATTAACTTATCTAAAAATATATGTCTATAAACCCATTTAACTTCTCTCTCTAGTTGTTTTAATTTTATTATTAAATTTACCCATATTCACCTTGATCTGTGATCAATTTATTCTCATATTCTCTAAGCAAATAAAATAATTCAAACGAATCTAAAGGTGTGTTAATTTTCTCTGAAAATATAGAATGATCTACATATAATATAATTTTGCAAACGTTTAATTTGAAACACATCTTGACATAAAACACGTATTAACTGAACAACTTATTTAAATGCCTCGCACGTCTTTGGCTATCATTTAAGAACAGCAGCCAGGCTGCTTTCACATTAATCTTCGACTAAGAACACTGCAAGTGTCGTAGGCAGTTGGCAGCAGGAGCGAAGGAAGCTTTTAAAATGTGATTAGTGAGGATCGAATGAGCGCAATTCTTCACAGTCGCATCGTCAGGCAGCCGCGGGGCTTACGATCAACTGAGCCGACCCAAATTAAAGACCGAATCGAAATGCACGAAAGACGATCGCACACAGAGAGCGAGAGAGCGGGCGACCGAGAGAGCGTGAGCATGAGAGCGGCTGGGTGCTAAATCAGACAACAGACGTCAATGTACGGCAACAAAGTTGCTCCACTTAAGTGCCAAAGAAAAGAGAGAGAGAGAGAGAGAGATCGTTATATAAAAAGATAAGAGAGGGGCAGCAAATCACAGCCGGTAAGAGCAAATCGCAGCGCGAGTGCAGTTAAATGCCGCTGCTCGCAATCTCTGGTCTTTCACTCTCTCTCTCTCCCTCTCACTACTATCTTCAGCTCTGTGGCTGCACTTTGCAGTCCGCAGTTGGATCCATTGGCTTTCAGTTGGCTTTTGCTGCGTGAAGAATGCTGCAGATTGAAGCTAAGAATCTGGCCTGCTAGCGTTATGATCTTGAACTGTTACTAAAGCTTACAGCCTTTAATGCAATTGATTCTACTAATTTTATATATCTATATTATATCTATATATAGTCTATACTAGTACAGCTCCTGTTCACTTGAGGGTAGGGCATGCACAATTCGTTCTGCAATTTTTGTTGATTTTTTCATATTTTTTCGCACTGCAACCGCATTGCAAATACAATGGCAAAGCAGTGCCAGGGGCCAGGGGCAGTCGCCGCGTCGGTCGTCGGCTGGCGCTCGGGAGAGACATCAGTCGTGGTTTGTCGGATTCCAAGCAGAGCACATGTTCAGCCAGTCGCTGGTCGTGCAAAATGTGGTGCCAACTGCGCTATAAGCAGAAAGCTAAAAAGCTAAACCTGTAAACAGTTGCTGCCACAACCAGTTTGATTGCAACGATCGTCCTTAGCGGTCGCCGCTGCGTCTCCGTCTCGATCTTCGTCTGTTCGTTTTCGTGTTTGCATTCGTAAATGTTATTTTGTGATAGTTATGTGATAGTTATTTGCTTGCGACACACGAGCCAAAGTCTGATCTCCCCTTGAAGCATGAAGCAGGTGCCCGTGCCATAAATATAATTAATAATTATAAGTGCGCAATGCAACGATAAAGTGCTCAAAAATGTTAACCAAATAGTTTGGAGACTCTGTGACTTACAACTGTTTGCGGCACGTTGCCCTGCGTGATCTTTGCTGGGACCTGACACAGTCCCAGAGAGAGGGAACGCTCTCACCCACTCTCTCCCTCTCCAGCTGTGGTGTTGCTCTTTCGCTCCCAGTCGATCTCTTTGGTTATGCAAGAAAAGCGCGCGCCTCGCAGTATTTATGGCTGCTCCCCGCCGAGGGTAAGTAAACATTGAGTTGTGCTTGGACTGGCAAGAGCCTTCGCCTCCCTGGCCTCTCCAGTGGGCGTTGGTAATTGCCTGTCATAAAGGCCTGCCTGCTAGCCTGTACAGATGCCATTCGCTTCATATAAACAGAAGTCCACTAATCCAGTCAAATTTATTTACATACAAACTAAATGCAAATTGTGCTTAAGTCGCTGCCTAACTCCAGCGACAAGAACTGCATAAATTATGCTAAGGTCAGCTAACAATGAACAGGGAGTTCAACTAACAGAAATCTAATCTTACAACTTACAAGAGTTGCATTTAGATAAGACAACTGGTAACAACTTCAACTGAAAGTTGCCCTAAAAAGAGAGCGAGGCAACAAACGGAAGATAGATCAAGATAGAACCTAACAAGTTGGGCTGCCCTACTGCAGGCTGCTTAACTAGACGGCACTCTGTACTCGGACATGAAGTCTCATTGCAATTATTTGCATTTTGTATTAAGGGAATCTTCAATAGCAGAAACTTCCTTAATATACTTGTCTCAAGTACCCAAATCTTTCCTTCTATGCCATAATTCCTGCGCTCTCTCTACTGCCTGGGCAGTATTCCTAAGGTCAGCCAGTCTCCAGCTCCAGTTATATCTTCAAAGTTGCAACTCCGTAAGGTCAGTTTGCTTGATTCCTAGCTGAAGTTAATTTAGTCATATTCCCAGTCCTCTGTTCCTAATCTAAACTCTGTAATCCTTGTTCCTGGTTCCCTAAACCGTAAACTCTAATTGCTATAATCTCTTTCTTTGTCGCCTCATGGAAAGTGTTTACAGGGTATCTAAATTTTATTTTAGTTTTCAAACAAAACTACGCAAATAAAGTCTAACTTTCTGTCTCACACTGCTCTCTCTCCCTCTCCCTCTCTCTCTCTCTCTCTCTCTCTCTCTCTCTCTCTCTCTCTCTCTCTCTCTCTCTCTCTGTGTTCTTTGCATATTGAAAATTGAAATCTGATCTTAATTCGATTCGATCAAAGCGCAGTTGCAAAAATCAACTCGTTCGTTCGGTGGGCATTTGCATAGTCCGCCAACTAGTTGTGGGATGGACATGCACTTCAGCTAGACTCAAAGCTGGGGCTGGACTTGGCTTAGCAAAATCCCAGTCGAGCATGTCGCTGGGCATGTTTATTTGTTCATGTCAAATTGTTATGTAGTTTTTGTTGCTTGTATATTTATGGCCGATCCGTTAGCAGATCACGACCGTAGCCACCCACCCCAGCTTGGCTTTTTTTAGCTGTCGTTCGACACGTAATTAACTAAATAGAATTGTAGCTGGCGACTCCCTCGGCACCCACTAAACACTAAGTACTGAGCACTCCCTCACGCTCGGAGAGCCGGAGCAAATAGAAATTAGCAGCGACATGCGAGATAAGCGATCGTCTACCCAGCATGAATGCAGAGCGACAGCGTTTGGGCGGGGTCGGTGCCAGGGGCGGTGAATCGCACAAAGGAAGAGTGCTCCATATATATATATTTATATATATTCACATTCGTTATCGGCGATCTGTCGCACGCTCAATTACCTCGCTCTTAACTAAATAAAGTGCGAGCTCTTTGGAAGCGATCGCTCTGAATCGCTGAATTGCCATTTGTTTTATTTAAAGATTGATATTATATATATAAGAATTCGCCGATCGACAGCTTATCAAGCAAATAACTGTTGCTGTTATCTAAATCTCTTTATTATTTTTATATTCCTTGATATATTTTGTTATATCGATGGGCAAATGCAGCCTTTGTGATCCAAAAGCTCGTGAAGTATAAATTTTTATTTATTAATATATTTATTATTATATTTATATTATATATTTTATAAACTATATAGTCAGTTAGTATATAAAGTTAGTCTCTGAGTCTTTGCTTCCAAGCGTCTATTTGTTATACTATTTTTAGAACATAGAATCGTCAAGAATGATACTAAAAATAGTCAAAAATTACCTATTTAAAATTTTTTAAATATATATATAAGTTCTCTTAGTACGTAAAATTAAATTTTACTTTTGCACAATTTGGAATAAACATATTAAACATTGATCATACGCCCCAAGTGACAATGAGAGACCTCAAGCAATTGTCAACAATTCATTGCACAAACACAAAAGAAACACGCACAAAATAGACGTAAAAATCAAGGGAACAACAAAAGCTACAACTTGGAAAAAGCCGGCAGGAAAAACTAAAAAATAACACACTGCGTGATGCAACTGCAACCGAGGCGAACTCAAACAAGTTGCGAGCGACTGAAACGGATTTGAATCGCACTGCAACAGAGAACAGCGAGCAAAGGCAAAACAACTACAAAGTGCAGCGCCGGCGAAAGCAGCAGCAGCAGCAGCATAGGCAACAACAGCAACAAAGGCAACAACAATGACAGTGTGACAACCAGCCAATGTGTGTGAGGCTGCCTATGTACAAGGGCGCGCCTGCTTGTCTGCGTGTGTGTTTGACAGCTAGTGAGAGGGGCAAACCTGTTTGTGTGTGTTGGCGCGTGTCTGTGCATGTGTGTGTGTGCACAGCCCCCAAAAGCATTTCTCCAAATGCAGCGACGTCGACGTCAGCGGCAATCGCTCTCTGGGCTGTGGTACCGTTTCGTCGTCCGTTGCATTCAGTCGTTGGTCGCAGTCGTGGCCCAAGCAAACACAGCCAAACATCACACACACACGCACTCACAGAGGAACTATTTCTCACACATACACTTGCGGAAATTCGCTGCCTGCTGCGCTCGACGATTTTTGAGTTCTTCGCATCCGCGTCTTGGGGCCCAATGTGAGTTGCCTTGCGCACGTCAAAGATTTCAGATCGAACAGCAGCAGCAGCAGCAACAGCCGCAGCCGCAGCCGCAGCAGAAAAAGCTCAGCTCGCGCGTTACGCGAACCGTTACAAAGTGTTAAAGCAGAACGCAAGGGCATTGCCTAACATACAGATCGATCACATCACTCAATTCACCTGTCCGAATTAATTTCTCCATTTTTTCTCATATCACGTATCGGTTATCGTTTCTCGTGCTCGTTGCCGTTGCCGTTCTCGTGCGCGATTTGCCGGCGGCGATCGTGAGAAATAATTCTTAAGTGATTTTTTGTTTGTTCAGTGACAATATTAACTGCTTAAATAGTGCTCGCAAATAAATGAATAACTAATAAACAGCGTAAATACATAACAATACGAGTGTCTGTGTCTAAGAATACATTTAAAAATAATACTTTATAAATCTAGCTCGATCAGTCAGTTCAAAGTTTGATTGATACTGCTAAAATAACCGTATTTAATCAACTCTAAATAATGATATCAATATATAAATAAATAACATTAAACTTTTTTCAATCTGCATACTTTATATAAGGTAAACATAACTATATTCGTACTATAACTATCTCAAATTTATTAAGTTTTCTGGAAAGCATAATACAATACCTATAAAAACTCTAAGAGTTACTATAAAAATTAAAATCGAACACGATTTTAAATTCAAATATAAATATAATAAATAAAATACATTTTTTTTTAAATTTTTTCTGAGAACATGAAGAGGGAAAACTGTGAAAATACGTCAAATAAATTACTTTGAGGCTTTTCCTAAGCAAAATGCTAAAGGCTCCAGATTCAATAGTTTCTGTTTCCATTGAGCCTGTTCAAGGCTTAGTAACTGTTTGAAATATATAATATATTATATCACAAATTCCTGTACTTGGCTAAGATCTAGCTGCCAATTAGTTAAAGTATCCAAGCTTTCAATTATATATTTTTTTATATTTTTTTTTAACTTGAAGATAGTCCCTGTTATTATAATTATATATCTATTATTATATCTATCTATCTATTCCTTACATTTATATTTTGTTGACTCAGCCAAAAGCTAAAACTTACGCAGCTTGTCAGTTCTAAAAAATATATAGTTGTGTTCATATATTGACTAAATTTCAACTCAATCCATAATATTTCGTAGCCCAGAAAACTGAGTGTGCTGCAGATCCATTTTTCAGGGCCACTATTGAAACTCATCTGGCTGCTTAGCTCCACCCTCAAGTTGTAAACGGTATTAAACAAATAAATAATAGATCTCATCAGCTATTGTTTATTCCTATTGTAACTGATGAGGCTGTGTGTTGCAGATGTGTGCAGATTATCAATTAAACAACATTTTGGACCAATTCTGTGCTTAGTCGTAATTGCCTATCCACATGCAAGGCCAGGCTCCAGCAATTTCCCCTTTCGGCTTGAAAAATAACGAATGCAGTGAAAAAAATGCAATTAAATTAAAATATTAATAAAATGGAAAACTAAAAGAAAATCTCCCACACAATAGTCGCTTAAAGTGCGTGCAAAATGATTTCGTTTAATATTGTAAAAATTCTTTGGAGCGCATAAGCGAAATGCAATTTGTTAAACAATGCGAACGGAGCGTGTCGAACAGCGTCTATGCAGCATTCCCAAGGCAACGGCTACATCGAATCCTATACGATACATTCGCATACTACAATTTGGCGGCACGCCTGACTGGCGGACTGCCGGACGGACTGACTGGTCGGAGCAGCGCTTACATCAGCGCAGATCAGTTTTCTTATTAGTAAAAGATTCTAGTTGGAAGCTGCTCGAAAATCACATAATTCAATCAGATTAGATTATCTTGGTGCTCTCTCTTCAGAATTCTAATATACACATATAAAATATTTAAGAGGATAGCCAATCGTGATATATATATATATATATATATATATATATATATATATATATATATATATATATATATATATATATATATATATATATATATTATCTTAAATATTTGCTCTGTGTATAATAGAATTCTCCTTAATAGCCGAGTTTATTCGTATAAATATCAATTTTGGTACAAAGTATATATAGACAAATATGTATGAAGAATATATTGTGTTGTATACTATATAGATCCGAAACTTTGCAGCTATTATTTGAAATATAAAAGAGGCCTTCTTAATCGGTTATATATGTGCCTGTATAACCTGACCTCGATAAAAATATTATTTTAAGGTTTAAGCGAATGTTTGCAACTTGGCAGACTTCAGACTCCAAAAAGCTGGGTCGATCTACGCACGTTTGATTGGCCTTACGAACACAGATATCCGATTTGCTGTGATTAAATAAATATAATAATACTTTATATGATATTGCACAATATTGAATATAATATAATAATGCATTTAAGACCAGCTCTCTGACTATACCGAAGTGTTTCAAAAACATATTCATGATAAACGCCTGGCAACGTGTGTTGTACCATAAGAATATATTATATGCATTAACTTAGTCTATTTTATCTTAATTATATATTCTTATTAAACTTAATTAAATAAAAAAAAATATTTCTATAAATATAAATAACATTTCCTCGCTTTTTCTTATTTTCAGGTCACAATTTTGAAATTTGTATGAAAATATATAAAAGTTTAACTAAATACTTCAAATAGTGGAAAACATATTTTGGATTTATAGCTAAAAAAAACAACAATTAAATAAAAAATTAATTAAACGTAATCAACAATTAAATAAACATATTAACAACTTAATCCACATTTAACTTTAAACACAAATTATTAAAAATATCAAACATAATAATAAAATTATCTATTCAAAATTAATTAAACAACATTTTAAAGCAGCTTCGCATCAACTTAAATAAATTTGTAAGCCTATTAAAATACTGCGCGTTTATCCACATAAATAATTAAATCATAACCAAAAAACAATAAATAATTAATGAAATTCAATCAGAAAATGCTACCCACTGGCTGCAGGGCTTGAAACTTGAAAGAGGCCAATTGAATTGACAGCTACTTCGGATTGCGGGCAGAAGTTGAGCGGCCATTGATAGAGCGAGTGCGTCTGGCATGGTTTCTGAGGAGAACTGGAACAGCGATACCATGTCCGACTCGGACATGATCGACTCGAAGAACGATGTGTGCGGCGGCGCCTCGAGCTCCAGCGGCAGCTCCATATCCCCACGCACGCCGCCCAACTGCGCGCGCTGCCGCAATCACGGCCTAAAGATCACCCTGAAAGGCCACAAACGCTACTGCAAGTACCGCTACTGCACCTGCGAGAAGTGCCGCCTCACGGCGGACAGACAGCGTGTGATGGCGCTGCAGACGGCGCTGCGTCGCGCCCAGGCGCAGGACGAGCAGCGGTCGCTTCACATGCACGAGGTGCCGCCGCCGGCGGGCTCGACAACGGCGCTGCTCAGCCATCATGGCCACCATCACCATGTGCATGCCGCCCACAGCCACGCCCATGCGCACCACGGACATGGCCACCACGGCCATGTGCTGCACCACCAGCAGGCTGCAGCAGCAGCGGCCGCAGCAGCAGCGGCGGCAGCGGGAGCCGCTCCACCGCCTCAGCCACAGTCTCACCTGAGCAGTGGCCACAACGGCGCGGCGAGCTCTCTGCATGGTCACGCCCATGCGCACCCACATGTGCATCACGGCCACATGGCAGCGGCATCGTCAGCGGTGCAGCAGCAGCAGCAACAGCACCACCATCACCAGCACCACCAGCAACAGCAGCAGCAGCAACAACAGCAGCAGCCACCCCATCAGGCGGCTCTTCGATCTCCCTCGCACAGCGATCATGGCGGCAGCGTGGGCGCAGCCACCAGCAGCTCTGGAGGCGGCGGTGGCGCCAGCTCGAGCAATGTGGCAGCCGCCTCCAGCAGCGCAGCTGGCGCCGGCAGCAGCGGCGGCATCAGCGTCATCACCAGCGCCGACCATCACATGTCCACGGTGCCAACACCCGCCCAGTCCCTGGAGGGCTCCTGCGACTCCTCATCGCCATCGCCATCGTCCACATCGGGCAACGCCGTGCTGCCCATCTCCGTGTCCAGCACACGCAAGAACGTGCCCCTCGGTAAGTGCCCCAGCCACCGATTCCCTTCAGAGATTATATATAGTCAGACTATAGTTGAAGATTTCTGGCTAAACAGCTGATATTTCACCAGGGATTAGACGGCATATACTTATATTCATTCACTTAGGGTCCTTCAAGTATGAACAGATTTATGCCAAAGACTTGAGATCCAAAAATTGCAGAACTTCAGTTCAGATTTCCCCCCCCATTTACAAGATATCTTCTAGAGGAGGAGCAGGGATTGGGCAGACTGGCAATGTTGTCATTCAGTCTGCCAACTAAGTGTTTTGTCACTTCGGGAGAGAGGGACCACAATGCACTCACTCAGGGCGGATGACGCGACGTCACGTACATACCGAGCGGGGCAGTCGGCCACTGTGGCCTGCAACAGGCCTAATCAAGTTGCAGTTGTTTGGCGCTGTGGCGCTGGCGCAGGGGCACAGCTCTGGACAGCTGCCAACAGGCAGTGGCGGAGGCATCACAAAAGGAAAAAACTGCCACTAATTGGTTACTGTGTGAGAAAAACCAATTCCATGGCCACGCTCCTCTGCCATAATCAATTATTCTGCCGCATCCGAGCTGTCAACAGATGCGACTCAATGAGGCGTACAGCAAAGTGCATGCAGAATAGAGAGAGATTTATAAAGCTCTGAGAGATAAGCTATCTCCTTCAGGCAGCTCGATCTAGGACTACAACTAAAACTCTGCCTCTCAGACTGTTAGGCCAGCGCAGTTCAGATCTTGGCTCACTTCAGTGCTTCCACAACTGTGGGCAACTAAGTAAAGAGCAATTGAGCAGTTAACAGATTTAATCTCATTAAGAAACTGTAGCCAAGCCTTGAGTATGAATCTAGAATCTAAAGCATTCAATGCTCCCACAACTGTAGGCAACTAAGTAAAGAGAGTAATTAAGAATCTGTAACTGCAATTCAAAGACTTCAAACTAGGCTTATAAAACTGAATGAAAATAAGTGGAGTTCATACGTCTTCTCTGTATCGTGACTCTAAAACTATAATTGAACTGCAATGACTGTCAAAATGTGACAAGATTTACCATAAATGTAAAATTTTTAATAGAGTTTAACAACAATTCGAGCGGGCGCAACTGCGCAACAGGCACTTCCCATCACATACTCTTGCACAGAGCAGTGCATTTCCAACTTATATAAGTTTTGCTCATTATTATAGCAGATTCGCTTAAGCTTTGCATTATAATTAATCAAATAAATAGCCGCAAGAGCCATTAAAAAAAAACAAAAATAACTGAAAGCCACAACTATTTGCGACAGACAGAGAGCTGTGGCACGTGTAGTCCGTGTCCACAGCGAGATCTCTAAAATTAGCTGCGAAATCAAGTCAAATTTGAGGCAAAGAAAAAAATACAAAAAGGAATTGGGCAAAGGCGCCAAGAACTCAGAGCCAAGAACTCCGCTGCCGAGTGCTTGGCGCGTGGTCTCTCTTTCTGGTCTCTCGGGACTGAGTAGGCAGAGGCAGAGTAGGCAACTTAGTTGCCAGCAGAATCAAAACTCGAACTCGAACTCGAGGCGCAAGCTCGACAACAAGTTTGAGGCGAACGGGTTGGGCAAAGCGGGGCTCGGCGAGGTACAGCAGATTAAGGCAGAGCCGAGGCAGTGGGCGCAGGCCAAGCGTCAAACTGCAGCTACCGTTTGTGTGTGTGATCTCCCCTCCATCTCCATGCAGTGCATTGTGCTGGTACCCGGCCTGGTAATCATGGGCATAATCATGGGCTTATCATGCGAATGAAATGTGCTGTGAAATTGCTGCGTGCCTGCTGAATATTATATGATGAATGCTCGCTCCGCGCAGAGCTGACAGCCCAGACGGCCATGCACTTGTCTGCAATCCACATCAGGATTTGTATGCACTCTGTGCGATCGGCAATTGGAGTTGCGAACCTGGCCTAAAGAGGCGTACGACAAGGCTAAGTGCCAAACAACTGACACTAATTTTACGGCCGGCAACATTGTTGGACCGACCGAGACAGAGACTTTAAGACAGGTGTTATCTGTCTTCAGACAGGCTATGACTAAGATCTGGCTAAGTGACTGTAATATAAGCATGCATGGATAGAGAGAGATATAGACAACGTATAAGACAAGAGTCATAGAGATCTGATTGATAGATATATGTATAGATAATAGTAATAAATTAATATTTAAGAATTCAGCTTTTGTTAACTGATCAGAGAACAAAATTCCTAACTGAAAACTAAATATATATATGGAATCAAATGTGGATTTGTAGAACGGCAAGTTCTAGACAACGGCGAACTGAATCGCCCACAATCAGGTTAGATAGGAAATAAAGACAGCTTTAGATAGTTATGACTGTGTATGTGTTAAGAGATAAGTGTGGGCCATGCAACAAGGGCACCTTTTGTTTAAGCCTAACAAAGGCATACGCTGCTTATCAGGCAACTCAGCTACCAAAACTTCTTTTCTCTTTATTTTCAATAATAATTTGAATTACTTGTGCCACAACATATTCGCGGAACATATAAAGTTCTTAAGACGTCTATATGACTTTTCGGTCTCCTCCTCTGCCTCAATTTAGAATTTGAATCGTCGCCAGTTTAAGCCCTATTCTATTCGTAGTCACGTAAATGCAACTGCAACTGCAACTGCAACTGCAACTTCGTCTGTAATTATGCGAATGTGCCATTTGGCTTGCTGCTTGGGGCTTGCCAAGTAGTTTAGCAATCGTAAAACTTGGCTGCAAGGTTTTGTTTTCGTTGCCTGGGCAGTGGTAACTATGTAGGGCTCAGGGGTCGCCGTCACGGGCTCGAATCGTTGAACAGTAAACGGCAAGTGGTTCGGCTATCGATAGACTTTGGCTTCAGCTAATTAATTTAATGCGCTTGCGCTAATTCTGGGCGCTCTCATCAAGACAGGCAGCGCGGCTCCCTCAACTTTGCTGCTGCTTCTTCATTATTTTGTTTCGCCTGAAAATCCGCAACAAAACTTTGGCGCGCTCGTAAAAATGAAGTTGTAAAATGTATTTTTGTTGCCCCGCGTTCTTGGTGTTGTTGTCTTTTCGATTTCATTTCAAATGGCAGCCATATTTAGTGGTAGCTGGCAGAATTGCGCTCAGGGGCGGTCCAGGGCTCAGGATATCGGGCTGCAGCAGGCCACACGAACATCAAAAGGCAGCAGAAGACGAGGAAGAGCTGACAGGTCATTTCCTTGCCTAATTTATGAGATTTCCAGCTAATATGTTGGCATTACTTTTTAATACTTTCTGGCGGCGCTTTATTAAAAGCCCGGCTTATGGCTGTTTGATCATCTGGCCAGCAGCAATGCCAATAACAATTGACTGCTCGAAAAAAGAATTATACAAAAACAACAAAAAATATAAACAGAAACAAAAAACATTCTTTTTTAGCTTGAAACTATAAAAACATGTTTTTTGTGCAATTAAAGTGGCTTTTATGAGCAGAAAATTAGTCTAGACGAGGCCAAGGGCCTGAGCCATGCCCTCTGCCTACACTCAGCCAAATACATATATATATTTCGCAATATATACAGCTGCTTATTGAACCCATGCTGCTGGCTCGTTGATCCACACACCTTCTGCACTCCATAGCATTTTGCGTGCTCACGCCCCGAGCCTGAGAATTAAATCATCCATCAACTTATCATAATGATATGCAAGTGCTCCATAAGCCCGAGCAGCAATCAGGCCACCTGTTTGCAGCTTGTATTTTGTAAGAATCCAATTGATTTAAATCGCGTGGCAAAAAAGCAAACTGCTCAACTGATGCAGAGTACCCTAATGCGGGTCTTCATTTGATGGCTTTGTAATGCTTCCTGATTATATAGAGCTCGGTTTGACTGAAGGACCCTAAATCTGCATTTAATTATACTACAAGCGAGCGAACAAGGTAATCTTCGAGTTAATCACTATTATATTACTTCATTTGGCCGCCTTAATCTATATTATATTACTCAATTACTAGAGCGCTTTAACTGCTTTGATTATAGCATGTGTAAGAGAACAGTCATTAGGAAGGAGTCTAAGGAGACTCCTTGTGCAGCTAGGGGTTAAAAATTAAATGATTTCATATTTAAATGGTTTAATGGCTCAATATTTGCAATCCTGTATATTCCCTTAAGTATCTGGTAGATTAAATTTAACTTTCGCCTTTAAAGTCGTTCTCTTATATATCGGACTTATGATAATATATGTTTACAACCGGAAAATCTTCCACAATAACTTTGTATACTGATCCACAATCTCAACTACAACACGTCTGCAACTGACCTGGCCAACTCATATTATTTGCAGTTTGATCAATTGAAGCCTTATAGATTAATATTTGCTATGAACTCTGCTCGCCTCTAAGTTAGTTAACCCACATTTGTAACCTGCCGCAAGCATAAATCATGGGCATTAGCATTAGTAGAAGGGCCAATAAACTAAGTACTTAGCACCCTGTCTGGCAGATGCCCGCCATAAATATAAGCTCAGGCATACATATAAATCTGCCTCAGGCGGAGTAGCTGCAGTTGCCGCTGCAGTTGCAGTTGCTGCTGCAGTTGAAGTATTTCTTATCGGGCATGTGACGATAAATTGCGTGTCTGCGCAAATGTAAACAAAGTTTGGAGGGGCAGTCCGGGCAGTGAGTGCCGGCGAAGAAGCGGCGTGTGGCATGCAACATGTCAATTAGCAGTGCAACAAGTTCAAGTGAAGCGGCCAAAGAAAAACTTGCAATCAGCACACTGCAGCCAGCGCCTTGGTGGCAAGTTCAGGGTTCTAATTGCCGACATGAATAGGGTTCTTAGGGTGCCGAAGCCCTTATTACTGGCTACTTATACCACAGAGTCCTTTAAAAGGGAGCTTGGCTTGACTTGATACAAAGTTTCGGGTTTTTAATTACAGTTGCAGCTGTGGTCTGCTTTGAGCTGAAAGACTTACAAGTCGCTCTTTAAGTACTATATGACGGTATCAATGTTTATCAAATGTAAGTTTTATTAACCTGTGTGATTAATATGCACAAATTATATTGATATATTATGCCCATTTACCTGCTCCTTATTAGTCTGTGATTATATTAATTTATACAAATAAATCAGTTCAATGCTCTGCTCCCAGTTGTAAATTAATAAATTGTAGTGAAGGCAAAGGTTTTCAATTACAAAGATCAACGAGTAAGAGAGCAGTAGAAAGAGAGAGAGAGAGAGAGAGAGAGAGAGAGAGAGAGAGAGAATACAAGTATCTGGGCAATAATTCAAATTATTAATGAGCCCACTTCAAGTCTAGGCAAAGTCTGGGCTGAGAGTCTGGTTTAGAGGCACACACACACACACTTGGCTATTTATATATATATATATATATATATATATATATATATATATAGTTTTTCCAGTTAGCTGAGAAATTGTTACAGCGATCAGCTGTTTACGGACAAGTCTTATAAAAGTCAACGCCAAATGACGGTCAACCGGTTGCAAAAACTGTCGCGCCGTTTGCATTCCGAGCCACACACACACACACACACACACACTCTCATATCGAATTGAAGCTGCGACCAATTGAGTCCAAATGAGCTGCAGTCCACGACACAAATATGCACAATTTCCCAATTGCCCCGTTAAGCGGGGGTCACTAAAGACCCACCTGCCGGCGTGTGGGCCAGCGCATGTTAGAAATATCATCAAAATATGCAAATTCATTAAATTAGATTTCCCACATTTTTCTTTACAAAATAAAGTTTATTATATTTGGATTTGAATTGTTTTTTTTTACGATCCGGATTCTTAGTAAATATAAAATTGAAATCGCTTCCATATTCACCCCAAAACGAACCAGTTCTCGGCTTTGATTGAATCTTTCGTATAACGTTAGACAGTTGCTTAATCGAAAAAGTCGTTAGGCTCATCATTTTGTTGCGAGCACGAACCAATTAGTTGGCTACAAATTGTGAAAATGTGTGCGAAATAATAAGTAATTGCAGGAACATGCATATTTATAGTTAGCATAATTGCCGCAGCCCATTCATAAATATGTATGGCACGGCAGCAGCTAAGGGAAACTGTTCCTGAAGTCACATTATGCACATGTCAAAGACCTGCCAAGTTTTGGACAGGTTTGCACAGCTGCATTAGGCGATGGCATCGTCATGCTGAATGGGGCTCGTACTAGTTCAAGTTCATGAACTGGAATCGGAACTGCAACTGGTCGAGCAACTAGCCAAATGGCGAGTGATTCATGTTAAGGTTCAGCTGAAGGTGTGTCTCGCTTGTCCACAACCGTTAAACAGGGCCAAAAGCTTTGCGTGCTCAAATAAAGTGCATTTAATTGTGGGTCCACATGAGCTGTCACTCGCAGCTTCCTCTCTGTCACATTCACGTTTGGGTTCATTAAAAACTTGTTGCCATTTCAATTTCCATATATAAATTAAGCAAGCTCAAATTGTTGCTGCAAATGTAAATTTGCAATGCGAATTCAAATTCGAAATGGAAATGGAAAATGAAAATTACATCGATTGACCACGCGAGAGCTCCACTCCAGTGCGAGTCTCTTTGGCGCTTTAAACAGCTTTTCAAAGTCTCTACAAACTGACCATAAAATGCTCCTAAAACTGAATGGGGCACTCCCAATGTACAAAGTGGGCTGTCCAAGAAGTTGCCCAAAAAATTATATTACTAAATTTTAAAGAACTTTGTCAGAGAACGAATTAGAGAAATGAAAGCAGGCAAAAAGAAGTTCTGTATTTTATGCTCTAAATTTTAATACTAACTAAAATATAAACTGTGACTTCGAGTCAATTTGCCTGGTAACTAAAACATAATCAATCAGTGTTGGCTAATGTACTTAGTATATTAAGTGATTTAGTGTTGGTAAATTATATAATATTAACCAGCGATAAGCTTTCGAAAACTAATTTAAACAGAATCCCATAAAACTTTGCTTAATATAAATCAATTTCCATTATGAGCCCAAACCAGTGTTGGTAAACGGCTAGGTTTATAGCAAATGAACTCTTGTAAGTGATAAATAATGCGTGATATTTACGCCTACTAACAGATATTGTCCAAAGTCTTTTCGCACTTTGTTTCGGGGCTTGGCAGTGTTGTTAAACGACAGCATCTGCAGAAAGTGCACGGTAATGAATGCGATTCTTTATTTGTGCATGAGTATATTAACGCAAGCGCTGGCATTCGCTCGGCATGGACATGGCTATTAAACAGCAACTACTTAAACAATTTATTTGTTTTTGTTGCCACCATTAAAATTGGCCACAATTTGCTATTTGCCAAGAATCGGAGCCTGCCCACTCACCGAAATGCTCACAGCCGCAATGCCCATTAAAAGTGGCCAGCGACGACTCTGCGAATGCTGCTCGCAAATTTTTAAGCGCATTTTTAATTTATTTTCCAACATTTTTACAATACGAACAAACACATTTTGCGATGCCCGCAGTTGGGTCGAGAGAGTTTTTCAGACTCTCTCAGATGCTTGGGCCGCTGCTTGCTTTGCATCAAAGTTGTAAATGTCGCGTCGAGTCATAAATTGTGCGCGCGTGTGTGTGTGTCTGTCTCTCTGTGTGTGTGTGTGAGATTATATGGTGTGTAACGACTAGCAGCAATACGAGAAAACATGCCCATGAAGGAAGCTCGAATCGCAGTCACAGCGAAGCGAACGTGCGCGCCTCAAAGGCAAATTACGTTGCGCAGACGCATTTAATGAGCTGAGTTGAGTTGAGTGGAGTTGAGTTTAGCTGAGTTAACCCGGACTCGACTTGAGCTGCGTTTTATGATTTTTGCTGAATTGAGTATTGCTTTTATATACGAACTGAAAGTGAGAACGGGCATATTTGTTGCATATCAAACTGCATCGGATCTGAGATAAAATAAAATAGAATATTATATGATATATATTATCTTATATAATACATTTCTTAAAAGTCTGAAGTCATGAACTAAACTTTCCTAATAATCCCATATCTTTATATTCAGTTTTACATCTTTAATTTCAGCTTTAAGAGTCAGTTTCGTAGTTATCTGCAGAAAGCAATTTACAGAGTATTGCACAGTCAGTGGTAGCCAGCAAATCTCTTCTGTATATTTATATGTTGAGTATAATCTTATACAAATTCTTTTTTTTTTTAACTTTTATGACATTATTAGCGCAGCAGACAGTAAAGTCTCGCTATGATGAAACCTGAAAACTATAGGGCCTTGCAGATAATGAGAAAAGGCTTTAAAACTTTTACAGCTTGGGCAAATTTCTGAAGCCTACGAAACGCGCGTCTTAGCGTTGTTTGCCTGTAGCTTGTATTCCTATAAGTAATCAACTTTGGCGCATTTCTAAGTATCATTTAATAAAAAACTTGTTGTTATTTTATGCCATGTCAAAGGTCGTTAGTCGCTTTATGGCTGAATGCAAGGATTGGCAATCCCTTTGCCTAGGTGCTAGATGCGCGCCTCTGCGGCTAGGCCCCTCTTCTGCTTCTTCTTCTTCTTCTTTTTTCAGGCACATTATTGGTTTGAGATTTCCAACATAAAATTATAATTTACAACTTTGTTGTTGCTTTTGTTGTTGTTCTGTTTCTTCTGCTCTTCGCGTGTTCTGCTGTCAAAACATAAAACAACGTGAAGTCTTTTTAAGTTGATTTTTACAGCGCGTAACTTTGCGAAATGCGCAGCTGAAAGGCGACTCAAGCAGAAGCAGATCCTGAGACCCTGACGGCTGAGCAAAAAAATAAAACAGAAGTAATTTAATTAACTGTGCTCGAGGCCTGGCCATGATTGCCCCTTACCAAATGGGGTTCCGTTTTAATTTTGTAGCGCTTCCTTTTAGGCTTCATGCCTGCGTTTAATGATCGGAGCACCTACAGCAGCAGATCTGTTCGAAATTCCGCAGATATATTTATAGTCCACATGTTCGTTACTCATCAAACTAAGCTTTAAGTGAGCGCTTAGAATAGATAATAAAACTAGGATTACTTGACATGGATATATATATTCATTATAGATACATATGTATTTTGACAACTGACACGCCTAGATTAAGCCATTGACTTGCGGCATTTGCCTCCTTTTGCCTTGCAATTTTCTAACAGTTTGTAAAGCTTCTCTCAGTGAATTCGATTTGATATGATATACATTCGATAGACGAGCACACGCTAGTTGAGCATGCAAAGTTATTCATATTACCGTAACATTGCCAGCCTGACCTTTGCTGTGGCTATCGTATCCGCATATCGACGACGCGCAGTCCAAAGTGGGCCACATCCGATGCTAAATATGATTTCTCGTGCTACCTCTATATATATAGTACAGTTATACTGCATAATATATATGCGCCCATTGCATAATATCAGCAATGCCAGCAACATCATCATCAGCATCATCATTAATTTCGCTATCATTATGAAGTCAACGTCTTGTTGTGGATATCTTGTTATTGCGATAGGACTACGCGCAGGCACAGTGGATGCCAGCGCAAAATTTTGAATAAAGAATTTGTATTTAAAATTTGCTTAAAATCTAAAAAGAAATATTACTTAGTTACCTTACTATTTTAATAAATGAATTTAATTTAGCGAGAACAGCCAGAGATAGTGATTGCATTAGTTAGCACTGGTGCCAAAACCTGTTATTAAAACTAATAAAATTTTAATGTTTCGCAAACGAGTTTATTTATATAAATTTATATATTTATAATATATATTTTTGTAATATTTAAGTTCAGTAATGTCTAGGTACAGTGGTAATATAAATATTTTAGTTCTTATTATAATTAATTTATTTTTTAGATACATTTATTATGCAATACTCATTTTATTTTTATTAATTTTCTTAAATTTAGTTTCATTTTACTTTTGCACTTCTGATGCTCTTTTTCCCACTGTGCAGCGTTTGCTCGGCTCACCTTGAACTTGAATTGTGTTGCACTGCTTCTCCATATCTACAGTTATATATTTAAGCACACACTCGCACACACTCTCGCACGCAGCACACTTATATGTGTGTCGCAATTTTTATTTACATTCGTCTATATGCAAAAGGCAACGCACATGGTTCTAGAGTGGCCCCCGGGGCCAAATGCAAATGCAAGCAGAGAGAAAACATTGAAATGGTTAAGATATGATAAATTGCATATATAACATATATGTTAACAAGCTAAAATATATATTAAATAAACAAAATAATATATATCTTTTGTATAATAATAATTTCAATTGGGAACGCTTCGAATTGTCAGCAATAGTTAAAGATTTAATGGAAGAAGTTTATTAGAAGTATTAAGAATTCATTAGCAAGTTATTAAGTATTCAATAATTTATCATAATTTCAAACAGTTTTGTATTAAAATATTTATAAGTGATTAGTTCTTTTTAGATGCTTTTACTACAGCGCCCAATTAGCCAGTCTAGTATTATTTTAGATTATGAAAATTATTTCTAATTATTTTATCTTCCCACAATCCGAACCGCTTAATAATCGGAAGAGATTTATGACTTACGGTACACCACACACGCGTAGCTAATGGGCCGCCCGCCAAAAGCTTTTCTCGACAATTTTAATTGTTATATAAGTATCGCCAGAACAATTCAAATATTTCTCTCAAAAGAATTTCATTTTCACACAACAAATTGCCGGTGCCATATTTGAGAACTGCAATGAATTTTTCTTGCCAAGAAAAACTTGCACAATTTAGTGCCACACACACACGCACACAGTACAGACACATGTGTGTGTGTGTGTTTGTATTTGATTTTCATTGTTTTTTGATGAGCTTTTTTATCAGCATGTCAATTTGTTGGCCCCGAGTCTCTGGCAATACAAATTACACGCCACATTATAAGACAATAAAGCACGTAGCTCCGCTCAGCGTCTGGGCCCTGTTTAGTTCCGGCCAGCTGGTCAGCTCCAGACAACAGACACATATATATATATATATATATATGCCGCAGACACGTCTGACCAATTGGAAATTCATTTTCACACCCTAGACAACAGACATTAAAATTGACAAGATATGAGCGCTGCTGACTTATTTGCCAAAGGCAAAGTTGCGCGCTACGAAATCCTGGCACTAGAAGACTAGTAGCCGTTAAGATTTGCACTCAGCTTTAATCGTTGGGCAGAGGAGGAAAAATGTTGCTTCTGTCCAGTTTCCAAATTGGGTAATCGGAGCAACGAAGCAACTCTCAAATTTATGCTAATAATTGTTGAAAGTTCACTTGACTCGTTTTCAATAAAAGGAAGATTTTCGTAAGGCAACAATCGTTTTTACCGTCAGCTAGAAAGCAATTTGCTAAGTATATCTGGGCATAATGTTAGCTAAAGGCAGCTAAGCAAGTCAGCTAGTAAATAGCTAGCTCAATCACTTGATCAGATGAATCTATACATCAACGAGTCAATCAATCAAGCAACAAGTTTGCTTTACTTACCAGATAAAGGTATGTTTACATATATAATAATGATCATCATACATATGTACATTGATGAATGGATACATCAATCAGTCAATGAGTGAATGTTGTCAGATATCTAATAAGGCAGTTGATCTATCAATCAATACATCAACTACGCAAATACTTTTATATGCGAATCGGTACATCAGCAGGTCAATGATTGTTAGAGCAGAAGAGTTTTACTACATATATAGCTCTGAGTCCATCAATCAATCAATCAATCAATCAGAGTATGCTTTCAACAAATGAGTATCAATCAAAGATTCCATCAGGAAATCCATCAATCAAAGAGTGAGTTAAACTATATCTATATAGTTATAGTACTTGTAGGTATAACTATGCTCACATATTTAAAGTATTTATAGAGACAGCAATCAGTCAGTCAGTCAGTCCGTCAGTCAATCGTGTTCAGCTTTTATACATTTTTATAAATCTAGATCAAATTATATTTCGAAAATAAAATGTAGGAGTCTGTGCATACATATATATATAAATACAAATGCCGATCATAAAGAAATTATTGCAAGCTAACGACAAAGTCGAATGCATGTGTTTAGTGCACACACACACACACACACACACAGACACACACACACACACACATCAGCTGTCTGGGGCGGCTCTCTCGTGCCCATAGACTAAGACCCCCACTTGCAGCCATCGCCCGTCTTATCTACGACAGCGGGCACGTGTAAGCAATTTCTATTATAATCGCCCAACAAATGCAATATTCGCTCACTCTCCCACAATCTCTCTCTCGCTCTCCCTCTCGCGTGCGCTCTCTTTTTGTCAGCTTCGGCCTGGCAACAAGTGCACAAACTGCGCATTGCCTCTAATTTATGCTTGTTTGGTCATTGAGGTTTGCGGCTTTGCGAGTCGCTGTATTTTTTTGCTCGCTGGAGGCGGGGCTTAGGGGAGGGGCAGCATTGGCATATTACGCATACGCAGCGGTGCACACAAGAAATAGTGTCCAAGGCGCCTTGCCTAATTTATGTGACAACAATTCGATAAGCCTCGAGCCAAATATTCTTACTAGGCGACATAATTATATCTTATTTATTAATTGCGCCCTGCGGCCAGCCGATATTTAATTTTGATTTATTTACAATGCAGTTTGTGTTCGTTTGCAATTTATGTGTGCAAATCCAAATGCTTGAACACATTTTGGTCGGGCTACACTCGAGTCCAGTCTCCATTACAGCCACAATTAGGCGAGTTTTCTTTTCTTTTTGATTCGCATATCATAAAATGATATCGTATGACAGAGGCTCTATAAATTTCAGTTTATGACCAGCGAAAATCTGGTTTTTTCTTATACTTAAGCCTAGAGCGAAAGGAGTATATTCGGTTTGTGCCATGTCAGAGACTTTATAATACATACTAGGCATATATCATAGTAGACAAGCCCCAACTAGAAATCTATTACCTATTAAATTATCTATTATATTATCTATTATATTATCTATTATATTATCTATTATATTATCTATTATATATTTTAAATATAATATTAAATTTGTTTTAAATTCTGGTAAAGCTGCAACTATAACAGTTTCTAGATCCAACAAATTTGTAGACACGCCTACTGAGAGCTATATATCTCTTAGCAAGACACCTTTGAATATCAATATGAACTTTTAATATTCCCAGCAAATAGCGCCTGGATTTATGTGCTCCGCCCCTTACGGCATGCCAAACTGGAATATTTCAGATATTATAAAGTATTAAGCAGTCAGTTGCGCCCGCTTGCAGCGCTCAGACTTGTTTTGAGCTCAATAGCTTCATTGAGTATTCGAGCAACTGTTGCGCAAATATTGATCTAATTATTGGTCTAAGTTATGAATCCCAATTCATTTATGAGTTTATTTGCTAGGCAGCTGGATCTACAGTCTCTAAGAGTGTGATGAAAAACTGTGTGTAATACTATGCTACTCCCATTCAATCACTCACAAATATTAGAGGTGTGTCGTCGCGCCCACTTGCCCACCCGCTCATCGCTGGATACATCATTTACATAATATGATGCACGAACTCCGGCCAAGTGCAGATCAAAGGCCAATCTATGGGATTTTTTCGAAAGTGAGCGGGGCTGTGGCCACAAATCAATTGGCGGAGTGAAGCAGTGTCCTTTGAAAGGACACGAACGGACGTCGTATCAACTGATTTATATCACAGTCACAGCAATTAACGCGAATGTAAAGGGCGGCAATAAAAGAACAGCGAAGGAGAAGCCAGCAACAAAAAGACAGAACAGAAAGTAGTAAAAGCGGAAAATATAAATGAAGAGCATGCGCGGCTAGCAGATGCGCTGTAAGCAACAACTTGCCTATGTAGAGTATGAAGATTGGAAATTCAATATTAAATAGAAGAAATTACATAAGATAGAGCTAATTTAGCATATATGAATTTCTATTATATATTCATATTATATATCACATTATTCTACAGTTCTTCAGCAAGGTATTTATATGCCCCTTTGGCAACATGCAACACTTACTGGGTATACAAATCAACGTATATTTTTGGTGCTTTTCATTCTTAATTTTATGAGTGTCAAACTCAGGCGATGCCAAAATGTAGGAAAACCTTTTGCGCAAATAAACATATGTGGCAGCAATTGTTGTTGTTGTTGTTGTTGCTGTCCGTGTTGTTGTACAAGTTGAGCGTCGTCATCAACGTCAACGGTTTTGGGGCGCTCGTAAAAAGCGCCAAGGAACATTTTACGACGGCACAGTCTAGCAAGCATTTGGCGTCTGTCTATAAGACGAATTACCGCTAGAGTCTTTGTCCGCCTCTGCTCGTCACTGCCGTGTCTAAAATGCGGCTGCTGCTTTTTGCCTCAAGCAATCGAAATCGTGTATGAAATTAGTTAGCGAACAGTAGCTAGAAGTTGGCTCAAACACATTAGCTGCGCCCGTGGGCCACTTAAGCTGCAGCCAATTGCCAATTGCCAATTGGCTTTAATGGATGGCCATGTCATATGCAGTCATCCTAATATATATACACGGCAAAAAATATATAGCCAATTTCGTGCTTTCAGCATATTAATTGATATTTATCTCCGGAATATATTTCCCATGCTTTATCCAAGGCACAGGTCACGTAAGAAATCTCTTCAAAAATCTATAAGGTACCCAAGGGTTCTCTCCTAGAACTTACCAATCAACCCACTCCCTCCCTCTCTCTCTCTCTCTCTCTCTCTCTGGCACTCTTCCTCAGTCAAGCCCATTGCGCGAGCTGACAACCCTGGCAGTAGATAGCTAAGCACCTAAGCGGCAAACACACAGGCAGCAGAAGAGGGCAGAAAACGCCTTGTGCAACTGTTGATCTGCTGGCTGATAAGCGATAAGGGCGCATGTGTATTTGAAAGTGAAATTCGCGCAACGTGAGCTGCTTGAACAAGTGCCAGGGCGCTGAGGCACTGGGCAGGTGTCAAAGAAAATGCATTTCATCGACGCGTCTGTCCACAGCTCTCAAAGGCCCCAGGCACGTCACAAACAGTTGCCAAATTGAAACAATGCTTAATTATTTGACTTGAAGCAATATCATCCAGAATCCCCTGCCACACAGCTTTGGCAAGTGTGATTTCTAAATTTACATTGAAGTGTTGGCCAAACACTTCTGGGCTGTTGCCTAAAAATAATTTCAATTTCAGCGCAGTTCTAATCCAATTTGTGGCGTTATTTATGGCGCAGCAGAGGCCGCCAAACCTGACACTTTATTTAACTCCCCAACTAATTGGGTAAATAGTCTTCTCCAAGTCGTCTCCAATGCAATATAGACAGCGTCAACTCTATAAACAACGCCGACGATTCCAGTTCGCTCTACAAACAAATACGGAAATTGTTTACTTTCGTCAATGCGAACAAAATCTATTAATATTGGATTGCATCTGAAGTTTTTTTTTAGCCATATTAAGATTATCTATTATTTTATTATTATTATTTTTATTATTATTATTATTTTATTATTATTATTATTATTATTATTATAAATACTTTTTTAATACTGAAAATTTAATATAAATTTAAATTTAAATAATTTTTAATTATCAGTTTGTCTAGGCGCCATAGAGCAGCTCAAGTTAGCGAGCCAAACAGGGCATCTCTTAGTCGTTCACATGCTCGACTTTAGTACGCCGTTGTCAATTGCGTAAAATAAAACTACAAAATGTACACAATTTATTAGCAAAAAAAAATTAAATAAAAGAGAATATTACAATTTGCATTATACATCATATATATATATATTTTTATATATATTCATAATACAAGCTCTACTGTACCACATATATTAGCGTTGATTATAGCTGAAAAGTAGGCACCTGACATTTGACTGACGCAATTGACTGCGCAGGCAATAAAATGCACAGGTTTATGGTTAGGCTGCAACTAAAATAATATATTTTATATATATATAGATAAGTATGCACCTAAATAATATATATGCATAGACTTCTGCTATATATGCATTTATTTATTTATTTCGACTCATTTTGGCATTGAGATGAAATTGTTATTATTATGATTTGCCTTTGAAATTTTATCAGGCGCCGACAGAGTTGCCAGCATTATGTAAATGTGTGTGCGTGTGTGTGTGTTGGGTGTTTGCTGGGCGTGTATTTGTCAGTGTTTGCAAAGTAACACACAAGCGACTCGGCATGCCTGGCACGTGTAATCCATAAACAGTTGACGTAGTCCCCGCGCGTGCTGAAAGAGCACACAGAAGTGAAGGGGCTAGGGAGTGGTTGGTAAATGCATACTCTACATGACAATACACTGAGCGAAAAGACACTATTGTTCTATTAATTAAATTGAATATAGAATGAGACTAAAAATGCTTTAGAGGTTATGATTCATGGACTGACCGAACATACATCAGATTACACTGAAAAAAAGGGAAGGTATGATTAATCTATTGGCTCACTATACATATAAATGCACTGGAATCTGCGCAATGTGCGAGCTGCCAATATATAACTTATTAACATTAAAAACATATATATATTAATATGTTCAATATATGTATATTATTTTCAGTATATATCAAACTATTATAGTGCATAGTAATTGATGATTAATCAACTAATAATATGTAATTAAACGATGAAAATGTAAATATTAATCAAAACATCATTTACACTGAATGATGAATAGTTAACAGCGATCGATAATTGAGAAAAATTATAACTAGTATATATAGAGAGAGAAATCTATCTAAATCTATCTACCAAAACAAAAAGTCAACTACAAAAAGTTTTCTTTTTTTTTAAATAACAATAAACAGAAAATATAATTTTGTTCAGTGTATAGATTGCAAATAGATACTATATATATATATATAAAATTAAATATATGCACTTGTGGTAGCAACAGTTTGCCAGTGCCGGCAAGTGGCGAATGTCTCGGACGATGATGGCTATTTCCACACACAGCTGGATTGTTTGCCCTGTCAGCGTATCTGGGGTTCTCATTTGCTCAGGGCGACTGCCAGAGGAAGGTGTGCGAAGCTGTTTGCCTAGCGTCTATTGCACAATGACCTTGAGACTAGTAGTGCTAATATGAACGCAACTCGGTTTAAAGCCAATTTAATAGGGTTTATTTATTAGTATTCTTCTTATGGAACTAGAAACTTTAAATATGAAACCGAAATCTCCTTCTGTTCAGCCAGAGCTTTAACTTAATTTCAATTTAAGTAGCTTAGTAGCTTGTGCCTTTGCCTGCGATCTAGAATATAGTTTATTAAATCAATTTATATATCAAGTGTCTTCCATATACATATACTATATATGCCTATACATTACGCCGACTTACAAAGTTGCAAGATTCAAAGAGCAAATTAAATTTACATTCATTTAGCTATAAATACATATATACATCAGCTATATATAAACCGCTTATATAAATAGTTTTATATATTAGAAAAAGCTGCTAAATGCTTGACATATGCTGCACACATGCAGCTAGAAATTGGATTGCCCCTGCATACCCTGTACCAGGGGAATTGCGAATATATATAATAATGCTTTCTGTTTAAAGCCCACACAGTTGATAAGCCCTAAGCCCGTGAATTGATAACGGAACTCTGTTCTGTACAGCTAAAATGCTACCCTAACAAAAGTTAATCAGCTGCTGCTTGAAGCTGGCTCAAGACAGCAAAAGCTTGTCTAATATTGAGTAATTTATGCCCTAACTCAACTTGGCCACAACTAAAAATAATATTCAAATAAACAAAAATAAACAGAAATAAAAAAATAATAATTTTGCAAACGTAAAACACAAATTGACAGCAAAAGCTTGTTAATTTTGATAATAAAATAGAGAAAAATGTGCAAAACTAAGGGAAGGGCTGGAAAACAGAGCCAGGTGTAGGTATGGGTGGCATGTATGTGTGTGAGTATGTGTGTGTGTGTGTGCTTAAATACAACTAGCACGAGTAGCAAGCAGCCAAGAGCGTTTCGAGTGAATTACGACTACAAGGAGATGACGACGACGTCGACAACAACGATTACGAAAATGACAATGACAGAGACCCAGGGAGAGAGAGGGGGACACGTTAACGGAGCAGCCAAGGCAGATATAGAGACAAAAGCCAGTGTATTTTTTATTTTTACTTTACTTTATACTATATAAGTCGTAAAGTTGCTGGTAAATTACAAACGTTTTAATTTTGAGATTAAAACTGCTTTCGTGCCAAGCTTAACAAGCTTAACTTGGCTAAAAGCAGCTAAAGGATAAGCATTGCCAACTTCCGCCATCCGCCATCCGCCTTCCGGGTGCCCGGGATGCGTGACATCCTTATGCCCAATCCAGCATAAAAAGCATTCCATGCGACATGCAGTTTTATTAGCGTTTGCTGCATTTCTTGACGAGTGCACAGCGACTGTCCCTGAAAAGGGGGAAGCACAGTGCTTTGCTGCAAACGAGCGACGAGCTCAGGTAAAGTTAAGCTAAAGCCATGTTAAGCGTTAGTGGCTGCTAGATTTAGTGCAAGCCAATGAATACCAAATAGAAAAGCCAGCAAATACCTTGCGCCACGACCAACTGCCAGCCAAACAGACTTTACACCTGCGCATAAAACTGACTATAAACCTGAACAGTTCTTAGAACTTGCCTCTAATAACAGCGTGCTGAGCTTGCAGTCTACAGTTTGATTTATTTGAGTCTAGATTAGCAAATATGTATATTTGTTGCCAGATTTGTATCTAGAGAACGTTTTAATGTTAATAACTGTTAATGCATATTCATAAATGCTTTCAGCTTGGAGCAGGTGTAGTTCATAAACGTTAATCAATCAAATTGGGCTGATATCTTGATCAATGATCATCGGCTTTTTGCGATTACAGAACCTATCAATCAGTCAATCGTATATGTATCTTGTCAAATGTGCTTACTTAAATAAATGTATAACTGGAGTGCAATCAATCAATCAATCAAACAGTTTATAACATGAATAAAGAAGTCAGTTCAATCAGTCAATCAACAAAATACATAACTTCCCAGATGTTGGGTATAAACAATCATCTATATGCTTATCTATAGATGAGTAAATGTTAGAGTTCGTCAATCAGTCAATCAGTCAATCAAGAAAAACATCAAATACTACATAGTTTTTAGCTGTTACAGAAGTTATTTAATCAATCAATCAATCAGTGAAGATTCAAGATTCAAGATATTTTGTAAAATATTAAAAAATATATTATATATGTTTAGGCAGTTAGTCTATCAATCATTGATCAATCAATCAGTCAGTCATTCAAAATATATACTTGATAATTTCAACAGCAGTCAATCACTCAATCAGATTGGCCATTTCGCAGTCAGTCCATCAATAGCTCATTCCGGATACATCTAAGCTACTAGATTACTACTGCAAGTTTTGTCCCTTCGAAGTTGGTCAATCAACCCCAGACAACTTGATTGACAGCGTACCCCTTTAAGGCCATAGTCAAGCATAGCTAGAGTTTCAACATCACGTTGTAGCCAGACACCGCCTTTGCTGTGTCATTCTTTGGCGCCTAATCAGTTTTCCCTGCTGTGTCTGCTGCGCCCCAGGCGCAAGCCTCATTAAAAGGCTTTCCCCCTGCTCGAGCACGCCCAGCTCCCAATTCATTTCAATTGTCTGTGTGTGTGCCCCACGTCCAGAGCAACTCGACATATCCTCTATGATTCGGTAGACATTCCAGCGTTTGCTTCATTTGCCACATTGCCCGCTCGCAGGGAACTGTTTTGCATCAATTCGTCTCCTTTTCTGCTCTGCTCGCTGCACATTTTCAGTTGCCATTTTGTGGATATTTCGATTTATTATTTTTTATTGTTGTTACGTTTTACGACTTTGCCGGCTGCGAGTTCTCTGACTCCGGCTCCGACTCCGACTCCGATTTCGACTCTAGCCGGATGCTGCCTCAAATCTACAAATATTCCCAGATATTGCCACTTCGTTGGTTTAAGGCCCTATTTCTCATAGTCATGCATTTTCCGTAAATTTGCCATTGGGACAGAAAGAATGTTATCAAAATATTTGCCAGTCGCTTTTTATTGCTCAAGTTATTTTACAACCTGCTGGCAGAATTAGAGACGAACTTCAAACCTGCATAGACTTCTGGGTTAGTTTCTATAAATCATATTTAACATTTATATAAATAATATAAATATTTAAATAATATTTATTAAAATATAATATATTATATTGACATTAGAACTGCCTGGAAAAGCTTTCTTAGCCCTATTTTAAGCTCGCTGCCGCCAATAATTAAATTATACTACATTTGCTTAACATGAATATGGGCAAAACACTATGTTATTATCGTATATATATAATCTATATGTGCAAGAGTTGCACTTAGCCAACCTGCGCAGTGTGAAGCCCCTATCAAAGGCGGGCCTTACAAAATATATATAAAAAAGGAGGCCGAGCAATGTAATGCCTGCAATTGGCACAAGACTATGTGCACACACACACACACACACACACACACACACACGCAGTGAGACCCAAGCAGTGGTATATAAAGGATTCTGCGGGCGATGCGCTTCAGGAGCAGCTGCAGCAGCACGAGCAGCAGCAGCAACAACTTCGTGTTGCATACAAACTCATAAAAGGCGCAAAAAACGACGATGAAAAACTTTGCTAACGACTTAAACGACGACAAAAACGAGGACGAAGGAGCAGAGAAAAAACCCAAAACGATGCTGGATTGTGCCAAAAAGGGATTCGGTTGTTGGAGAGCCAACAGAACGAGAGAGACAGAGCGAGAGAGGGAGAGAGTGAGAGAGAGAGAGAGAGAAAGCGCGCAGCGAGCATCGAATAGAGAGTAAGCTGCACTTGGCACAGTAATAAAAGTAATAATACCAGCAAAACCAACCAACTATATAGAAGACATATATACATGTACGCTCCTACGATGCACATGTACTAAACATATATATATATAGGTATATATAATATATAGCTGCGCAGAGCTGCAGCTCGTTTATGCGCGTTAATGGCATCGTTTACTGGCTAACTGTAAATGTGCGCCCATAAATGGGAGTGGCGCTTACTGTTGCAGCTGCAACATGGTGTGGCATCAGTTGGCTGCAACAGCCCAGCCCATTCAATAAGGTGGGCGTTGCCAAAGCAATCTGCGGGTCGCATCCCGCATCCAAGAAAATGCAAATAATACGTCCAGCACTCAAGTCTCAATTCATTGGAATGCTAACTCAGATAACATGTAAGATAAATGCATGTGAACTGCATAATTAGATCTGCACACAAGTGGGTTGAGTAAAAGCCTTTATAAAGGATAGATATAGATAGAAGAGACTTAATAAATACAAATGTATATCATTATGTATATATAAATCATTCAGATTATCAGCCTGAGTTGATAGATAGATAGTCATATAATCTTCAGCAATTATTAAACAATGAAATTTAATATTTTATTATAGTTAAAAATACACAATAATTTTCTTATTTAGTTTTTAATTGAAATCAATTTAAACATGAATTTTCCATTGCATAATATGTCAAACTCAATTAGCGCTAAACCTATTTTCTCACATATTTCTACCTGTATACAAGTGGCCAAGCTAATTGGCCAATCAAATAGTTTTTGTTCCTTTTGCGTTATGCTGCGGCAACAATAAATCAATTTATTAAATTTATATGCGGTTAATAAAATAATTTTTAGACATAAAATGCAAATGACGCCAATGGCTTATAAAAAAAACAATGGCTAATGGCTTAATTACTAAATTAAAAATGGCAGCGCACAAAGCCAACAACAATTATAATAGATAACAACAACAAGAGCAAGCAGTGCGTGCAAGCTGTGTATATGCACGCACTCGCACACGTACACGCATATGCATATATGCATGCATACATAAGTACACTTGTATACAACACAAATTATGTAAACTAAACAACAGCCAGAAGAGCAGCAACAACAGCTACACACGCAAAGTATAAAACACGTTTCACACGCACACACACACACTCGGACGCTTCGCTCACCAATGCAAAACGTGCGCCACACTAACACGAACGGCAACAACAACACAGCGCCAACTACTCAGCGCAGCAGTTGCATACAACATAACAACAACAACAACAAGAGCCACCGCCACAGCAAAGGCGAAAAGCAGAAGAGAGAGAAACATAATAAAACGGGCCAATGACTATGAAGCTCCGCCTACTACGGAAACTACCGACGACGACAGCAACGATGACGACGACGACGACGACGTCGGCGGCGCAGCAGCTGCCATTTGTTCAAGCTGTTGTTGTTCTTGGTCTGCTTGCTGTTGTTGTTGTTCGTGCTGCTGCTGCTGCTGCTGCTATGTAGGTAAAAAGAAGAGAAAAAAAATGGCAGCGCGTTAAGTGAACATAGCGAGTGTAGAAGAAGCGCAGCTAAAACCCGAAGCAGCTGACGAAGATTGGACTAGAAATGCAGGCAGCAAAGCGGCGAATTAGAGCAACCGTTACATTCATATAAGCTATATATATTAAGTGTATATATATATATATATATATATATATATATATATATATTTATATGTCTTCATAAATAAGAAACATTTATGTACTTAGCTCATGCAATTCAGCATTTGAAGAAATATATTTTCGAGTGAAATTTCTATCTGTATGATTATTATGTTAAGAGTTGAAGTTTGCTTAATCAGATAATATTAGTGATGTTTGGTTCGCTATATTCTTATAAGATAAGAATCTGCTGGGCTCTCTTATAAAGCAGTTCTCTTCCAAGCACATTAAATACAGCCAAGACTCGTAGACCCTTAGCTATCTCACCTGCTAGTTAAGACCTCATTTCATGTATAACAAAGAAGTATTTTTTCATGACTCAAGCCCTTACACAAAAGTTTCGTATTCCGCGTGCTCAGACAGCTCATGCTGATAAGACTTGACAAGATCTTCCGATCTAGTTTCCCCTCCGATGGTCTCCGCTGGCAGTGCCAATGGGAATGCTTCGGGCATTGTGTATTATGTATTGGGTTTCATTTTGTGCCTACGTTTTTACCGCCATGTTTACATTGAGCATAGCCACGTCTGACAGTTTCAACGGGGTGCCATTTGGAGGATCGTAAATAAAATAAAAAATGCGCTCGAGCAGCTGAAAATTGAGAATTTCAATGGATGTTGCGTATACGCTGCGTAGTCCGGCTCCAATTGACGTTTATTTATTTATACTGATATTTCGAATGGGTCTCAGCTAAATTGTTTATGGCCTTCCCTTCCCAACTTTGTATTCAATTTCAAGCGGATACTTGAATGCCGTGCCAGCGTGCGAGAGTCGAGCCAATGTCATTGAAATCCAATTGTAAATCGCTTTTGTTTGTTTTACTTGCAGGCCAGGATGTTTTCCTAGACTATTGTCAGAAGCTGTTAGAGAAGTTTCGCTATCCGTGGGAGCTGATGCCGCTCATGTATGTGATATTAAAGGATGCTGGTGCCGATATCGACGAGGCTTCGCGTCGCATCGAAGAGGGTAAGCCACACGAGACAAACCACAAAAAGAGTTTATCACACAACTAAGCTAACACCTAAAGTCCTATGAACTGCGACACATATCTATAATACATTGCATTACATACATATCTTTCGATCCGGATAGGCCAATATGTTGTCAATGAATACTCCCGTCAGAACAACTTGAATATCTATGACGGGGGTGAGCTACGCAACACAACGCGGCAGTGTGGATGATAATTGTTCTATTAATCGAATTGAATATTTCATTCAAAAGTAAAATTCTAAACAGAAATTACATTTTATCTAGTTATATATAACTATTATTTCTCGTCGACTTCAATTAAAAAAGAAAATATTTAATATTTAATATTTAGCTTAAAGCTTCAGCAAACGCGCGCGAGTTGCAACAAACTAAAAAGTTGGGCTTTCAAACTAAACTAGAAATTAATAAAAAAAAAAAAAATTGAAAAACTCTAAGAATTGAGAAGCCTCTGTAAATATATTCGAATTTAATGTAAGCGAGCAACTTTTACGTGGATATTATCTTCAATCAACAAACCAAATACACAACTCTTCAATCAACATACCCTGGCATTGATGTCTCCATGCAAACTCTTCAATCAACATACCCTGTAAACGATGATGACGATGATGTCCAGCTACTCTAACTACTCTACAATCAACATACCCAACTACTCAACACTCAACGCAACTTCTTGTCAAATCTGATTGTTAAATGCTCTTTCAACTATCCTCAGATCAACTCTAACTGTTAAGATGTGCTAGTAAAAGTTTACCCGAACGGTTGTTTAGCTTTAGTTACGAGATCTAATATCAAGGTTTGCTCTTAAGTTAGCCTAAGTTGAGCTGAGTTTGGGTGGACCAAACACCAAAAACCAAATCAAATATTAATCAAATATTCAAAAACAAAAGAATTTTGAAATTTTATCGCACCATAGTTAAGATCTATGCACAAGAAGAGTAAATATTTAAAAAGAATTTCAGTTTCACTGTTTTTTTGGTCCAGCCTAACCTAAACTCCAGTTTATTTAATTTCTTTAAGCTTTTAACTTTAGATTTAAATTATTCATTTTTGAAGTTGAAATCGCACTTTTCAGATCTTTGATATACCTAATTAAATACACTTATAAAACTATCTATAGAATTCCAAAGTTCGATGAGATCTTGGCTAATACGATCACAGAATTCGAATTAGCCAAAGATACCTAAATAGTTTCAATATTTATGCTATGTAAAAATACAGGAACTTAAGATATTCAGTCTTGCTAATTACTATATGTTCACGATATCAAATTAACAAACTATGTATAAATATTGTTATTGATTTAAGCAGTTCATAATGCGTATGCCAAGTTACAACAACAACAACAACAAAACAATTCAATGTAAAAACAAAATAAACATATTTTCCTTAAACAAAAGCAAATGGGCAGCATTAAGAGATATCCAGAGGGGGTAGCCTATGGAGGGTATCATCAGCTGCCTGTTTTTGATTTGGTGCATAACATTAAAAACTGTAACGATTGCTTTCTCAAGTTGTTTGCCATTTCATCAGAACCGTTACACGTTCCAGAGCAAATGAAGTTGCAGCTGGAGCTGGGGCTGGGACTGGAGCTAGAGTTGCTGTCGCCGCTGCTGGCATCGTAAATGCATCATTAAACCGAAAAATGCATGCGAAAAATTTACGACATTGCCAACACCGTCACTGAAAGGCTTCCAGCTTCAGCTTCAGCTTCAGCTTCAGCTTAGCTCAATCCCAATCCCACCTTCTCCGTCCGCCAAAAGGCATTTCCATGGGAAAGCTGCCAGGTAGTAGCTACAATAATATTGCAGCATCGTTTGCTGGCACTAAACACGTTCAGCCAGCTGGGATGAACAGACGGGAGCAGTGTGTGCCATGAATATAGTAGCCGAGGGGGACAGCTAGTATGGGGCTTACTTCGAATAGGCAATGCGACGTGTAAATGTGTGCGCTATAAAGCTTAAAAGTGTTTATGCTTGAACGGTTGACGGGCTGGCGCGGCATAAGATGGGTACATAAAGATTGCCAAAACGATTTAGAAACGAAAAGTTGTTAATTTCCATTGCCAAAGCCCCCCAACAATGCTATAAGCAGCTTGTCATAGAAATTATAATAACAAGAGTTCATAGTATTAGGATATAACTCTAAGATTAATCTAAGCCAGTTCCTAGTTATAGTTTCTACTACCTATTGAACTCTCTATTCGTGGATGCTCAGAGCTCGTCACACCATTTATGATCGTTCACGCCCATTTAGGCAAATGAGTCAGCTGACGGCAGTTTTTATGACACGTTTCTCATTCTTGTTTCGGCCATATTTTTAAGCCCTGTCTTTGCAATGTAAACCCATAAAATAGACGAGAGTCAGAGAGAGTGATGGGGCTCATGATGTGGAATGTGTTTTAACCCTGCCCTCGGGACGAATACTCCAAATTCCTTCAACTTAGCAAAGCAAAAATGAGTACCAAGGGGAAGACATGGCTCTCTTTGCCAATGCTTATTAAATACTATAGAAAAGCGCTGCCAACAGCAGGAAGCGAAAAATTGCAACTTTACGACTTCATATTGTGGGCGGGTCGTAAAAAATTGTGCAGCGTCAACTGCCAGGGCCAATGCAGCTCTTGTACTCTTACTACTGACATTTTACGGCTCGACAAGTAACATGCATGCGCCCCGACCCGCCCCGCCCCGACTAGTGCCAGGCATCAGATATATATATATATACACTCAGAGAATTTTGTTTGCAAATCAAAGAGCAACATTATCAAAATTTGTAAAGGTCTCAAATTTATAAAGTATTTACTAAACGTTTGGTAACATAAATTTCTCTCAGTGTATATATGTGTGTAAAGCAAGTCGAGTCATGATATATTAGTGCTGTCTGCCGGCAACTCCTTGGCTGCATTGCTTTCTGGCTTAGTAGTAAGCAGCCAGTTTGTCATAAATGTGGCCTGGACATGGCTACTTCCATTAAATTGACCGAGCTTTAGCTGATTGTTGCTGCTGCGGCAGCTGCTGCGGCTGCTGCGGCTGCTCGCGCTGTCATCTGCTGTCGCCTGCTAACCCAGTGAAGCGTGAAGTTATTGCCAAGGTTTTGTGGCCTGCAAACGTGCTGATTAAAAACCGCTGCGGGGCACACAGGGGCTTAACAAAGTAAAACACTACAAATTTCTAGAGCTTAGCTTAAATTATTAATAGTTTTAATTCAAAATGTTATGGGACAACACTTTAAATTTGGTATTGCCACAGGGTTTAATTTGCTGACTAAACAAGGCTTGCTCAATCAAAAATAAAATGCTTAATTAACCTTTAAAATTGCTGTAAAATCTAAATTTTTATTTCTCAATTATATGTGCTTGGTACATTTGTTAAAATGAATTAACTCCCAATTTAATAAGAACCGATAACAGCCATTTTAGTAAACAGTCTGGCAGCCTTCAGAGCAATGTTAGCTGCGCCACCCACTTACAGAGCTAAGCCTTAAAGTCAATAGCGTGTGTGTGGTCACCTTATATTTTGAGCTGGATTATTACATGCAGTGGGGTCACACTTTAATTTAAAATTTAACAGTCGTAAGCGAAATCTATGAGCAATAGATAAAATAAAAAACTTTTGACTCTTTCCACCAGAACTTTGACCTGCTCAAGATGCACTCACTTAATTAATCCCAACCCAGCAGAAATTTTAATGTACGGGCTTGTTCAGAGTTTACGACTGTTTATTTCGGACTAGCATTAGTATGAGTATTAGTTTGGTACCCAGGTTCTTTGGTCAAATACATAAATGTTGGTTTAGAGTCCACGTAACATACATCTCTATATGTGTGCGTATGACGCTTAGCCTGGGCCTGGGCCTGGGCCTGTGGCACACTCGTGCGTAATATTCCCGTGTGCCTGCCTGGGCTCCGTTTAATGCATTCTGCAGTTGGCGGAAGAAAAAATCCCATTAAAATTAAGTAAAATTGCAGCAGCAGCAGCAGCAGAAACGTAATCGTAAAAACTTGGCATTTTGATGTTGCAGCAAGCAGTAAAATTTTGAAAAGTTTTTGCCACATAGATAAGTCGATGTGGGGGTTGGGGTTGGGCTGGGCTGGGACTGGGACTAGGGCGGGGACTGTGTGCGAGGTGCTGGGTGCGGCAAACAAAGGTTCTGCCTCTGCCGGGGGTTGGGCTTAACCGAATGGGTTCATTGTGTACGTGTGTGTGCGAAGGTTGCACATAAAGTGCATGCCACAGCGATCCATGTGTGTGTGTGTACCTTGGACCGGGACATAGACTTTTAGTGCCCGGGCATAGTTAATGTTATAGCTTCAATAGTTTATAAGTTATGTGCTGAAAAGTGTGAAAACCCAGCGAAATTTAACGATATAAGTAATAAACTCGTCTACGTGCGAGGGCGCACGCATACACACATACCTCCGTATATACATATGAGCTATATACATATACATATATTTACATACACATTCGAAATAGCACAGAAATAACTTTATCAGAATGTTTCCAATGCTGCAGCAGCTGCGCCAGCTACTGCTGATTGTGTGGCGCCATCTAACGACGCCAGGGTGACCATCTTTCACAATAATTTATTGATATGCCATTTCGTTCGTTTCCACAGCGCGTGTAGAAATAAACCGAATTGTAGCGCAGATCTATTACAACTACTACACGCCGATGGCCATCGGCCTGCACACGAGCGGAGCGCCCATGTACCTGACCTACCCCAGCATCGAGCGCTATGGCACCCACTTTACGCATCTGCCGCTGACACAGATACGGCCGCCGACGCCCGAGCCGCTCGCGCTCAGCCGGACGCCGCCCAGTCCCACAAGTGCCGGCGTCTCAGCGTCCAATCCGCATCAGAAGCAATCCTCGCGTCCCGCCAGCAGCAATGGAACTGTGCAATCAGCTGCCTCGCCCCATCCGGTCACGGCAGTGGCCACGATCACAACGCCCGGCCATCATGAGCAGCGCTCGCGTTCCGGCACGCCCACGACACCACCGCCGGCGCACAGCAGCAGTAACGGCGCCTACCACCACCAGCACCATCATCACCATCATAGTCACCACCATGGCCAGCATCTGGTCAGCTCCACCTCCGCCGCCGCCGTTGCGGCCGCAGCTGCCGCCACGTAACAGTATCGCCATGTTGCTGCCGCTGCGGCAGCAGCTGCGGCAGCTGTGCTCTTTGTGTAAGTAAAAGCCAATCAAGCGGAACTCAATTGTTATGAGGTAGAGTATCCAATAAACCTAATAGCGATATGTGATCGCACTGAAGTACAGTTGCCTCCACTACATATATACTCTTTATAGACTCAGCGGGGTATATGGACTATATAGTCATTGAGAACTCCTCCTATCTCTTGAGAATGCCGCACTGTATTCAGAGTATTTCAGTTTCGCCTCGCTTGCAAGTATTTTGTATTTTCCTTGGCACTCACTTGGCATGCAGGACCTGGCGCGCTGCCTTTAATCAAATCAATTTCGCAGCATAGTTTTATGTTTACAATTTAAGTTGGTTGCCTGCCACGCTTGCCGCTTGCAGTTTTCATTTCCATTTCCGGCGGCTGCTGCTTGCATTTCCGGTCTGCGCACGAAAGTATGCAATGGCTTTTTCATCATTTCGCCTGATGGCTGCAACGTGGCAACAAAAGCTGCTGCAGCTGAAAAGCACACACACAGACGAACAATTTCTCTTGGCTGCCACACTTCAGGCCCCCCCCCCTCCCCCTCCCCCCTCTTTCTCTCCTCTCTGGCTGTGGCACGTCTCTTGCTTTTGTGCTGACAATTGAAGCAATTCGCCTTGGCCAATTGTTGTTGTTGTTGTTGTTGCCGCTGTTGTTCTTCTCATTTAATTTAGGGGCAAGTGTTAAATTTCCATGCTGGCTGGCATTTTAGTGTATATTATGCTTTCAACATTTTGTTGCCTTTTGTTTCAAATGCCCTTTCGCTTTAATTAAAAACTCAAGTGGCGTCAGGCGTCAGCCGAAATAGAAGCAGATTCGTCTCTGATTTCTCCCATCGCCATCGCCCTCTTCCCGCTGCCACAAATATCATAATGTTTGCTGCCACACATCAAAACTTTTGCACACACAAATTTTACGATGCCCAGCGAACACTTCAGAATGCATATTTCAATGTCTGTCTGGTCGAAAGGTAATAAAATATACGCATTTTGCAACAAAACGCAGCGTCTAAATCTTGTCTAGAACTGTTCAGTTTCCGTGCTATCCTTCGATTGTTTGTGCGCCCTTTCGGCACATTAAAACGCCAACTCCAACTCGACTCGCCAACTACGACTCATCTCGTCTCATCCCATCTCCTGGTGGCATCCCGCATCAAAGGCGCATCGTGAGTTTTTACGAGTGCATCATAAAACTGGCAACGCACGAGAGCGACGGCTGCGGCTGCGGCTGCTGCGTGAAAATATTCTTTTTATTCTTAACTTATATAGTTGAGGTTTTCCTTCTTACATATAGTATGTCCAAGTATTTCCGTAAGCCTAGGCAGAGGGCTATGCAGCGCGCTTTTGGCTGCAATTAAATTGCGCGCTGCGAACTACAAAGTCGAACGACTGAAGTGGGCGAGTGCAGCAGGAAGCAGTGCTGTGAAGCTCAGCGGGTTTACCGCCAAATCTAGCCGTTTTTGTAGCGAATACATACAAGTAAAGGTAGCTTTAAAGCGCATTAGCTTTGTGCATCGTCAGGTAAGCTCACATCAGAGATGTGAGAGATGAGAGTGTGGCCCCATCAACTTTATCAGCGACTGAGCAAAAATCAACAACAATTATTCAGTTGAAAATGCGACGCGGTCATAAAAAGTGCCAAACAATGCGAAAAGTTTACGAGCTGCCCAGTTTGCCCCCTGCCACAGGCCAAGCAGCTTCAGTTCCTACACGCACACAGTGAGAGCGATATCCTGGCGATTCGTTTGACTGCTGCTCCACCTGCTTGCCCCCAAGGAGTTGCAATAAATGCATAAGTTTCCATTTAACGGTATTTTGTTACCGTTTCGCACACCTTCTGGTCGTCATATAAATTTCTATTTTCTATTTTCATTTCATTTTCCGCTTTTCCTTGAATGCTTGTGGGTAAGGGTGTGGGTGAGTGAGTGTCAAGCCAATTTTCTTCATCTCAACAGTTTGCCGACTGTACTTAATTATATATAGCAGCTATAGCTAAATGCATCTGAATGATCTTGGCGGACAGCCAAGCACTTAATAATCTACTACCTGCCATATATATGACAGGGTTATATTAAATCATCATATATCATATATACATATATGTATATATGTCAGATATTTGACACTATTGATTGACGGATTGCCTGACTGGCTATTAATGTACAAGCAAGCTGACTTATGGATGCAATGCTAGGAGCGACATACTGATTGAATGATTGACTGATTGATTGATTGTCTGATTGATTAACTGTTTCATTATAAATCAAAAGCCAAAAGCCAAAAGCCAAAAGCTGCTTAAGTCAAGTCCAGATAAAGATTTTACTAACTGATTGATTGATAAACAGATTGATTGACTGACTGATAGGCTCTTTGACTACTTGATTAACTGCGAGATAAACAATAAACTGTCTAATGGTAGCTGAAGACTTTAGTGACTGATTGACTGATGGAATGATTGCTTGCTTGATTAACAGATTTCTTCTGTACCTGGGCAATAGACAGCTACAAACTAATAGATTGATGAGATATGGTGATTGATTGATGATTGATCCTATCAGCATCTCACTACAACACTCACATAAAGCAATATGATAGCTACAGCATTTCTTCTGATCTGTCAGTCATTTTATCTTTTTAAGCTCCGCAACTTTGTATCGCTTGGACGCTTGAGCGGCCCTCGCATCCCCAAGATATTAAACATCTATATCTATATATGCGTTTATTATGCTCTGCAACAATAAACCAAATACATTATTTTGTATGTATTTAGTGCTTTTGTGTTGTCGCACAATTTCCGCTGATTTCTAATTTCCGTTGAGTCGTCATTAAAAAAGGAGAGAAAAAAGCGAACTCAAACAGCAAATCCCTTATTTTTTTAATGCCTCGCTCCTCAGTCATCAACGCCGCGCGTCATGGGGCCCCGTCCTCGAGGTCGAGGCGGACCATAATAAATGCAATGCTTGCCATAAAAATCAAAATAAAAATAAAAAAAAAAAAACAACTTAAGAATAACAAAAAAAAAACAAAAAGAATGAAAGAAGTTATAGTTTTGCGAGCGAGTTTCGAAGTTTCAGTTTCAGCTTACGCTGCTCAAATTTCGCCCCGGGCACCCTCCACGCACCCTTCCGATCCACTCCCATCCGGAATATAATTCGGCTTGTGTTTATTGTTGCTCGCCTTTGCGTGTTGGGCGCTCTCCAGTTTTTATGGTGCCGCGTTACGCCGTTTTTTGTTTTGTTTTGTTTTTAGTGGACACGCATTATTAAAAAATAAACAATATGTATATGACGTGAGAGAGCGGCTGGCGAGGAGAGAGCCAAAGCCCTGCAGCACTCGTTCAGCTACTCAGTTTTCACTGGAAAGTTTTGTGGCGATCGTAAAAAGTTGAGTCGAGCAAATAAACAGAGCGAGTGTCGAGTACTTCATATATGGGATATACCACGAACCGGGCATACTCTGCAGCGCATGGTGGAAAGACAAATATTTAGATTGCTATGGGATCAAATCAACTTATGTTTGTCTCGCTTTGGGGTATACGATATATAAGAAATTATAGCATAAGCCAAGCAAATTGGCTAAAAGCCACATGTACCCCAAGTCCATGAAGGGTATTCCGCACAATAAGTACTCAAGCACTAATAACTCAATTGGTGTTGTGGGACTGTGTGCCTGCCAGGCAGCAAATAGACTGGGAGCTGACCGAAGCAGCTGCTATCAAGGAGGTTCACAATAGATCATATAACACACTTTCGATGCACTTAAAGTGCATTTCAATGTTCATTCAGGCATTCATTCGCAATTAGTTCAACGGCGACAATTGAAAATGAGCCGTGGCCAAAGCTGATAGCTGCTGCTGCTGCTGCTGCGGCATTATCTTAAAGTGCATCATAAAAATCACATTTGGCATTATAAAAGAAGCAAAAAAAGAAGAGTCAAGATAAATGCAGCTGCGCCTGGAATCAGATATGAGCCAAGCCAAGCCAGGCATAGCCCGCCTGGACACCGTCCTGTGCCGTCTTCACTTTGCTATAAAATTTGGTTTTACGAGCTGCTTCGCCTTCTCATTTGCCTTCTCGTCCTGCTGGCCCAGGTGAGCGCTGTGCTTTGGCATTACAATGATTTTAATGCCTTTTATGGGCCAGGGCAGGAGACATTGCATCCATATGGGCACGCCGCTGGGCTTATGGGACGCTCTGCCAGAGCGCTCGTTACCATTAAAAATGGTTTTATGCCCCGGTCGCGGCCATGCCAAAAATCATATTGAATTTTAAGCTAATTGCTAAGCAGGCAGGCCCCTACAGCTTGTTTCCTTTTACGATTTTACGTTTCAACTAATACTTTTCGCCCATTTCTCTTCCACTCGCCGCGTTTAGCGATAATTAAAAACCGGCTGACCTTGGAGCCTTGGCGACGATCCTTCAACTGAACTCGACTACAACGTACCCCGTGGTATAGATCTATATACATAATATTAATAATACCTATAATCGTAATTATAACATGATAATCCCAGACACACACACACACACACACACACACATTGTTTGCTCTAAACTTAAACTATGACATGCATGCAAATACTATAGCGAAATCTGTAATACCCTGCAGAGGCAGCGGTACTCCAGCCTAAAGAATATATATTCGAATTGATCTCAACTTAAGTCTAAAGCAAAGGTAATCAAAATGCGCTACTAACAATTATTTTTTAAATATACATATATAATTCATACAGACAAAGTACAGTGAAAGCTGCCTGGAGCGAATTGTCAAGCATTCAAAAATATGGCGAAGAACAAATATGAGATATGTACATATGTACATATATAAGAAACATTCATTTTACAAGCTTAAATTTTTTTTATAATTTATATAAATAATTTTTAATTCATTTACAATTTTTTTTTTTAATTGAAAAATAAATAATATTCGCTCTAAGCAGTTTTCACTGTACTTTTGCATAATAATCAGAAAGCGCTGTTAAATATTTAATACTTCTTGATTCAAGCAGCACAAACTGAAGGATATCCTAGTCCTAAGTCCTGGCACCACATATAGAGAGCACCACTGGATAGATTCGAAGAGTATTTGGATACATATTATTAGAGGCGCAAAATACTTGAATATGAGATTTACAAACGCTTGCAGCAATCAAATATTTACCATTTTTTAACGAAATTTCATATTTATTTTGTTTTTTTTCTTTTCTATTTTTACTTTTACCCCTCTCAACAAAATGTTACATTTCCTTGGGCTGTGCGCTGTCGTGTTGGAAAGGAAAGCAGACAGTTATCTATTGTATAATTCCTCTCTTTTTTGTTTACTTTAAGTAATTTGTAGCCTTAAGTTAGGATTTAACAAAACATATACACTATATAGATATATATATTCGATTGTGTGTGTGCGTGTTACTTAAGATCGACGAGAACCAAAAACGTTATGCTATTCAAATTGTAGTTGAATTCCTCATTCATTTCTTTTGTATTTGCTTAAATAAAACAATTTGCTTTCATCTAACTAAGTAAATCAATTAAACAATTAAATTTAAATTTAAATGCAACTCACAAATTGTATCGTAGCTTAGACCTAAATGCAAAAATCATAAACAAATTTTAAACGCTTCAAAAATAAAAGTTTCAATTGAATAACGAGATTCGTTTCACTGTAAATAGAATAGATTTTCAGGAATGCCTCGCAATACACAGCATTTGCTTTACATGCCAAAGAGACCCTTGAGATCGTCGATGGATAGCTTAGTGCTGACCTTGCCCGTCAGCACGCCATCGGCCAGCTCCAACTTGCGATCCTGCAGTGCCTTGATGCGCTGCTCGACGGTGTCCATGCACACAATCTTGTAGATGATAACATCTTTCTTTTGGCCAACCCGATAGATGCGATCCTGCGCCTGTGCCTCCAGCTGCGGATTCCAGTGCAGATCGAGCAATATCAAGTGATTGGCACCGATCAAATTGAGGCCAACACCGCCAGCCGTTAGCGAGAGCAGGAGTATGCGCTTCGCGTTGGCTGGGTCGTTGAATTCGTTAACAATATCCTGACGATTCTTGACGGGAATGCTGCCATTAAGCGACAAGGTCTTTAGCCTCTCCTTCTCCAGCAGCTCGCGCAAAATGTCCAACACCGATGTCCACTGGGACACAATGATAGCTTTGTCTTTGGTCTTCAGGACGCTTGTCTTCAGTATCTCCAGCACTTTAAGCATTTTGGTCGATGGTCGCTTAAGGTTGAATACTGGATTGCTGCGCTTCAGCACATTCTGCGATGCCTTGGCAATACGCACATCGTCGCCACTGCGCCTGCCCTGGCTGGAGCGTCGCGAGCCTGTAGACTCGGTGCTATCATTAATGGTCATCTTGTTAAGCTGGGCCAACAAATCGATTTCAGGTGCATAGCTATCACTCTCATCGTCCATTTTGCCGGTGCCCTCCTCTTCCAGCATCTGCATATAAAAGCAAAGACAATTAAACTGGATCACACATCATTGAGTTGACAAAGTTTACCGCGTCTATGAGGCCAGGATGACAGCATATCTGTCGGAGACGCAGCAGCAGCACCAGAATCTCATGGGACTTCACCTCCTTGTTGTGGCCAGCCATGCGCGAGAATTTCTCATGCATTTTATAGTAGGCGCCATTTGGATCTTTGATCTGATTGTAGGTGGGTTTGCGAGCATCGCTGATGAAATTGGCATCCGAGTCCTTCTCGGCCCGCTGAAACAGGAACTGTGCGAACAGCGTTTGCGAAAAGGCCATGACCTTCTGATAGACGTTCATCTCATCCTTATCGAGATTCATTTCAATCAAGCGGATTTCCTTGTTGGGCAAACTGTTCAACTTGCCATCCAGCTGCAACTGCGCCTTGGTCCGCCTCAACATTATGGACTTCATCAACAGATTAAGTCTGTCCTGTCCGCCGGCGCTCTTATTATCGATCCATTTCTTCCACGTGGCTAGATCATCAAAGGGCGAGCACCGCAAAAACTTGAGCAGCGCATAGACATCCAGCTCCTTGTTCTGGATCGGCGTGCCCGTCAGGGCCCAGCGGTATTTGCCAAGCAGCTCACTGACTGCCATCGAGGATTGCGCCTTGTGATTGCGCACCACATGCGCCTCATCCAAAATGATGCGACGCCACTTGACGCCATTCAATGCTCCGCCCATTTTGGACTCCCGAGCAACAATGTTGTAGGTGGTTACCACGATGTCGTAGGTGCGCAGATGTTTACCCTTTGACTCACGATTGTTGCCATGATGGACGCATACCGTGAGCTTATGACGCGAGAGCTTGGAAGCAACCTCGCCCTCCCACTGGCGCAGCAAGCTCGCGGGGCAGACCACCAGGGTGCCGCCCTTATAGTCTGAAGAACATAAATGCAGTTTAGAACAAGAGTTGATCCTGAAATCTATAAAACACTTACTTTCCCTTCGGCCCTTGGATGTCCAGCCGCCTGTGCTCTTGCGCTTCTTTCCAGGATCTTCGTCATCACTACTAGCAGAGTCGGCGCCAGCGCCGCTCTCCTGCTTATTTTTACAAGCGAGCACCAGAGATATCATTGTTAGCGTCTTGCCAAGACCCATGTCATCGGCCAAAATGCCGCCACGTGGGCGCTGCGTCTCGCGCCAAAACATCCAGGCGAGCGCATGCCGTTGATGATCCATGAGGCTCACCTTCAAGCCCTTTGGATCATCGGCGAGCACATGCTCAGCTGGACAACCTTTCAACGAGCCATGTAAGTCCTGAAAGCAGAAAATAGAATATGAGAGGGATCCACAATCACGGTATGAAAGCAGTCTCAACTGCTGGGTCAGAGGTGTGTGTGAGGATTGTAATCAGCGCGTGCCAATGTTAGACGACCGCACAGTAACTCGTGCCCAGCCGACAACAGTCGAGGCACGCGTCTCAGATATCCATTCTAGCAGAGCTCATCATGCAAACAAATAAAGCCAGTTGATGGAATGACAATTGGTACGTACCTTGAGGGAGTCTATGGTGAGAGCCTTCATGGCATTGAAGGTGGCCAGGCCTCTGGCTCCCGTGTGCGTAGGCTGTATTTGATGGACCGCTTCGGAGAGCTGGTCCCAGTTGAGCGAGTCGGTTTGTGGCGGTCGTGGATTGTTGGCGCGCGGCTGTGTGACCTTTATTTGTGGCTTCTCCTTCATCACGGTGAGACCATTTAGATATTTCTTTTTGATTTCAATATCCTGGCGCAGCACTTCGATCCGCTTCTTGATCTGAGTGCCCTTATCGGGCAGCTTGTGAGCAACCTTCTCGTACAGCTTCTCTGCCTCGTTTAGCTGGACGCTCATATCCGACATTTTGCGCAGCTCCTTTTCATAGAATTCTCGCGACACCTGCTGGCCCTGGATGCTCGCCCGGCTTGTTGGGGACTTCTTAATAGCCGCCTTAATTGTGGGCTGTATTAAATTGTTGCCTGATCGCACTCTTGGTGCTTCGGAGCTACTGCGCGGAGAAAAGCTACGTGATCTGCGGTTTGATGAAGACGTCGATGGCCTCGGAGCATTTTCCTTGTTGTAACTGTCGTCGTTTTCGGTGCTGCTAGAGATCTCAATAGGTGTGTCCTTGTTACTCAATATCAGTACATCACTACCCGAAGAGTCGTTGGTGGGCGACTTGGGCAGCTGCTGTTGATGAGCAACGGGAAACAGAGTCGAGTGTAGCGTTTCCTCAATGCTGCTCACAAATTGTGTGCTATAACGCGGCGACGGCATGCCAACATCGGTGGCCCGACGATAACGATCCGCAATCGCTTCTTCACGTTCGAGATCCTCATCAAAGGTCGCATCTGGGTCACGCATACTGCCGCTGCTATTGCCTATCTCCGATTTTCTCGATTGATGCTTTTCCCTCTCCTCATCGCTGTAATCGATCTCACTGGAGCCATCGCTTAGATCATCCGGACGCACACCTGTAATGCTCATGCGCGTGCGCGGCGACAATGCGCGCTGATCCAACTCATCCTCTTCATCGCTGTCGGAGTAAATCACAGCTTTGCGGCGAGCTCCACCCTGTTGTCCCTTTCTTTTTGGTTGCCCCAAGTCTGTGTCATCAGAGTTCGAATCCGAATCCGAATCCTCGACAGTCACATTGCTAGCACGGCTGTAACGACTCGTAGCCGCGGCACGGGCAGCGTTGACGCTGCTGCGACTTGAGCGTCCTTATGAAATACACAATTTTTTTTATAATCAAATTTATATTTTTTATTGTGTTTACCTGACGTAGTGTTGCTAACGACATCCTCCTCGTCGCTATAGAACTCCTCACTTTCGCTGCTCATTTGTGAATATGTATGTTGTTGCGTTTTTTATTAATATCAAGCTGTTCGCAACTATTTGGGCGCCAGTAAATTTCAACAATGAGCTGTAAATGTTGCCGCTCTTTACAAAACAGGGCACAGCGTAACAAAATTAGCTTATCTTGTTTTTTAGAATCTGGTCACACTGTAGTAAAGCATACACTCGCTGTATTGCTGTTGAATTAGTGCTGCCACCTAACTAAAAACAAGCAACGTAGTCATAATAGCGCGGCCACCTTCGATTGTTACACGATAAATTGTTGCAGAATTAAACATGTTGACAAGAAATTAAGTCGTACGGTCACACTGTATATAAAACACGGTTATATTTAAATTAATAATTATTGAATAATCTTTATTCTGAAAAATCGTAAAAAATCTGGAAACAAATGTAGAAGTTGGGAAGCTGCCTACGCTTATTTCTTAATGATGCCATTAATGGCAGCCACAATGTTCCGAGCAGAGATGCCATACATGTCAATAAGCACGGCCGGTGGGCCAGATCGCGGCACAGTGGGCACAAACAGGTGCTTCACCACGAAATTACGGTGCTCCGCCAAAACGCTGAGCACAGCTTCGCCCAAGCCGCCTTGCCTGCATAAAGAAATATTATTTTAGCTTCATCAGCTCTGAGCAACAGCCTACAGGTACCACACTTACTGATAATGATCTTCGACAACAATCACGCGGCCTCCGCAGTGTTTAGCATGCTCCAAAATTAAATCTGTATCGAGTGGCTTGACAGTGAAGGGATCAAGGACACGGGCCGTGATACACTCCTTTTCCACCTCCTCAGCAGCGCGTATGCACTCCTCCAGCGTAATGCCAGCACCAATAAGCAGCACCTCATCAGACGGCTTCTGGCGCACCACCCTGCCGCGTCCAATAGTGAAGGTGTCATCGTTGTTGTAGATGACACACGTCGCGGGACGCGACGTGCGGATAAAACATACGCCCTTAGTATTGGCAGCCAGCTCGATGGCACGCTCTGTGCTCACCGCGTCCGAGGGATAGAAGATGGTGCTGCCGGGAATCGTGCGGAACATTGCAATGTCCTCCAGACCCATCTGTGAGGGACCATCCTCGCCAATGCTGCAGCCACAGTGGGAGCCCACAAAGTTCACATCCGTTTGCGAGATGGCACCCATGCGAATCTGGTCGAAGGCGCGAGTAAAGAATGTGGCAAACGTTGAAGCGAATGCCACTGTGCGCCGACGGCAGGCGGTACCAATAGCCACGCCGACCAGATTCTGTTCAGCGATGAAGCACTCAATGTAGCGATCCGGATAGGCGTTACGCAGCCTATCGGAGTACGTCGAGTTCTTGGTATCGCCGTCCATAGCAATCACACGATCATTGTCGGCTGCCACCTTGGCAAGGGCGGTTCCATAGGCAAAGCGAGTGGCCACCTTTTCGCCAAGCTTGTAGTTGGGCGGTGCGCAGAGTTTAATGTTGGTGATGTCCACCTCGGGTGCCAGACTCCCTTTGCACATTTTTTTGGGTACCATCTTGACGAACGGATTGACAAGTTGGCTCTGCAGAGTCTTGATGGCGCACGCAGCCTTGTCGCCCAGTGGCTTGCCATGCCAGTTGTCTTGATCCTCAATCTCAGGGAAATCTTTGCCCTTAAAGGTCTTGGCTATGATGGCAGTGGGCTTGTTCTTTGTGGTCGAGGCGCAGTGTAAAGCCTTGCACAACTCCTCCACATCATGGCCATCCACGACGAGGGCATTGAAACCGAAGGCTTCCAAGCGCTCCCTATAGACATCCATTCTATGCTGTAGTGAGGTGGCTTCCGACTGGCCCATTCTGTTCACATCGAAGATCACGCATAGATTATCTAGCTCGTAGTGGGAGGCGAAATGCAGAGATTCCCAAACGGAACCCTCTGCCGATTCGCCATCGCCCACAATCACATACGTGCGGTAGTCGGCCTTGTCGAAGTTCTTACCCACGTATGCCATGCCAGCGGCTACGGCCACGCCCTGGCCCAGAGATCCAGTGCCGACATCTATGAAATTCAGACGCGGTGTCGGATGCCCTTCCAGATCGCTGTCGATCTTACGCAAGTTCTTCAGTTCCTCTACGGGAAAGAGGCCAGCCTCTGCCCAGGCAGCATATAGAATTGGACAAGCATGTCCCTTGGACAGAACCAAGCGATCGCTGGAGGGATCACGTGGATGTTTCATGTTCAAACGCATCTGCTGGAAGAACAGCACTGACATGATCTCGGCGATGGAACTACATGAAGTCGGGTGACTGAAAAGAAGAGTTTAGAATGGAATTAGATGGATTATCTTAAGTATCACTTATGTAGGGATATGCAGTAGAAATTGGAGAACAACTGACGTTATTTTATTTTTCACAGATACTAAAGTAGCATTACAGGAACAATCTATATAAAGATCTCATTTTTGCTACGTTAGTGAAGTTTATTGAGTGCGTGGCCCTGTGTAAATAAACTTGATATGCTGTGAATACTCCAAAACCAAAATGGAGGCTCGTCTTACCTACCACACACGTGTATATGTATATTTCTATATGTATGTGTGTGTGTATATATATAAATAGACCTTATCGCAGACACATTTTTGTATACATTTGGGCATTGGAAACCGGTTGGTCGTTTTTGCACGCTTTGCAGAAATAGATCGTTCGTATTTCACATGGATTTCAATAGAATGGGCCCTTGGCGACGCCCTCTGCTTGGTAGAGAACTAATGAAGGTTATGTTGAATATTCGAGAGCCGGTCACCTCTATGGAGCGTCGAATCGATCATATCTTTAGCTGACGAACCAAACAACTGTAGGTTATCTCTCAAGCGAGGGGAGAAACGGAAAGGTCACAAACACACACGCATGTATACATATGTATGTAAAGCGCTGCTAATCAGTTAAGTGGAAAACCAAGATGTGATAACAAACGACAACAATTGTAATAAAATGCATTGAAAGTATTTTATGATAAGCTCGTACTACTTATCGTGCATTTAGTTTAATTACATAAAGGTCATAAAAACGCCAGAGCCTAATGCAAATTAGAGGGCACTAAAAATTATGTTTCTATTGTTTTTGTTATTATTATTATTATTGTTGTCAGGCGTTGCCAACTGGTCGCAAAATTCAAAGAGCTTTCGCGCACTGAAATTAGTTTGAAGCGGCGACGGCGGCGGCTCACGCACGCTATTACTTACACATGCCCATCTGTGTTTGTGTGTGTGAATAAGAGCGTCAAAACTGGATATGGTTAAAATTTACTAACCAATTAGCTAAGGCTGTCAAGGTTAATGAAGGTTAATCAAAAATATTTGTAAATTAAACGCAAAGTAACTAAACGTAGCTTATCTGCGGGAATTCAAATAGCAAGACAATCCCACATATGAACGCATGCACACACACACTTATGCATGGGAATGTGAACAGCAAAACGTGAGGTTTTTAGAACGGCGTTGCATTGGGCATAACACGTGGCCTGACAGCCTTAAGCCGGGGTCACCTTTGCAAGTTGAGTATCGTTCGATTGTGCAAGGTGCACAACTATTCCTCAGGTGATTTTCAAATGCTTACCCAGACTTGGAGGCCTCCGTTGCGGTGATGGAATGAATACGCAGCTTATGGGCCATGTCTTTCAGGTCCTGCACAGTCTTGGCTTCGGGCTTGTGGTATGCCATTCTGAGTTCGATTCGATTACTTGTTTGTGTCGGTATTAATTTTTGAAAATTGTTGTTTGTCAACCAGTGGGCGAAACTTTTACTTTTGCAAACGGTATAAATAAATTGTGCCGTTTTGATAGCTCAAGTTCCGTTGATAGAGAATTTTTAGTCAACAACACTAAACCTCCACAGCCGGCGGCAAGAATCAAACTGCCGACACTAAATATCTCGTTCTGTATGGACGCAATTCTGTCTGAATTAGGCGACGCTGACGTCGCAATCGGCAAGCACACGAAATGGAAAGCTTTGAAGTAAAGCGCGCTCACTGAACCGGCCTTGTTTGCTTGCAGCTGGAAAGAGATGGAGATATATACATTAAGTTGTACATGTGTTCAGGCTCTAAACGCTGCAGCGTGAATAGGAAAGGTATATTCTCTTTAAAATATAAAATTGAAACATTCGGTTCGACAAGCAAACAAAATAAGCTTCAGTTCTTTCTACTTCTCATTTTATCAAATATGCATGTGACGAGATTATTTATATCTATTGAAAATGTACTTGAACAGCAATTGCTTTCACAGTTAGTGATGATATAAGACTTTAGTCGTCGCAATTGTATGCCTTCGATAGCTCAGTTGGTAGAGCGGTGGACTGTAGAACGGCAATAGCAAGAAATAGACATCCATAGGTCGCTGGTTCGACTCCGGCTCGAAGGATTTAATTTTTTTTAATTAGTAACTTTACTCTTATAAAATGAACACACCTTTAAATTTTATATGAGGAAATAGATACACTATAATTTTGAAACTTTGTTTATTATAAATATAAAAAATATTTTCAGTTGTAGGCCTAACGAATGAAATCAATTTAAAATAATGAAAGATGTGAAGCAAACTAAATTCAGACCGCCTACATTGATAATTTTTCAAAATAATTAATAAAAAAAAAACAAACCAAAAAAAAATTAATCCTTCGAGCCGGAGTCGAACCAGCGACCTATGGATGTCTATTTCTTGCTATTGCCGTTCTACAGTCCACCGCTCTACCAACTGAGCTATCGAAGGCACATGGATGGCGGACGCCAAAAACCACATTCATTGGGGCTCTGATAAAGCGAATTTGTGTGGGCGTGGTGCTGATGTCTACTTATGGGGACAAACACAAACAAATTGACAATTTAGCGTGTTGTTTTATTCTCGTTATGCGCACAGTTTGAAATAATTATTAATAAATACAAATAAATATATAGATCTATTTTGATAATATAATATTTTTAATATCATTTTTGCTTCTCTTATCGATTTAACTAATGCATAAATTAGTTTGCAAAAGAGTTAACATTAACAATACATAGTTACATTAAAATTTACACGTTCTTGATTTCATTTTTGTCTTTTGGTACCATTTTTTTAAAGACTTTTGTTCGAAAAAGTTTATACTTATTTAGTTTTTCTAGTACCTTAAATAAAATTTGGACTATATTTAATATGAATTTATAAAAATAGGAATATGCTCTAAACGAATTGATTTTGTGCACATTTTACAAACGGTTTTTGTTTAACGATTAACAACATTACAGTTAAAGCTGCTTGGCGTGCACAGAGATTGAGTTTATTATAGACGAAACTATCTTCCAAATAGTATACAGTTTCTTGATATTGTACAAGCGGATTTCTAGAAGCTGTTCACAAAAATGAATGCATAAATAAAATGAATGCTGACTGGAATTTGATACTTGACGACAAAAATCAACAATAAATTAATTCTGCATATTTAAACAAATGCAAAGTAAGAACTTAAAGAGAGAAATAAACAAGGATAAATACACTGAATGTGATATCACTAGCTAAAAAGCGATAAATAAAAGCGCTACAAAAATTAAACAAGAAATTATAATACAATAATAATGACGAAATGGTTCTCGTTGATCGTAGTTAGTCCAGGGCGATGCCCTGCATCCAGGCGCTCAAGTCGCTACCATCGGACTCCATGATGATCTCATCCGGTTCGTCGTTAGCCAGCAAGTACTGCGCCGCCGTCCGGCCGCTCAAGTAGGCGCCATGTACGGTGGAGTAAAAACTAGAATGCGTGTGCTCGCCGGCAAATACTATCGCAGGCTAAAAGCAAATACGTAAAGGGTAAAGATTTACACGGACTGGACTTTGGTGTTACAACGCACCTTCGTGGCCTGCGGGTTCGCATAAAGAGGCTGAGCTAGATTCTCAATATCCTCCTGGGTAGCACCCACTGGTATTGAGGTGTATGCGCCGCCTGTATACGATTGCGATTTCCAGCTGGTACTAAATATAAAGACAATGATTAGCGTAAATTAGGGTTCAGGGATTAGGACAGCTCTACTTACCACACACACATTTTGGGCTTGGGCACGTAGGGATCCTGCAGAAAATTGCGCAGAATTTCAGTGCATTTGTCAGCGACTACCTCGTGTGGTAACGTTTCCATATACTCCGCTTCCCGACCCGATACCCAGCCCAAGAGCAGCGTGTCCGTAATCTTGGCAAATGAGTAGATCTTCTTGTACCAATTCTTGCTAAGATAAGCCTCTGTAGCACTCTCTTCCTCGCTGACAGCATCTTGCTTCTCATCATCCCAGAGCAGCATCACCTCCGATACAGCTGCACTGAGAAACGGACGCTCGTAGACCAAAAAGATTTTGTCCACAGTGCCAAACATGAGATTCTCAATGGATTCTTGTTTGTAGTGAGGCAGCTCCGGATCGAACAGAGTTCGATGCGTTTGCTTCAGCACGCCCAGCGGTATGGTGCATATCACATGTGCCGCATGGAACACGTGTCCATTCTCGCAGTCCACGCGCACTGCGCCCTCGGGCGCAAAATCACAATTGCTGCTGGCATTCGACTCAACGGAAGCGCCACGCAAAGCGCTGCTTGCCGCCGTTGGCATTTCCGTAACGGTCTTCTGTGAGTCATCGGAATCCTCATTTTCGGAATTCTCATCGACAGTCTCCAGGCCGGTGAATGTCTTTTTTCGTTTCCAGTGTATCTTTTTCACCGGACACTTGGTCATGATGGATTCTTTGGGTATCTGAGCGCTCAGCGGGCGCAGTATGGAACTGTAGCCTGCGGGCAGCACTATATTACCGCCCTGCAGTTCCGTATAGCTACCTGTAAGGGGATAAAACCAATGTTAAGACTTCTTCAACTTCACTTCAATTTGAAGGTCTGCTCACCCAGCTCCAGCAAATCCACTTCGTTCATATTGTGGCAGCCCGTAATGCAGGTCTCACGCTTGAGCAGACAATTGAATATCAATTGCTTCAGGCGCTTCTCCTTGGGATCCTGTACAGAGCTCAGATAGATCTCAATCTCATAGTTAATGTGCTCTCCCACACTGTTAATATCCGGCGGCGGGCTGTACTGACAGAGGAAATACTCATCACAGCGGCGTAGAAAACAGACGTACGCCTCGTAGATCTCCTGCAGTATGCTGAAAGGAACTTGATGCCCATCCTCGGTGGTGGCCACCACTTTGTGCGGCTTCGGTACGTTCACAACGCTGACTAGACCATGATGCACAGCTATTTCGAATATTGGATTGCCCAGGACGCCGTGAATCCAATTGGCGCCCAGTTCCACCTGAAAGAAAAAGGTAAGGTAACTTAGAATTATCCAAATCATTAAGAGTATTTCTTCTTTTAAGTATTGAAAATATATTCTACTGAATACCCTTAATGGAAAGCTACTATACTAACTCTCCTAGCAACTAAAGAGACAAATATTAGTATTTCTATAAATTAATAGATAAAATACATTCTACTTTCCATTAGGCTAGATAAGAACTGACCTATATGATAGTATATATTTGAAGATAACGCTTAATAGGTACAATTAACTCTTTTAGCAACTGTTTAGTACTTATTTATTATTTGCTAAATACCACTTTCGACTGTCTACGTGATTGTCAACTCGTTGCTAAATGCAACGCCCCCTTAAACGTCATAAATCCAAAATTTTATCTGGAAATCATTAAATTGTATAACAATTGGCTAGAAATATAGTTTCTCGTGGTGGACGTGTCCGTTGTAAAAAAGTAAAAACAACTATTAAATAGAAGGTGGCAAGGACATACGCTATAAGGCAGGCCACACTTCAACGGCAAAAAATTAAGCTGACAACAAACAATAGAAACAATTAAATCAAAAATAAAATAATAAAAATATTTGTAAATATTATTGATACCATCTATTTATATCTAGTAATTCTAATTTTTTAAATATTTTCTTTTTAATTGTGCGTTTTTGTTTTTAGTTTTCGTCAGCTTGTGGAAAAATCTATAATTTTATATTTTGTAATTTCGAGTTCCCTTCCCCTTTGCCGTTGCTCAACAGCAGCAGGTTGACAAAAATACCAACACACGCCCCTTCCACGCACTTAGAACTGTCGCCCCTTTTGCGGCAGCCGACAACACACACATATTGCTTCTTACATAATGACCTCTGCAATACCTTTTGATTGTTGCCGAGTGGTATGGACACAATACGCCCGCCCACCCGACCGCGCGCCTCCACAATCAGGAAATCATCGCAGCCGTTTTGCAACAGATGATTGGCAGCGGATAGGCCAGCCATGCCAGCGCCAATTATCAGAACCTTCACATTCGTGATGCCGCCCTGAGCGGTGCCTGTGCTGGATGCAGCGGCGCCATCGTCGGCGACGCGACCAGCAGCCGCAGCCGCTGCCGCAGCAGCGGCCGTTGCTGCCATATCGGCCAGGCCTTCTTCTGTGGGCGATGGCGCGGGCGTTTTTGGCTGTTTATCAACCATTTTGCTTTATCTCACATATGCAAATGGATTTTGCTGTTTTTAATCACTTTTGGTTTTTTGCGTTTGTATTTTTACTCCTCATAGCGTTCCTGCTTGCACTTTTTTATATCGCGACGGCCACGAACTGTTTTGACGTTTCGTTGACAGCGCTGTCGAGCATGGTTGGTGTGGTATAAGGGAGCGGAGATTTCACGCAGCTGCTTATAGCCATAAAAATGCGTTGATTAACATATTAATTATATACTTATGCACAAATTTGTATTAATTATTGCATTTCGTAGCTATTTATCGAATTTATTCCCACATTTTCGTCGTAAAACAAGTATAACAGCTGTAAATAGCCATGCTGCCAGACCATTGTGTATTCAATGTAAACAAGCTGCATATGTTGCCAGACAGTTTGAAGCCAACGAGGTGGCAGCACTGACCTAACATCTGTAAAACTTGCATTCCTGTTTGTTTTTTTTTTATTTCACCACAACACTCGAAATGCATTAATATTAAACGAAAAAGAAACCGTGCAATCGCTAGTTGAGAGTGCGAACAATGTGAATACTCTTGTGTCCGCCAGCAATAACAAGCATCAAAATGACTGACGCCTACTGTTTGTCCAATTTTATTGATTTTTCACAGCATTTGTCACAGCCGCTGAGGCACAGCAATCGGATCAAGGTAACAATTTTGTTGTAACTTAATACGAAAGACGGTAACTTAGTTGTTTAACTACAGTATACATGCTTTGATATCTCTGACAACTACATCATCTTTGGCGCCACCTCCGGCTCGCTGTACTTCTTCAATCGTGGCGGCAAGTTTATGCACCTGATCCCCAATAAGCATGGGCCGGTCACACACCTGAGCATCTCGGCCAACAACAAGTATGTGGCCTTTGCCACTCAACGCTCTCTGATCTGCGTGTATGCAGTGAATCTCTCCGCGCAGGCCGCACCTCAAGTGATCGTCACTCACCTGAGTGCCGATCAATCGGTGCAGGTGAGCTGCATCCATTGGACTCCGGACGAGAAGCAATTCTACTATGGCGATACGCGGGGCCAGGTTAATCTGGTCCTCCTATCGTCCTTTATAGGACACAGCCTGCTGTTCAACATGTCCGTGCATCCACTTTTGTACCTGGATGCTCCTGTTGTCCAGATCGATGACTTTGAATCTCTTCTCCTGGTGTCGAACAACACCAAGTGCATTCTATGCAACACTGAATACGAAGAGTACAAGCAGGTAAACCACGACATTCTGACAGTCATGTTCTCCTTCTACTTGGCTTATTGGATTTTTTGTTTGCAGATTGGCAACCGTCCACGCGATGGCGCCTTTGGCGCCTGCTTCTTTATATCGCCACATGAGTCATTGCAGCCATCGCGCATTTATTGCGCGCGTCCTGGCACGCGCATCTGGGAAGTGGACTTTGAAGGCGAGGTAGTGCAGACGCATCAGTTCAAGAGCGCACTGGCCACCGCTCCAGCCCAGATACTGAAGCCTAGCGACAACGATGCTTTCGACGATGACGATTCGGATGCACTGGAGTCCAACGATGAGCTGCTAGACTATCAGCCGCAGCATTTGCAATTTGCCAAACTGCAACGTCTGGGTGATAACTTTTTGCTGAGCTACACTGAGCTCGGCCTCTACATATTCGATGTGCGCCACTCGTCTGTGGTGCTGTGGTGCAATAAGTTCGAGCGTATCGTGGATTGCCGCGTAGCCGGCGCCGATATCTTTGTCTTCACCCAGACGGGCTCGCTATACAGCGTGCAGCTTCAGACGCTGCAGTCGCACGCCCTCTCCCTGATACAGCAGTCGAAGCTGCCGCAGTGCGCCCGACTGCTGCGCCAGCATGTCAAATACTTTGCGGACAAGGCGCGCGAGCACTACGAGCTGAAGCAGCTCAATCAGCTGAAGCAGCTGCTGATCGAGCGTCAGCAGTACGAGCTGCTCAATGATATATCCGTGATCTTTGACGCGATAGCCCAGTGCACTGGCAACGCCATGGACACTCACAGCTCCGGCGGCAGTTCGGCGACAACGGAGAGAAGCGTCAGCACAGCTGGAACAGGAGGTGGAGTTAGGAGTGGAGATGGAGTTGGAGTTGGAGTTGGAGTTGGTGGTGTGGCCAACTCAGCGCCACCTAAAGGTGTTTATGTGCTGGAGAATGCATTTTGCGATAACCTGAAACAGCCGCCCAAGTCGGGGCACTTCAAGGATGCGCTGCTAACGGTAACGGGCAAATTTGGCAAGAACATCATCAAGTACAAGTTCAACATATTTGCCGAGGAGCAGCAACAGCAGCTTGTCCGTGAACTGATACCCGCCAGTGAGCGTTCGATGCCCTTCAAGGACATCAAGGCGCGCTACGAGACGCAGGACGAGGATGAGGAAATTGTCTGCCGCAGCAGCAACGGACGCAAACGTATTCCGATAGCCGCAGCGCACATCAGTCCGGAAGAGAAGACCATCTACAATCTGTACTTGATCCACAAGGGCGCCAAGTTCAGTCGCACCCATTGCGTGGAACGCTATCGCGCCGTCTTCGATGAGTATGCGGCCAGCGAGCTGATGCAGCTGTTAACGAAGCTAGGGCAGGTGATGCGGGAGCATGGCGACAGTCCGGAGCAGGCGCAGCGCAACTGCTATGAGATGTACTTCAACTATCTCAATCCGGAACTCATCTGGGAAATGGATGATGCCATACGAGACTATATAGCTAACGGACTGGCCCTATTGAATTCTGGTGTCGAGATTGTCCGCTGCAGCTATTGCAGCTTTCCCCTGCGCTTCCACAACGCCTGCCAGTACCATGAGCTGGGCGCCGTGCTGCTGCGTTACTTTTGGTCGCGGAACGAGCAGCTGAAGTGCTTCGATGTGCTGCAGTCTGTGCCGGCGCTGCTCGATGTCCTGGCCAAATTCTACCTGGCCGAGCACAATCTGGATAAAGTGCTGCCCATTGTCTTTAACTACGGCTCCGTGGAGCTGCTCCAGGATGTGGGCAGACACTTGAATGGCGCCGCTTGGGCGCGTTGCTTTGAGCGGTTTGTGGAACTGCAGCGTGGACGCCTGATCTGCGTCAATTGCGAACGCGTCGGCAGTGTCGAAGAGGAACAGCTGTCCCGGCACTTCTTCTACACATGGAACTGTTTCCTCAACATCGTCCTCGATCACCTGACAGCCAGCGAGGCGCTAGCCCTGATCTTCAAGTGGAGCTCCTATATACCCAGCGATGCCATCGATCGTGAGTTCTACAAACGCTGTCTACTCAAGGGCTGAAACTCGTATATATAATATATATATATATATATATAATATAGATTTACGAATATTATGCAAATAACGATATTTATTGTTGAAATGTTAGCGGCATGCAACTTGCAACATTCCCAGGCCATGATCCTAAATATATATAAATACATATATATATATATATATATATATAATCTTTAGCTAAAGCTACAGCCAATACCAAAAGCATTTATTCTATATAAACATACATATATATATGGATATAAACAAAACAAAACAGAAACTGAAACAAAAATATATATCTATTTACATGTATACCAATTGTATGTGTTTGTGCATAAATTATAATAAAAGCCATTAACACTATATATTACTCTGCATACATCCTTGAATTTTGCTTCAAGTTTTCGAAGCCTGAAAATTAAACAGTCTACACACGCACATAACACAACAAGTTTTGGCATAATTCATACAAAATTTCAACTGCAAAGCAAGCATTTCTCGAAACTAACAACATCAGCCCCACAATAGCGAAGGGATCCACCATTTTGTAAAGTTTTTCAAGATTTTCGCAAAAACGAAAAAAGTTAAGCTGTATTTCGACCGAAAAACGAAGCTGAAGCCAGGTAGCTGTAACGGCTGCCAGGGCTTGACAAGCCTATCGATTGTCAGAACCGTGAAGTGAAGCGCTAAGCGTGAAGTGAATTGTTTGGTATCTTATCCGAAACAGCTCTGCCATAATCAACCCTGTATATTGCGATAACGATAAGTAAGAGCGCTGACTCACGCGCTCCCATCACCAATTCTCCACCATTTTTCCCGTGTGGCTCGTTTTCGCCGTTGGTGTGGATAAGACACGCGTCTGAAAGCATAAAAAACGCGAAAGCGTACGAAAAACCATACATTTTAAGAACAAGCATAATAACTGGCTTGTGATTGTCAGTAGGCTCAAGTAGGCCTCGTTAAGCATATGAACATTATAAATTCTTATTGATCGAAGGAACTGATTGTGAAAAGTACAACCTCGCTATCTCCACATAAGAACGTAGTAGCTTGTGGAACGTAAGAAGTTGTCGGAAAAAAAAACTGAAAGAAAAACGTATAGACACGAAGTGCAACACAAACATACATAAAGAAAGAAACACAATTTACAATTATTTTTTTTTGGAAATTGCAAGTGTGCGCAAAATCAAGAACAATTCCAAAATTTTCCTAAACGGAAAGAAAGAAAAAACAAGCAAGTGATTGGAGGATAATATGAGTAATGCTATTAACCAAAATGGCACAGGTCTAGAGCAGCAAGTAAGTATTGTAATTGTATATGTGAATGTAAAATTTGGTGCGGTGCAGAAGAGGGTACATAATGGAAAAAAATGTACATGTACCACTAATGTATTTGTATGTGTGTTAGCTGTGTCAGCTAAAATTGTGTCTATGTGTGAGTGTGCATGTGTGAAAGAGTCGGCGATGCTCATGCGGTCTGCACACGATTATTGAACAGTGTTCAGTCGGGTTCTAAAAAAAATTTTTTTTTATTGATTTCATAACATACAAATCGTCTGACCGTGGAATTCGTTGCGCTTTTACATTTTGCAACGAGCAGTAGGTCGCTCGTATACGTACTTGTGTGCGTGTGTATGTATGTGGTTGTAAGTTCATTTCATTTGTGTAATTTCTTTTGTATAATTTTTAGTCTGCCTCCAATTTGACATGTTCATTGCTGTGCAAATGCACGTGTATGCGTGCGAGAGTTTTTCTGCGATTGTGTGTGTATGTGTAGCCGCAATTCTAAACCAGTGCATACAAGTGTGAGTGTGAGATTGCGGCGTTCTCTTTGCGTTGCTCTCGCTCACACACGCATGTGGAAGCTGAGTATATTTGTAAACAGGGTTGCCAGACGGTCATGTAATCTGTGCACTGTTTGCGACCACCACCATACGGTAGACAATAGCACCCTGTAAATGATTATATGGCGAAAACAAGTTCCACATCTGTATAGCTTCCATTGTGGCTCATTCCACGAAAACTTTGAATTTTGCTTATGTGTGGGAGGCGTATCATTGTTTTTGTTGTTGCTAAGCCGCTATCAAAGCTTCTCAAACTAGTTGCGCTTATTTTTCGCAACTATTGTGTATTCATGTGTGTGTGTGACAATAGGCGTCGCACTTCACATAAAAAACATGTTGCTAACCGGGAATACCAATAGAACTGCGAGAAGATTGCTTGTGTTTGCGTTCGTGTCTATGCTCAAACGAAAAAACTCGTTATTACAAAGCTTTCTTTGGTAACGGCTTCAAATTCATTGAACTTGATCGCGTACACATGTGTTTGTGTGTAAGCTAAAGTTCTATTTGTTTATTTTATATCGGCTATTTGAAGAGATGCCACTCTCTGATTTAAACTATATTCTAGGTTAATGGGTATTTGCCAAATTTATTCATTTAATTTAATTTAAATTGTTTCTTGTGCCTTCTGCAGGTTGCTGGTCTGGACTTGAATGGCGGCTCGGCTAACTATAGCGGCCCCATAACAAGCAAGACTTCCACTAATTCTGTCACTGGTGGCGTTTATGTGCCCCCGCATCTCCGAGGTGGTGGTGGCAACAACAACGCTGACTTAGACAATCAAGGCCAAGGCTTTGATTCAGGTGCCGCTCCGCACAGGGACCAGCAGCAGCAGCAACGCGGCGGTGAGTATCGCAGAGGCGATCGCGGCGGAAATCGCGGCTACAATCGCCAGAGCGGCGAATACGGAAGTTTTGGAGGCGGCGGCGGCGGTGGTGGCAGGCGTGGTGGCGGCAACCGCTACGAAGACAATTATAACGGTGGTAAGTGAAAAGAATCATGATTAAAGATGTACAAATTATCCTTTAGTCGATCTTTCAGCGCATGCCTTATAATATATTGATTAGAACTTAATAAATAAAAATCTTTTGCTATATTTGCAGGTGAATACGACTCGCGCCGCGGCGGCGACTGGAATCGAGGAGGTGGTGGTCGCAACTTTGGGGACCGACGCGGACCATCTTATCGCGGAGGCGCAGGTGGTGGCGGCGGTGGAGCCGGAGGCAATGGCCTTAACGAGCAATCGGAGGAGGTGCAGCAGCCACGCAATGATCGCTGGCAGGAGCCAGAGCGTCCCGTTGGTTTCGATGGCGGTGCCAACGACGGCGGTCCACCCGGCGGCGGCGGTGGTGGCGGCAACAGAGGCTACGGCAATCGCGGGGGCGGCAGCGGCGGTGGCTACAACAGTCGCTGGAAGGAAGGCGGCGGGGGCGGCAACGTCGATTACACAAAGCTGGGAGCACGCGACGAGCGCCTGGAGCAGGAGCTGTTCGGTGTGGGCAACACGGGCATCAATTTTGACAAATACGAGGATATACCCGTGGAGGCGACGGGCCAGAATGTGCCGCCGCACATCACATCGTTCGATGATGTGCAGCTGACGGAGATCATCCGCAATAATGTGAATCTGGCGCGTTATGATAAACCGACGCCTGTGCAAAAATACGCAATACCAATTATAATCAGCGGACGAGATCTGATGGCGTGCGCTCAGACCGGCTCTGGAAAGACGGCTGCTTTTCTGGTGCCGATCTTGAATCAGATGTACGAGCATGGATTATCGGCACCGCCACAAAGCAATCGGCAATATAGCCGACGCAAGCAGTATCCGCTGGGCCTGGTGCTGGCGCCGACCCGTGAGCTGGCCACCCAAATCTTCGAGGAGGCCAAAAAGTTCGCCTATCGCTCGCGCATGCGTCCCGCCGTCCTCTATGGCGGCAACAATACTAGCGAACAGATGCGCGAACTGGATCGCGGCTGTCACTTAATTGTGGCCACACCCGGTCGCCTGGAGGATATGATAACACGCGGCAAGGTCGGATTGGAGAATATACGTTTCCTAGTACTGGATGAAGCTGATCGTATGTTGGACATGGGCTTCGAGCCCCAGATACGTCGCATTGTCGAGCAGCTCAACATGCCGCCGACGGGACAGCGACAGACATTGATGTTCTCGGCCACATTCCCAAAACAAATCCAGGAGCTGGCCAGCGATTTTCTCAGCAATTACATTTTCTTGGCCGTAGGACGCGTTGGCTCCACTTCGGAGAACATAACACAGACTATATTGTGGGTCTACGATCAGGATAAGCGTTCGTATTTGTTGGATCTGTTGTCGTCGATACGTGATGGGCCCGAATACTCGAAGGATAATCTGACGCTCATCTTTGTGGAGACAAAGAAGGGCGCCGATTCTCTGGAAGAGTTCCTTTATCAGTGCAATCATCCGGTCACCAGCATCCACGGTGATCGCACCCAGAAGGAGCGCGAAGAAGCGTTGCGCTGTTTCCGATCGGGTGATTGCCCGATTCTGGTTGCCACAGCTGTGGCGGCACGTGGTCTGGACATTCCGCATGTGACACATGTCATTAATTTCGACCTGCCCACCGATGTAGAAGAGTATGTGCATCGTATTGGTCGTACGGGTCGTATGGGTAATCTCGGCGTTGCCACATCGTTTTTCAATGACAAAAATCGCAACATTTGCTCTGACCTTCTGGAGCTTCTGATCGAGACCAAGCAGGAGATTCCTGGCTTTCTCGAAGAGATGCTAAGTTCGGATCGCGGCCATGGTGGCGCCAAGCGTCGTGGTGGCGGTGCCGGTTCACGTTACGGCGGCGGTTTTGGCTCCCGCGATTATCGTACAACTTCTGGCGGTGGTGGTGGTGGCGGCCGCAGCGGTGGCATTAGCGGAGGCGGCGGCGGCGGCGGTGGTGGTCGCAGTGGAGGCGCTGGCGGCGGCGGCAACTATCGAAGCAATGGAAACTCGTATGGTAAGTTTGGTGAGTGAACTGCGCACATTATCCAATTTTGCTGCGTATGTTATGATGATGTTTATGTTATGGCAGGTGGCAGCTCTGGCGGTGGTGCCTATGGTGGGGGCTCGTATGGCGGATCGTATGGCGGTGGTGGTGGCTCCCACTCAAACAACGGGCCGGACTGGTGGGGTCAATGAGCAAGGCTTGTCAGCCAAAGAGGCCGGCAGCATCCACAGCGACCACATCATCCCGACTAGCGTCAACTAAAAATGCATAAAAAGAAGAGGAGAGATACATACAACATAGAAGAGGAATGACAAACAAGAGCCAGGAGAGAGGAGGAGTAAAAGCCGAAGCAGGAACAGAAACAGAAGCGGAGCCTCGATGCGAAAATCTTTTGATAAACCGATCGATAAAACAACTTAATTATATTTGCATATTATATATATCATCTATATATATATATACACATATGTATATATATCTATATATATAGGGGCAGCAAATGTGAAAGAGAAACTGTCTGTGCGCAGCGCAACACTCAACACACTCACACTCACATAAGTACACGCAAACATATATGAAAACACCTACACCAATACACCACCACATCCATACACATTAACAATAGCAAAAGCATTACAAATAAAATAAAATTGTTTAAAAATAATATTCAACATATTCATATATACATATATGCTGGAAAACAACAAACATTACACAAAAGAAAAAACTGAAAAATTGTAGTTTATAAAACATACACACAAACAAACAAACACACGCATAAAAATAGGTTCATTAACAAATAATATTAATAATAAAAATTTATATAGATATGCTAGAGCAAAGCTACACGAGAACGTGAGCCAGAAACATTAAGGATTTAATATTTAAATGCGGGACAATTTATGAATTACTTGTGTCCTTTCCCCTACACACGCATCCTCTCGCATACTTTTCTCTTTCAAATATTGAAATCGATAAAGATGAAACAAAAACATAGAACTTTAAACGATAAGCGATTTATAATTGATGCAGCATTGAACATCAATGATTTTAAAGAAAACAAAACATAACTATTACAAGTTATATATATATACATAAATATATACAAATACATATATACATATGTATAGAAATATAAATCACGAAATACAAGAAAATCATTTAAAACCAAAAAAAACTAAAAAAAAAACAAGTTTGCTAAAAATAAATTGAATAATTTAGCAAATGGAAAAACCGCGAGTTTTATTTGATGATTTACAATAAAAGTTGTGAAGTTAATGAAGTTGGAATCAAGCTATTGATACACTTGGCGAGAGGACGTTAAGAATTGGTAGAAGAGTTTGCAACGAAGCTATCAGAAGGCGTGCTATATAAGTAGAACTATAGACGTGGCTCTAATCAATATATTAGACATTTTCAATATGAATAGAGTCTAGACTCACGATATACCATATGCTAATACTAGGTCAAGAATAAAAGAGTAAGGGTATAATATCTTCGAGACTTTCTCTGGAAGAGAATGACAGAGAGAAAGCAAGAGAGTTAATTGAATTATCTTTACCTTAACTTTTGAGATCCATCCGACTGGGAGTCACCGAGTAGAGCATTCGCATATGCGCAGCTGTTTTTTTATTTGGAATTTAAATTTGTCAGCAATGTGTGCGGATTCCATAAATAAAAGAACTTTTCGTAGCGCACGCTACGTCCGCTGCTCAATTAACATAAATTTGAACGAAAGCTCTCGCTGGATCGCGTCAGATCAGCGGGCTGGAAGCAGAGTCGAGCCACTAATTTGATTAGATTAGGAAAACCTGATTAGTCGTTGGGCTGCATTGCAAAATGAGGAGCTGCCTTTTTTCAGCTGCTGCTGCTCTGGTTGTAGCTATAGATAAATGGCAGCGTCTGCTTATTGGCTAAAGGTGTGTTTGTTTATGCGAATGCTTGAAGCTCATTTATTTATTTTTTTTCGTTTTGTGTGCTGGCAGTTGAACGCGCAAAATGCAGAAGTCACAACGCGAACAATGCTGGACGCTGCTGCTGCTCGGCGCGCTGATAGTCTCGTTTGGAATAATGTTTAGCTATTGGTATCTGGTGCCGCGCCAGCTGCATTTCTGGCAGTTATTCGGGCGCAATGAGAGCTTAGCCGAGGAGCCGACAACGGCGGAGCTGAAATTCTTTATGCCGCCACAGCTGATGCCCAAGGAACTGAAGCTGAAGCGTGGCGCACCTTACATATATCAGATATTGCACTAGACATACATACATATAGTTTATATTCTTAAACTATTTTAACAATAAATTACAAGTATCATTTAATTTAGGGTAATTGGTGGCTGAGTAAGCATCACAATCACGTAGGGCCATGTCTTGGTCAAGTCAAACGTCTGACTTTTGATTGAGCGCCGCGTAGCCAACGGGAATTTCTCTCATTTCGGTTTGCAGGCATAGAAACTCGCCGCCAATGCACATTATGGTCGCTGTGATTACATTGAGCAGCCACCATGAGGCACTGGCTGGAAAGGAGCGGTTGTACCACCAGCAGATGATCAGATGCAGCAAATGGAATGTGCAACTGTGTAAAAGTAGAGAGAGTGAGAGAGAACGTAGGTTATGTGATTGACACCTACCTGAAGTCGAGGCACAGCTTTGCCCGTCGTACAATGCACCAGAGGGCCAAGGATGCCACAAACGCATTTATGACAAATGCGCAGATCACCAGACGGCCACCCAGATCATATATATGTATTTCCTGCAGGAACAGCGCATTAGGCAAGACAACCCACAGGCAGTGGACACTTAACTCACATGGTATTCGAATAGATGATCCAAAGTATAGTTGTCGCCTGACAACTTGTTGGCTACAAAGACGAGCAGGCCAAGTGTGAAGTACACGCAGCACTGCATGGACACAATCTGTGATGTTAACAGCGTGGGATCCCATTGTGTGTTCCGAAATGTGCCACCTTTCATATTATTGTTATTTAGAACTGTTACCTATCTTTGTCGCATATGTGCGCTGGCTAATTGGTCCTGAGATGCAAAAACAAAACAGTGAAACCAAGGCTGACTCACCGCTGGAGTTGACTAGTTCCGTTCATAACTAGTTCATAGCAGCTCAGCTGTTAACTGAAGCGAAGATATATATTTTAGGGTTAGATCAATCTATATATGTAAATATATACATCTACTTATACACACATAAGAATTCAAACAGTTTCAACTCTCCGAAAAATGTTCTGTAAACGATACTAAAAACATATTGCTAATATTTCTATAAATCAAAGCCACACAACAGTTTCAACAGGGCAAGCACCTGTTAGCTGCTGTTAACAAAAGTCCAATATTAATATTTCAGTTCAAATCGCTCTTGAACATGGCGCAAAACACGCGAAAATTTGTAAGCTTTCATATTTTTGAGATTTAAAATTCAAATTTAAAAATTCATTCAAATTACAGAGCCGCCTACGATCCCTAGGCATTGTAACAGCAGGTGCCGCAGCCCTGTACGTGGGCCTCACAGCCTATCACAATCAGGATCGGTTATGCCGCGCATTTGTCATGCCCGTGGCTCGTTTCCTGCCCGCTGAAACTAGTCACAACTTGGCGGTGTGGGCCTGCAAGTACCGGCTCTACCCTGCCTCTGAAAACACGGACGATCTCAATCTGCACTGCTCCTTCTTTGGGCGCCTCATTAGCAATCCGATCGGCATTGCAGCCGGTTTTGATAAAAATGCGGAGGCCATTATGGGGCTAAAGGATTTGGGTTTCGGTTTTATTGAGGTGGGAAGCGTGACGCCTGTGCCCCAGAGTGGGAATCCAAAGCCTCGCGTCTTTCGCTTATCTGATGATCGGGCCATAATCAATCGCTATGGCTTCAATAGCGAAGGCCACGAGGTGGTGATGCAACGCTTAAGGAAACTTCGTGCACGCGAAGACTTTAATGCTATTGTGGGAGTAAATCTGGGCAGGAATCGCGACACGATGACCCCAATTGGCGACTACGTCAAGGGTGTTCGTGCCTTTGGGCCCTTCGCAGATTATCTGGTCATCAATGTTAGCAGTCCGAATACAAAAGGGCTTCGTGACATGCAGGGTAAAAAGGAGCTCACGGATCTGCTGGAAGCAGTCAATGCAGCTCGTGAGAAACTTAAGGTGAACCAAAATGTGCCAATATTGTTGAAGCTGTCGCCCGATCTGGAACATCGCGAGCTGCTTGATATAATTACCGTCATCAACAACAAGAAATGTCGTGTGGATGGCTTGATTGTCTCCAATACAACCTTATCCAGAGATAAAATCAGCGATATCTCGTTGGCCAGCGAGGCTGGTGGCTTGAGTGGCGAACCGCTGCGGGAACGCTCCACCAGGCTGATTGCGCAAGTGTACGCGCTAACCCGGGGCACTATACCCATCATTGGAGTGGGTGGTGTGACCTCTGGAAAGGATGCGTTCGAAAAGATCGAAGCTGGCGCCTCGTTCGTTCAAATCTACACAGCTCTCGTCTACGAAGGACCTGACGTGGTAGAGCGCATCAAAAGTGACCTCTCACTGCGTATCAGTGAATTGGGCCTATCGAACGTCAAGCGAGCTGTTGGTTCCAACTACATTAAATATTTGCCTTAAACTGTCGTATAAAAACAATAAAATTGTTTGTATATTTCTTATATTAATGCGTTGATCCACTTAAAGCTAGGCGTGCTCGTTGGCGCGTTGAACGTTGAGCACTCGCCCGTCGAGGAGATGTATATTCTGGTTGCTGGCACTGTTGTACGCGTCCCTTTGGCTGAACATCACGAACCCATAGTACTTGGATAAGCCCAGGTGTTTGTCGAATACCACCTCCGCCTTAGCCACATGGCCGAAGCGAGAGAAGTAGGTGCGCAGCTCCTTGCTGCTTATGGTCCAGGGTAAATTTCCTACAAACAGCTTGTATGTGCTGCGGACTGCGTTGCCGGACATAGTCTTTTCGTGATTTCTTTACGTAAGTTTTTTAAACCTAAAACTTTGTTTATTTTTTTTAACAGTGCTGTAAACCTAAAATCAAGCGGCATGTTATTAACAGTGCTCTGAAACTTAATAACAGGAAAATGAAGTGTTCTTTTATTTCATTTTAATTTAGAATTTGTACACTTTAAGATATCATCAAATACAAAACTCAATTATTCGTTTTAGATAATAGCTAAAATATTTGTCAATACTTAAATTTCTTTTAAAACCCGCAAAATGTTTAAAACTAACAGAGCAATCAGTACGCACTAAAAAGTCTGGCCACTCTGTTCTTTTAAATGGCTCAGCTCTGTTTTGATATTTTCAGTATTTATCGATAACGTTTTCAGTTTTTTCGCGCGTGGTCACACTGCATATTTTGTTGCATTGCTGCCTTTTTAATGTTTTTTAGTCTATTTTTATGTAAAACGAAAGTGTGAAAATACAAAGCGCATAGATGTGCACCCGAGAATTTATAAAATAATTGAGCTGTGCACTCAAGTATTCTCATCCATAAAGTGTGCGGCGTGTGGTTATGGTGTAGTATATGTTTTGCCAGTAGTTTTCGCTGAGAAAATATTTTCGGCGCCCCCTTTTAGCGACGTGTATTTGGGGCGCGGCGCCCACCTGAAAAGAACAAAACGACGTCAATAAAGCGACGTTCATAATAAATTTGCTATCGGATTTAGCGCCAGGCATACACAATGGCAGAAAGACCCAAGAATTTGTTTGCAAGTGAGTAATATTTTCTTAAAACTGCCCACGCACTCGAGCATTCACACAAACGCACTCACACACAAAGACACTTATCCGCTCTTACATACACGCACAGACACACATATGTATGAACCTATCACTGACGCATTGGTTGGGCGCAATGCAGTTGATAAGCCGTAGATCATAAATAACCACTTTTCCCTACATTATCTTAATGATAGCTGGGCCTAGTCGTTCCCGTATACCGCCAGATCAGCTCAATCTAAACCAGTTGAGCATACGCCATCCGCCTTCATCAACGTCGTCAACATCGTCGGGCTCCACGTCGTCTGGCTCCAGTTCCTCGTCGCAGCAGAATAATGTGGCTTTGCGGTTTGGCGCCCAGCCTAGCTTTGTGCCAGCTGTGCCGGTACCCAGCTGCAGTAGCCACAGCAACAGCAACAGCAATGCCAGCACCAGCACCACTGGCATCGGCAGCAGCACCGCCACAGATCGTCATCGGGAGCGGATTAGGCAGCAGGCCTGCGGCAAGTTGCAGTTTGGCGAAGGTGCCAATAATACGCATCAATTTACATCGGATGATCTAGAGGATTTGGGAGAGATTGGACGCGGTGCGTTTGGTGCAGTCAACAAAATGGTATTCAGAAAACTGGACAAGGTAATGGCTGTAAAGCGCATACGCTCTACAGTGGATGAGAAGGAGCAGAAGCAGCTACTCATGGATTTGGAGGTGGTTATGAAGTCAAATGAATGCATCTACATAGTGCAATTCTATGGGGCGCTCTTCAAAGAGGGCGACTGCTGGATATGCATGGAGTTAATGGACACATCGCTAGATAAATTCTACAAATACATATTTGAGAAGAAGCATCGACATATACCTGAATCCATATTGGCCAAGATCACGGTGGCCACAGTAAATGCTCTAAACTATTTAAAGGAGGAGCTCAAGATAATACATCGTGATGTAAAACCGAGCAATATTCTGTTACATCGTCGCGGCGACATTAAATTGTGTGATTTTGGCATCTCTGGGCAGCTAGTCGATTCGATAGCCAAGACCAAGGATGCGGGCTGCAGGCCATACATGGCGGTAGGTTTGCAATCAATAACCTATTTTGGTCAGCTCTGAAACTGTGTCTTTTGCAGCCGGAACGCATTGATCCGGAGCGCGCCAAGGGCTACGATGTGCGAAGCGATGTTTGGTCTTTGGGCATAACTTTAATGGAGGTGGCCACAGGCAATTTCCCCTATCGCAAATGGGATTCAGTGTTTGAGCAGTTGTGTCAGGTAAGTGTTCGTCATTACAAAAGGTTTATCATTAGATGCAAACCATATTTCTTATAGGTTGTGCAGGGTGATCCGCCGCGTTTGCATACATCCTACAATGGCATGGAATTCTCCATGGAGTTTGTAGAGTTTGTCAACACTTGGTAAGATCTGAACGTACTCAGCATATAGCCAAAATACTTATGTCAATTTATTCCCACAGCCTGATCAAGAAGGAGAGCGACAGACCCAAATACAGCCGACTGCTGCAGATGCCATTCATACGGAGAGGCGAGAATAGCCACACTGATGTCGCTGCCTATGTGGCTGATGTGCTCGAGTCCATGGAAAGCGATGGCATTACGCAGTTTACAACCAACCAGCCCGCGGAAAGTTAATCTGAAGCGAGTGCAACTAAAGTCATAAATTAACTAAGCAAAAACCAGTAGCAACAAAGGCAAATTATTAAAACAAAAGCAAAAGTAAAAGAAAAAAAGGTAAAAAAAAAGAAAACAAATATTGTTGTCTACTTTGTAGCATTCGTAGTAAACGTAGCGCGTATTTTGTTAAAGTCAAAACAAAAAATAACAGCGTGTAAGTAAAAAAGAGTAAAATGAAACAAACAAAAAAATCATAAATAATTTGTAAAGTGCGTATATATATTTTGTATTTTGTGAGTACTGTCGAGGAGGAGAAGTGTCTCAAAATGTTTTTGTTTTTGTATTTTAGCGAAACATAAACCAATGCCTTTTGTCTTTAAGTTAAGTGAGCTAGCATTTGAAGAATTGATGGCTTTTGTTTTAAATTGTTAACTGCAAAGCTGGCAAAAATGAAAAGCAATATTTGTAAAGATTTTACACACGCAAAGTAAATGGAAATTGTTACCTAAAAAGCAAACTATATGAGAAATGCCAACTACAAAATAGCCATAAACAATAAGCAAATGCAACATTCAACATATAGTTTATGTATTTAATTTTGTCGATAAAAAGAAATATTTTATAATCATTTGTAAAAGCTTTAAATATTTGCCAAGTGGCTGCATTTTTTATAAATTGTAGAGGAAATTATGCAACTCGATACAAAATTATTTCAATAAAATACAATTATAATAATAATTAACAGCAAATCAACACACACACACACACAGACCGACAGCTACACAAGTTTTTATGCGTAGTAATTAGTTCGTAAGACTTAAAAAATATTTAGTAAAAAGAAAACAAAAAGAAAATACAATTGCAGCTTGTGAAATATATAAACAAAATAAATGTATTGTGCCTAAGTATAAAAAAAAAAAACAAATATAAAAAGCGATATCAACTGAATACATAAACAATTTAATTAAATAACAATATGTAATACGCGGCAGTTAGTTTATATGAAATACCAATTAGCCAAGCTTACACACACCACGCTTATATACATGGCTATGCCACACCCTTCTACGCAAACACACACATACACGTACACACACACACTCACACACACAAGCAATTGCACCGTCTAAGCTCCCGTCTCAACAAAAGAAAGAAATGGCCAATGTCTTTTCGATTAATATTTATGCAAGCGCTAATGTGAAAGGAAAAGCAAAAGTTTATTTTGTAAACATATACATAAACTTATATATTTATAGAATATGCATAAAGAAGAGAGTGTAGTAAGAACAACAACAACTACGGCGACCAGCGTCCAAAAAGAAAACAAATGAAACTCATTAAAAAAAGATTTGTGTGCGCCCGCAACATGTTTATGTATGATATGTGAGCAATGCATATAAATGTATTTACACTTTTTTAGTTGTTAGTTTTTTGTTGCATATAATAGATGCATATTATTGCGCATTAAGCCTCAACAACAACTAGCAGCATAGTTGAAAGATAAAACGCAAATATTTTTGTATTAAGTGAGAAGAGAAAACAAAAATGCTTTGCAATTTAATTTGCGCAGGCAAACAAAAGTTTATTTTGAAAAGGATACATAAGTAAATATGCAGTAGCGTGATAATTCGGCTAGCCGAAGCTTGCATACCCTTGCCATGAGTATTTGCCAGATCGGCGCACGGTTTCCCTGCCCCTTTGATCTCAAGTGGATTTTCACTAATTGAAGCTGATCTTGAAACAAATGAAAATTAAATTGAAAGTGGAAAGGGTATGCAGAAGGCAAAAACAAAAGCAACTAGTATAAACTAACACTAAATATATATACTAATAGAATACTCGTAGTTTCACCACACCCTGCCGTAGAATCGTAGTTGATGCCTAAAATCGATTTGCGATGCACACGTGTGTGTCTATCCATTGTATTTGGAATGGTATACTAACTAAATGATCAATGATTAACAGCAATTGCAATTAATGATGCAACAACTGAGTCGCGAGTCGTCATATTTTTGTTGACAATAAAACGTGTATAATTTTTAAAAATTAACGATATATGTTCTTAGGCGTATTGAATGTGTATATAGGCATATACTACAAATACGAGGACAGTTATACATAAAATATAAGAATACACACCTATTTCTATATACATATAATACTTTGCTGTCAGCTCGGCATATGGAACTTAGAAGCCCAATCAACTACTAATTGGCTTTCAAATGATCCCATGGCCTTTTAACTAGTATTCGCTTAACCAACCAAAAGGAAACTCCTCTAAAAATGATAACTCAAAGTGAAAATCGCAACGTCCATGAAGAAAGAGAAGAACATAAGAAAATATTCGCGTAATCTTTCTAAACACACTTAGCTTATCCTCAAAAGCCAGCCTAAACTGTGCTGCTTGCCTGGGAATTAAGCGAAGCTCGATGTGTATATTCTATATATATATATATATAGTATGTCTCCTAGAGGGCAGAGATGGGCTTAAACTTATTAAGTGGGTTACTACTGAACCCCAATCAAAGTTATTGCACTAAGTCTAAGCAAAGCAACTAACTAACTATACAAAAATAACCAGCTTATAACTCTCTCAAACTCAACTCGAGACAAATCCAAATAAAGTGAAAACAAAACACCACAAAAAAAGAAAAAGAAAACTAAAAATTATGAATAATAAAATAATGGAAAAAACTAATTATGGAATGAGTAAACGTGCACGCACGGAAAACAAATTAAATTGTTAAACTTAACTCGAAGAATTTGTATAAAGCAACAAATGGAATAGTGAATAAATAATATATTTGAAAACTCTAAACAACGTTGGGCCGCAGTTTATTAATCTACTCGATACCCATATTTAGAATATATATAGGCGTACCATTAATTAAGCAATTAGTGAAGTCAAATCAGCTCATAACATGCACTGCTATGTGAATTGCTGATGCCCTACGACTAGTTGGAATGGGGTTTATTGGCTTTGCAGGTAAGTTTTGGCACTACCACTACCACTGCATGTGTAAATATATATATATTTCTAAAACTATATAGCTTTTTAGAAAATGAATAGAGTTTTATAATATGCAAAATTTTATTTATTACTGCTTTAAACCTTTATTATGATCATGCTAAAAGTATAAAAATTATTTAAAAAACTACAGATGTATTTATCCTTTATTATTAGACGATTGCAAGGCCTCATTCTATAGCTTGGATCAGCTCATTATCTTCATTCGCTATTCATATAATTGACTATTCCCGTAGCTCGTTCCAAACATATTGAAATTAGAAATGAAACTAGACTCAGCTTGACTCAACTAATTCCCAATTTAGCTTATCTCGGTATATCTATCTATTAGTTAATACTTGATGTTGGAAAAATGTTAATTTGTTCATAAATGAATTATGCAATGTCTGGAAATCTGCTTAATTACATTCACTTTTAGCATTTGCCGTGGTGTATTCTCGAGTCCAAAACAGAATAGTTTTTGGCTGTCAAGTTTTACCGGTTTGTGGAGTGCCCATGGCATATTATCGACTGGATGTACGCGGCCCGCATAGCAATGCATCCATTTGCGTAGAGTCTGGAACGTGGCGGGCATGGATATGGCCGCATTACGGCGCCCAAGTGCGTAATCTTTCCGACTACATATACAAAACTCAATGGGCCGAGCTGCTCCAGCCCCGGGGTCTCAGTATTACTTGGAGCGTCTTACGCTTAACACATTTTTATTTGACTTAATTCCATTCGATACGATTCGACCCGACTGCTAGCTCTTGGCAGTTCAACGACATGCTGGCCTGCATCATTCTGGTCAGCTGGCTGGCTTTGTTGTGGATCTACTTTCTGTGGAGCCGCAGACGCTACTACAAGGCCGCCTGGCAGCTGCCCGGACCCGTGGGCTGGCCTTTCATCGGCATGGGCCTTCAGATGATGAATCCGCAGAGTAAGTGACTCAAGATCTAGCTGTGAGCTGCAGTTATAAAGCTTGCCTGCAGCCTTTCTGCAGTACATGGATGGACTATCGCATAAGTACAAGGCGCCCTTCATCTCCTGGATGGGCACCAATTGCTTTCTCTACGTCAACGACCCACAGACCGTGGAGCAAATCTTTAATTCGACGCACTGCACCAACAAAGGAGATTTCTATCGCTTCATGAGCTCGGCCATCGGCGACGGACTCTTCACGTCCAGCTGTGAGTACAGTGCATAAAGCAATAAACAAGAGCAATAGACTTTATTTTGTATAGTTTGAAATAAATTAATTATAGAATATAACTGTAACAAATTGTTAATAGTTTTTCTATAATTTATTTCCAGCGCCACGCTGGCAGAAGCATCGTCGCCTCATCAATCCCGCCTTTGGGCGCCAGATCTTATGCAATTTTCTGCCCATTTTCAATGCCGAGGCGGATGTCTTGCTAAAGAAGCTGGAGCTGGAGGGGGTGCAGCGTGGCAAAAGTCTCGAGATCTATCAAATACTTAAGAAAATCGTATTGGAGGCTGCGTGTCGTAAGTATAAATCAAATTTTCAGCAATATATGAGACTTATGTGAGCCTTGACTCTACTTTGGAACAGAGACAACAATGGGCAAGCGGATGAACTTTCAGCACGATGGTTCCATGGCGATCTTTGAGGCATATAATGGGTGAGTTATTAGCGAAGAGCTCAGATTTTATGGCATAGATAACAACACTATCAGCAGCAGGAATATTTGCATTAGCTCAGCTGTCTCTGTTCATAAAGATATTATTTTCTGTTTTGTGGACTCATTGTATTTACTTGTTTCGTTAATAAGTAAATTTCTATTCTATTTGAGCTTAACTACTTAATTCAGCGCACAAACTAAGCACACAATTTATAAGCCTCTTATTCAACCCATACGCTCGATTGCTTATGAAAAGTCGTTTCCTGACTGAGAGTGTGGCTTGTTTATGTCAGAGATATTATCTTTGGTTCCCGCGCTCTGCCGCCTTGTTTTTACCTATTAGCTAATTACAATCTTTCAGCTTCGCTAGCCATTCAGCCATGGCTAATACCTTGCGACAAGCGCACGTTCCCTTTGCGTTTCCGCTGCTGTTAGCTGGCTGGGTGGTGGAAGTATTCTAATTCACCCGCAGTTACACTTGGAGAAATCTTGCAGATATTACTCCAAGATGAATAATTTTTTTTTTTTTAACTTTTTCACTTAAATAAATTTTTTGAGTGTGCCAGAAAGGGATATCTCACTCGTACTCTATTCATGTCGAGTGCAGACATTCCGAGTCCCAGCTTAAGTCAATTTATTTTTGCTGCTTTATCTGGGTGTAGCTTAACTTTTAGCACTATGCATCTATCGTTTGGTTGATTTTTCCAAGTATAGCTAGCTTCTATCAGTATGCATGCATTCGATTTGCAGGATAACGGAGGTGTGCGTGAAGCGTATGCTGTCGCCCTGGCTGTACCCGGAGCTTGTCTATAGATGGTCGCGACTTTTCGACCGACAGCAGAAGGTCGTCGGCGTGCTGTTTGGCTTTGTGGAGCAGGTATGTCAGTGGCCCGGAATCCGACCGCCTTCGACTTGCTTGCTGGCTCATGCTCATGACTTGCTTTCCCTTGGTGCCTCGTCAAACGCCACAGCTGCTGCAGCCAGTTGTATCTGTTGTAGGCGTGGAAGATACTGATGCTAACAAGCAACTGGAGGAGGAACAGCAGCAGCAGCAGCAGCAGCATCAACAACAGCAACAGCAACAGCGTCGCATCAAGTCCAAGTCGATATTCATTGAACAGGTCCGGGAGCATGTGGAACGAGGCCAGCAAATGAGCTGGCAGGATGTGCGAGACGAGGCAAATGTAATTATTGCTGCGGTGAGTGGGGTCCACAACACATACTAAGCCAATTATGTGGATGATATGTATGTTCTTGATATAAGCTAGGGAAAAAGTATTAATGGCATGCTTTAAAGAGTTGAAATGATTTGAGTAGTTTTATTATATTTTTGCCAAGCGGACTGGAGCCTTTCTCGTAGCCTATCAGTCAGTCAGTCAATCAATCACTAAATATTTAATCAATCAATCCATTAGATTTAGTCTAATAATTTGTAATACTATAGACATTCGAGACTACCTCGACGGCCTTGTACTTCACCATCCTATGCCTGGCTATGCATCCGGAGTATCAGGAGAAGCTGCACGAGGAACTGTGCGCCGAGCTGCCGCAGCATGGTGACATTAGCATGGAGCAGCTGGAGCGGCTGAGCTATACGGAGATGGCCATTAACGAGTCGATGCGTCTGTTTGCGCCTGTGCCCATGGTGCTGCGCCGAGCTGGTCAGGATGTGCAGCTGCGACGCGAAGATGGCGTCTACCTCATACCAGCTGGAACACAGATCGGCATCGACATCTACAATATGCAGCGGGATGTGCGCGTTTGGGGCCCCTTGGCCAGAACCTACAATCCGGAGGCGCATTTCGGAGCAGACGCGCCGGCGCACCATGCCTTCGCCTTTGTGCCCTTCACCAAGGGACTGCGCATGTGCATCGGCTATCGATACGCGCTGCTGCTGATGAAGCTGCTGCTGGCCAAGATCTTTCGCAGTTACCGCATCAGCACAGCTGCACGGCTTGACCAGCTGCTGGTCAAGGGGAACATCTCGCTGAAACTCAAGGAATATCCGCTCTGCCGCGTGGAGCGGCGCTAATACATGTCCTTTGCCATTTGTAAGTGCTCCGCAATTTTCCAATTAAAAATGTAATTTTTGTTTGTAAATTGCTATGTTGCTAATGCAATTTGCTCCAAACTTGAACAATAATTCAATTATGCTAAGGGCTTCGTTAACTGCAAATTGCCGCCATCAGCTGCAGCGACTTCCGACTTCTGCTGCTCCCACCTGTCCAACGGTCTCTGGCCAGTTATGGCTAGCGTGCGCCACGTTGCGTATACGTAACGCAATTGATTTAATTGCATTGAACTCGACAAAACTCTCGTGTAGTCAAAGTGCTCCTCCTGTAGCAACTAATCAAAAAACAGAACAAGTTTATATATTTATATATATGTATATGCATGTGCAACTCGTTCGACTCGTTGCCAGGTGCTGCTGCAAAGCAATTTTCCATTTTCTATTAGCCAGGCCACCATACGGCTTCATTAAATGTTTGTTTATGTGTGCAGGTGCATGTTATATGTATATATATGTGTTATATATATATATTTATGTCCGTATATATTGCTTGTACAGTAGCCAGTGCCTAAAAGCAATATTTGCCTTTCTGCACTCCAGGCCAAGCATAATTTCAATCGTTCACACAACATTTGCGACACGTTTAGCATTTCTCTTTGAAGCACTTTGCATTTGCACGCTTTATGAATTTTTATTTTAATTTTTGTTTTTATGTTAGAGTCATGATAATATTATGATTAAATTGCTTGACAAATATGCATATTAAGAGCGAAAATATCAAACATAAAGGCTCTATTTTGAGATTGAAAAAACTGACATGAATTTTCTTTGAGACAGAAAAGTTAATTTATTTTCCTTTCATAATGGCATTCAATCATTCAGTTCGACTTTGCGTGGCTCGACGTCTGCTAAATGAATAAATTGCCACTGTTGCCGCACTCGTTGCCGTTTTGTGCAGTGAAATATGCATAATTCAATGCCTGCCCCCAGTCCAGGTCCAGCCTCGGAGTCCCCTTCGACAGGAGTCGTCTGCATTCGACGCCTGCCGGAAGCCGTACAACGGGCCAAGCACCAGCAGAGTACGAGAAAAATATATGAAATATGCTAGGATGGGCTCGTTAACGCTTCAGAACACAGCTAGCAGTGAGCTGGGCGGGCAATGGCAATGGGTGGCTTGTGGGCGTGGAACTTGAGTAATCACAACATTAATCTAATACGCGTGTTTAGTGTGGCCAACGGGCATTCGACTTAATAATAGCTTTTTAGCGCTTTGCAATAAGTAATTAAATCATTTCCAACAAATCAAACGAGACAAAGGGCTCCTCAACTTGAATACTTGGCAAACACAGTGTGGCGGAGCAACCCTTAGTTCTCCGTCTTGTTTCGGCTGTGTTCTGTTCTGGCTTATTATTAATGAACAAAAGTTTAGCAAGTTTTCAATTAGTTATGCGCCAGCCATACGCCGTCTTTCCGTATAATCAGGGCAAACGACGCGTCGCGTCAGCTTCGGCTCCCCTTGGTAATAAAATATTTAACTGATATCCTTAATTGACTAGCAAATGACCTATTTGTATAATAAGCTCTGGCACCGCCTACAGCTTTAATTTAAGCTAGTTAGCCGACGCAGCAGATAAGCCAGGTGCGCGGTCAATCAGTTGGGCCCGGGCCAAACTGCCATTGCAAGGATTCTTTGTATAAATAAAAGCAAGCAGCTGCGCCACAGGCCACTTTCAATTTTAATGAGCAAAGTTTTCAACTTTGCCCAACTTTTTTTTTAAGTATTAGTAGGATAAGATTTCATTACTAAATTCAAACATAAAGTATAATTAATAATTATATTAGATATTTCTTTTATAGACAAATTCTAAAATTTCCTAACCGCGGGGCAATTAACTTGCATGATCCTTCTGCTTTTGGCAAATGGAAATCTAATTAATGAAATTTAAATACTTGTGGCATTTAAATTTATTGTGGCATTTGGTATTTTTAATCTGACTGACGAGCTGATCGCATGATCTTCCTACTTCCACCCCTCTGGTCACACTAATAATTACCATTGACTGCCTTAACAGTTCTTTAAATATAAATACCAAACAATTGCACAATACACTGATACGTTTACAGAGTTGAGGAAATATTTAATTAAAGCTTACACAACTTTGCAGTGTGATACCAGCGGTTAACAGTCAACCAATACACACACACACACACTTACGCAATGCAATTATTTTGTTCCCGAAGTGTATGTGTGCGTTAATTACAGTTAAACATTTAGCAGGGCAGCCCGCGTGTGCGTTAACTGCGGGCAAGAAATAAACAAGACCATGCATACGCCGCTAAAGCCATGAGGGTAAACCGCATTAACACACGCACACGCACTCGCATACAACAGCAACAACAGCAGCAACAACAACAACAACAATTGATGCTGGTTTTAGTTGCTGCAATCGTGTGCCTAATTAAGTTTACTTGTATTTTACGAGAGACAGCCGCAAAAAAAGAATAAAATAACTGAAATCCTTGCCAAATAAAATACTTAACCAATGGCCCTGGAGCTGGGGCTCATCAATGTGTGCTAATGCTAATTGTTATTGTAGTTTAATGTGCAGCAACTGCAAGTGTATGTGTGTGTGTATGTGTGTATTTACTGCTAACAAACTTAAAGTGGCTGCCGCTTTACCTCAAATTGAATTTGGCGATGTGTGAAGGCGTTGCCAGACAGTTTCAATCGCTTAACTCAATTTGGCGCCTCAAGAAGTTTGTGTGGGACTTCCCCTGCTCCTGCCAAATAGTATGCGAGGGCATCAATTCCAACTACTTTCGTGCATGGGCATCAACTGAAATCAGTGCAAAAATATTTAGCAAAATTGCATTAAAAAGTTAACGAAAGGCTGGCGAAAAGCGCAAATTTGTCAAAAACTTTTATTTGGGTTAGTTGAATTAAGTTCTGAAAGGACAAAAGTTGAGACTTAGCAAAGAAATGCTAGAACTTGTAGAGGAATGCGATGTAAATTGTTTTATTTTGGGAAAAGGCAAGTTTTTGATTCAATTTAAAGGTTTATTTATAGCCGATGATTAGATACAATTAGTGCTTGGAGCTAATTTGTTTTGGCCTTGCCAATGTACCTTAAAGACAGAAAGTTGAAAGGTTGTAAAATATTTATAAATACATAATTATTACAATATGAAATTCGTTATTTGTAAGTATTTATTACGGAATGTCTTGAGTAAGTCTTGAATAAACCATCTCGAATAGCTAATTGGCAGCTCAGTGTTGGCCTGCACATCAGTTTGTGAAATTCCAGATGGAAATTTAACTGCGTCTTATCCCATTTTCGCTGTCATAATGTCCCATTCGCTATATCTATGACAATGTCAACTTCTGCTTTTTATTATTATTTTCATTTTTCGTGACAAATTGTTTTCTGCATAAGCTGAAACTGAAAAAAAATGCAAACTTTTAGTTATTGTCGAGAAGCGGAAAGTGGGAACTACGAACTGCGTAGTGGGCGGGGCTGGGCGGGGTTGAGGGGGTGAAGTATCGGGGCATCGGACAAAGTTTAAACAGAAACAAGCAGGGCGTAGCTGCTGTCAACTGGCATGGGTTGCACAGGAAGCGAGGGAGGGCTTAAAAAGGCAGCCAGAGCCGACACTTCATTGCGATCTCTCGCGTTTTGTCCCGTGTCAAATGGCAAACTTTTTGCTGCGCGGCCGTCGCCTGCGGCTGCCGCATCGCATAAATTAGCCAACATGAGGCGAGGCGCGTGACTGTTGCCTGCGACTGTTCACCAACCCCTTCGACAAGCGTAAATCCACTCACCGACCCCCTTTCCCCTTCCCCTTCCCCTTCCCTTTCCCACTTGCCAACACACGCATACAAATGACTTACTGATTGACTCGCTGCGCGGACTTTAGTGACCACGCGCTCGCTGCAAATTAGCCGTGTTCGCGTGGTCGAACGGATCCAATGTGAAAGTCATTGGTACTGCAACCGACAACCACTGCGCGCGGCCCTTCACCTAGCTCAGCTTCATTTGCAATTAAAGGCTAGCCCGTGTTTGGCCGAAAATGGCCGGCGCAATTAATTAAAAAGTTTGCTGCAAAAAGCGCAAGGCCAGCAGCTGTGTGCAGTGTGCGCCGCAGCGGGACTTTTCACTTTGATGGATAAAGCTCTAAAAATATTTTTGCAGCTGGCAATAAATACATGGCAACAGTTTCAACCTCCTCTCGCTGCCCCATCCACCCCCCTTCGCTATGTGGGTGTGAATTCGAATTGCGCATACGACAGGTGGGCTAGCGGCAACGATTTCACAAGAAATTGAGTGTAGAGTTGATTTTTATATGAATATCTGATGGTTTATATACCTCTATAAATAGTTATGCATTCTACTAGCAGTAGCTTAAACAGATATATTTTTGTAGAATAAACATCAGCTGGTCAGCGACAAATACACTTTCAGAGACTGTAACAATGGAAATTCTTAGGATAACTCAGCCTGAGCTAAGTGAATTACATTGACGTAGCTGCGCAGAGCGACGCGCAACAAAGTAAAACTTTTGAGTTTGAGTACAAATGCAAACTAATTGAATTTTTGTTCGCCTACGTTCGAGACAGTGAATTTATTCTGGTAGCCGGAACGAAATTGTTGCACACTGTTGGGATAATGAGGCATGAAAAGCATCAGCAGCAGCGAGAGCAGATGAAGGGACTGGCCACGTTTTATGTCTTCTCTACAGCTACTTGGCCAAATTGTTGCCGGGTTGTAAAAAAGTTTACAGCGAACGCCTCAGCCAGCCCAACCTGGACTTGGGCATAAATTTTGCATGCCACTCAGCTACATGTGAAGTCTTCAGTTGCGGCGCCCATTGCTGTTGCTTTTGATAAGATCCTGGAAAAGATGCCGCAGTCTACCTGCTGTGATTTATTCAATCAACTTGTGCGTCGCGCCAACAGCTCAAGTTCCTTTTATTATTTAGACATCTTTTGTACTGCGTGTTGCTGCTGCTGCTGCTGCTGCTGCGGCTGCTTCGTCTGCTGCTTTTGGCTTATGCGAGTTTAATGTCGCATGGCTGCCTTAGAAGAAAACGTTGTTGCCACATTTAATCTGCATAATTTTTATGATACAACAACAACAACGGCACCAATTGTGGCACACGTGCCGTATGCGCAATATGCCACACGCTTCACATATTATGTTGCATACTTCTGGGCGCTGGTTTATTTAATTGCCCACAGCACACGAGCCGCCTGTAATGAAAACAGAAATTGTCAATGATTGCTTTAACGAGCAGCACGCAAGATTATTCGACAAGTTGTTGTCTAACCACATGTTGGAAAATCTCAATGAAGATGGCAGATAATTGACTTCAACGAGCGAAGCTGTTAAATGCCAGCCAATCAGATAAGCCAGTTGATCTATGAAAGGTCAGCTGATGCCCATGTATCAGCTGAATATGCACTTTGGTTTCCCAACGCTTGCCCGTGAACCCTTAACCTTGGCCTTAACGTTTGCCATTGGTGGCCGCTCAATTGGTTTGCTGCTAATTAAAACAAAGTTGATTTAAATGCTCGTCATGTTCAGCTGTTGTTAATTCATAAAATATTTGTAATGCGATTGTTGCAATTAATTTAATTGACAGCCGCGCTGCCACAGTTGCTGCTCTCCGTCCGTTTTTCGCACGGCAACAGGTGCAACAAGTCAGGCATTAAATATGCTAATTGCGGACTTAATATGGAAACGATTCCGAAGGAGTTCTCGTACGTGCTATTGACGTCAGCAAAAAGTGGGCTACAGCTCACTTTTCGCCCATCGAATTGCTGACTCAGCAGTCGATATTCCTCGGAAATATTTGAAATACATTTGATAGGGAAACTAGTTAGAGACTCAGTTAGTTATCTGCCCAACTATCAATATAGGAAAACTCATGTTATATATACTATAAGGCCTCCTCTGCATCATCTAGCTTGAGCTGCAAGATTTATTTAGAATTCTTATCAGAATCCATTTCCTAAAAGTCACTGGAGACGATTCAAGTCAAATATACTAAGGGAGAAAGTTTCCTTAGTCTATTGCGAAGAACTCTTCCCTTAAACGTTTTAACCGCTCCAAGAAAGCTAAGTGAGTGGAGCACCAGCTCTCTGCCGCCGACTATTTAGTCGACTCCTAGCGGGTAATTAAACATTTTCCAAACTTAACGCCTGGCCACGCCCACTAATGACAATTAGGACTCGCAAAGCGCGACACTTGGCTGAAAACTTTTAAAAGCTCATTAATGCATAAATTAGGCTGCGCCCCGCCCATTAAGGAGTCTTCCTTCGTGCAGCCCATTTTCGTTTAAATAGCTGCGCAGCGCATAGAGATGAGCAGTTGAGAGGCACAGTGCTGAAGGCATGGCCAGTCTGCAGTTCCACGGCGGCATCGATGAGAACGTGGGCTATGCCGCAAGGGATTTGGACGTTCGCCGGGTGACACAGCTGTTCGGAGTCCACCTGAAGATACAATGGGCAATTGGAATGATGCCGATGCCGGCGTTGCCTGCTTGGTTGCCCGACTGGCTTCAGTCCGTGCTGCGCGTCTTCACCGTGGGCCACTGCCTGCTGGTGCTGTTCGTGGCGCTGCATCTGGGTCTGCTGTTCTGCAAGACGACACTGGATGCGCTGCCCTCAGGCAAGCTCGAGGACATCACCGACGCGCTCACCATGACCATCATATACATCTTCACGGCCTACGCCACCAGCTATTGGTGCCTGCGCTCCAAGCGCATGCTGAGATTCCTCGCCCACATTAATGACGGCTATCGACATCACTCGCTCGCCGGCGTCAGCTTTGTCAATATGCACTCCACCTATCGCTGGTTCCGCAGCTTTACGCTCGTCTGGCTGGCGTCCTGCCTGGGCGGGGTCATCTGCTGGGGCATCACGCCTATGGTAATGCGCAACAGGACGCTGCCGCTGCGCTGCTGGTACCCCTTCGACGCCATGCACTTCTATACGCTGGTCTATGCCGTCCAGCTCTATGGCCAGATCATTGTGGGCAGCGTTTTCGCTTATGGCGGCTTCATGTTCGTCTCCCTCGCCTACCTGCTGCTCGGCCAGTTCGATGTGCTCTACTGCAGCCTCAAGAACCTGGATGCGCACGCCAGGCTGCTGGCAGGCGAGTCGCTGCGGGCTTTAAGGTGGGTTTTTATCTATCTGTATGGATTACCTTGAATATGCCTAACCATTTGCCTTTCGTTGCCAGTGACTTACAGCGCGACTTGCTGCTGGATGATGCCAGCTGCGAGCTTGGCCAATATGCTGTGCTGCAGGAGCATGCGACGGACTTGGACAGGTTTGCGCTGACTCGCAAGCAGCCGCCTCTTGGCCTGAGAAGAGCCGCCCATGAGGCGCTGGTGGAATGCGTGCGCCTCCATCGCTTCATACTGGGCTGTGCCGCAGAGCTGGAGCAGCTGTTCAGCCCCTACTGCCTGATCAAGTCGCTGCAGATCACGCTGCAGCTGTGTCTACTCGCCTTCGTGGGCGTTTCCGGTTCCCGGGAGCCGATGCGTGTCATCAACCAGCTGCAGTACCTGTCCCTGACCACCATCGAGCTGCTGATGTTCACCTACTGCGGCGAGCTGCTGCGCCGGCACAGCGTTCGTGTGGTCGAAGCCTTCGGTCGTGGCGCCTGGTGGCAGCATGCGCCCGCCATGCGCAAGGACGTGCTCATCTTTCTGATGAACTCCCATCGGGCAGTGCAGGTCACCGCTGGCAAGTTCTATGTGATGGACGTAACCCGCCTCCGACTGGTGAGCAAAGCAGAGCGCTCTCGCGAATCCCCCTTGCAGAGGTTACAGCTTGAAACTCTTCCAGGTTATCACGCAGGCCTTCAGCTTCCTGACGCTGCTCCAAAAGCTCGCCGCCAAAAAGGCACTCGCCGAGTCCTAGCGCCCTGTCCGCCTAACCCCATTGTTTGCCTGTGCTAATATTTATTTAGCTCATTAAAAATATGTCAGAGTAAAATGCAAATAATATTTACGTACATTTCCGCCTCGCTAACGTATTTGCTTAACAATGGGCCGAGTGGGCGTGTGGGAGCTCGTGCAAATGCCAACGCGCACATACAGAAAAACATGTGGATACGCCTTGGGCCTATCTGTGATAAGAGCTTTGTCGCAGCTGGGCAAACAACAAGTCGAAAATGCAATGCTCTCTACGATCGACTGCTATCAAGACTGAGTCAAAGACTTGCAAATTTCCATTGTCGGATTGGCAGAAAAGTCTCTCGATTAAAGCCATTCGCATGCCTAAGCATGTAAAAATAATAGCAGTAATAGCTGAGAGCTATTTCATTCACTTATGCTGCCTGCTCAAGTGCCACAAGAAATAAGAAAAGCAGAACGTTCGCTGTGTCTATCTTTGGAGCAAAGTTTTTGAGATTTGCCAACAGCCTAAAAGTCGACTTTAATTTTGGTGTGCGCGCGTCTCACGTACGCAAACTTATGGAAAAGTTTTCAACTCATTTGCGCTTTGTATTTTTCATACTGCCAAAGACAAAAAGGCACACACACACATACACAAATTGGCATACGTAAGCGTGTGTGTGCGTGTGCGTGTGTGTGTGTGCGTGTGTGTGTGTATGTGTGCAGGCAACGCGTGTATTTATAGTGAGTCATTTGTTTCTGTTTTTGCTGCCGCGTATTTCGAGGCACCCACGTACTGCCATTTTGGCAAAATACTCATTAAAAATTCATAAATAGGGTATATTGCAATGCAGTCAACTCAACGATCTCAGATCTGGCTTTAAACTAAAATTCCATTTATATATAATTTGTATTTATGAATAGTGTCCAAATGCACGTTTACAGGGTATCTGGGCGTACAGCTCTCAGTGCTCTTGCCTGTATGCTAGATTATTACCTTTTTGCTCATTGTACTTTTTGGTGTTTCGTGTCGTTTCCGGAAATACCTTTCACTTTGTCGATTTGTTCCTTTGCCGGCTAACTACCTTTATGCGTGTCTGCCGCATAGCCAGGGAGCCAGGTACATTTATATTACATGCCATTTGATAAGCACAGTGCACAAGAGCAGCTGTAGATAAATGTGATTGCCATATTTCGCTGTCAGCCATGCAGCAGCAAGAGCAGCAGCTACGCAGCAGCCATGCCAACCAAGTCGCAATTGAGCTGATGCCAATAATGAGACGAAATGCGCGCTGAATGAAGTGCTTCAACATCCAAAGCAGAAGCGTATTGCATTGAATGCCAGCTGCAAGCCGAGCCTTAAATTTGCCCGCTGGGAATTGCCTGGTGAGCAAATAATCAAATCGAAATGGGAAACTGATAGATTGAGCAATCGAACCAAAGGGCCAATAACGTCCGCCGCACCCACAGGACACGCATTGATTGCCCAGTGGCTGAACGTTTTCGTAAGTTTCTTGACTTTAATTAAGTTTTAGTGCACATTAAAATATATATAGCTATTAAATTCATTTGTTGTTGACTCTTGTGCCACAGCGCAACAGGCCAAGGGTGCCTTTCATGGGAAGCCCATGAAAAATGTTTGCGGTCCGGCGCAGAAATGCGCGAAAATATGTTTATAAACTAATTTGTTTTGTTTTCGAGTTGGCCTCTGTGAGAAGTTGAGTGAATGAATAACAATCTTCTGCTCGCAGCGTTTGAGGCCATTTATTTGGATAGCGAATGCCAGCTGTCTGTCACTGGCCTCGTCTGGCAGGCTGCCAGCGAGTCAGACAAATATCTAGGCCCGCATGGCATTTGCCATTGACGAGCCAGCGCTGCAGGCGGGGACCTGTCGACAACTTTGAAGTAGTCTCCGCCAAATTAAATTAACACAAAGGCATCTCGCTTCAGCATTTTCCGCTGACAGCTGGCGGCATTTTAATTGAAAGCAATCAATAAAAACGCGCCAACTCTTCCAGCTTAGACCGAAAAATAGCTGTCAGCAGAGAGTTGTAATGAAAGCGTTTACCGTCGAATATATCAAGAGCCTCCTACAACAGTCCGCAAACAATATTATTCTAGTCAATGGCAGCGGTCGACAGAGTGCTCCATCGGATGAGCCGGCTTTATTAACTGCCGCACTTCAAAGAACTTAAAATCTGTCGTTAGGCATAGGTATGCAGCTGAAGACCAGGAACTGGTCTGGCATAAAATAACAGCGCTCTAGATAATTCTTAATATAGGATTGATTCTTGAGCATTCCAGTCTGTGTGCATTATAAATAAATTATGCATAAAATAAAGTCCTTCGATATTATCTATATATAGTCAGCAGCCAGCTTCGCATCATTTTCTGGCTTCAGGCGTTGCCACCTAGTTGCATTTTGTGAATTTGATATTTGACAATTAACTTCGACTTAATCAAGACTGATTAGGTTTAGTGAAGCGTGCGCAGCACCTATTACATTGTGCCTTACTCAATAATTGCTGTCTGAGATGACATCCTACTTCAATCAAATTCACACAATTTCCTATTGCCTCTCGCCCTGCTGTCACATAATCAAGTTAAAGAGCTCACATGCCAAGTCAGAAAGGGCTCTCTGTATTGTTATACCTCACGACTAATTAAATTTACCGGCGCATATTACATTTTCTATTCATGCTTTAATATTCTCGCCCGAAACTCACTGTAATATCACATTTAATTGGCCCGAGCCACATGTCGTATACGCAACATGCGTATGCTTATTGCTGTTGTTCGTATGGAATGCTTTTGTCAGTTAGCTGCTGTCATAAATTGCAAATAACCAGGAGCGTTGTGCCCTGCAGAGGTATACAAAAACACACGCACACACACGCAAATTGGCTTTGACAATTGAAAGGACTAAACAAAAGCCAAATGTAGTTTCACATCTAGGCAGCTGCAATATCTCTGATTGTGTGTGCGCTGAAGGTCCTTTAAGCTGCCTGATATGCTAAATACAAGTTTATATATACATATATATAATCAATCATTTGCTAAGCGCATTGAGATGCAAGCACATAATTTCTTCGAGCCCAGCAGGCTGCTCTCTGGGCGTTATCTGCACATTTGATTGTGATTGGCGTAATGCTATTATGTCTAGGTGCTCTGCAGCTCGCGTCCAAGCAGCTTTGCCCGTGCAGCGCAGTTGCATTGGCATTGGCTCTGCAGCCGCACAATCGAATGGCCCGTGAAATGCGCAACAAGCAGCTTTGGCCATAAATCAATGCAATCGCTCGCACAGCAAGGACTCGCTTACCGAAACGGACCTCCTGCAGTTGATGTATGGAATTTGCTCTTTTTATATTGATTCTTTTTACAAACAATAAACTGCCTTAAAAGGCCAACGGCAGTCGCTGAATACCCTGCTGTTTTCCATTTCATTTTATATATATAAATTTCCGGATCCCCGCTCAGATTTTATATAGAGAAATCTAAATTTGATCTGCCACTCGCTGTCTGGCTTGTATGAAGGGCGCAGGGCATTCTCAAGTCGTTCTGTTTGCAGCTTTAACTTCCTTTATTAAGTTTTTTCATGCAATTTAACCAGAAATATTTCACGCCCTTTTCGTTTGCTGTCAACAAATATAAATAAAAGCAAGCGGATGTGGGTGTATGTGTGTGTGTGGGTGTACATTTACATGCACAGCTGTTCACTGAGCTGAGCACGCGAAAATCCCAGCATTCACACATTATACAAACATATATATATATATATATATATATATAATTAAATATAAATATACATATATAGATGAGCGGACGTGGACCTTAAACTACATAATAAAGTGTCGCTCAGCCTACGAGATTTACTTGGAATTCAATTAGTGTTTGCCATTAAGATTGCCTTGATACCTGATCCTCAAGGATTTCACTAGCTCATGGCTAATTTGTTGCTCAACTATTGTTTTTGCATAGGGTTACCTAAGTGCTCTGCGCTGTATTCGCCAGAAGAACGCCTAAAAGTGCACTTCGCAGTTTTATTTGATTTCGTTGTTGTTGCTGCTGCTGCTGCCTGCCCTGGGGTGCAGTTGAGCACAAATTTTGCAGTTGCCTTCGCAACGCCGAGAACAACAACAACAACAACAAGAGTGGAAAAGCGTTTATTGAAGTAGCTCCCACTTTATTTTCGCGCTGGGGTCACAGCTGTGCTCGGCCCCACGGCCCGCTCTGCGCTTTACGAGGCCCTTAAAGCTGAAATAGAATTAAGAGACGCTGAGTAGTCGCAATTTTTGGACTTTGCTCATTTTTTATGGCTTTTTGGCCGCCACTTTGTTGGGATTTACTTTACGCATTTTTTACTTCCCGTCTGCTAGCCAAAACTGGCTCACAAATTTGCGGCGCATTAGCGTGCATTCGTTTTCCAAGTACCTTCTAATAATTATCATAATTATCATAATTATCATAATTATCGTTCCACTAACGATGATGAGCCCCTGCAGCAGCTGTAAACCTGCCAAACTTTTGCTGCATATTAAAAATGCATTAAGTTGTGCCCACAAAAATCGGCTTACATTAAAGGCTTAAGTGCTTAGGTCTTGTTGTTGCACGTGAAGTGCCTAAATTGCAGTCCCAATTAGCTAAGCCAATTTAAGTATTTTTAAGCCTTCCCCTCCGGCATTTGCAGTGCTGAAAGTTCCACTCAGCTGAGCTAGTTTAAGTATCTCCCAGTCAAGGTCTCAATTAGCCACTCTGAGTATTTTCGCTATTATTTAAAATTGAATTTTAAAAATCTGTCAATCAAATTATAGATTATTTACCAGCTATTAATCAATGGAGCCATAAACATTTGTTTATTTATAGCTGACGCAGCTCGTTGGCATGATACACTCAACGCTGCATTGTCAATTATTTATAAATATTTTCATTCGCTCGTTCGATTGCTGTTTAATTGAGCGGAATTCTAAATGAGCGCTTGGCCATGACAATGGGAAATAAATTTGCCTGGGTTCGGGCCGAGCACTATTAATAGCAGTCCAATGCACTGACCGACAAATGGTGCACTGCATTTAAGTAAAACAAGTGATTGATATTGTTCGATTCAATGCACATTTATTATGGAAGTCATAGAAGGCTTCGCGAAACACACATAAGTCAACATTTAGTTAAACATCAAACATTATCGCCCATATATGTTAAACATATTTTTATATTTATATATTTTAGATTTCATACTTTATAATCATATATATAGTTAGGTTTAGGATTTAGTGTCTTTGACTGGGTTGCAGCTAAGTCTAATATATATTTGCATAGACTATTATTTGTACATATACACATACATTAAACATTAACGCGCAGAGATATGTCATTTGGGATCTTAATTACGTTTCGACTTATTTTACTTTGAGCTATAATACTTGTGGCGGGCATTTCCAATAATCGAATCAATTTGAAGAGTCCCTTTAGAGTTCCCCTTAAATTCGACAATTTGCAACATTCTGATTTGGGTTTTTGTGGGGAATCGAGAAGATTTGCTTATCGATAATGCGTCTGTTCCTTTTTAGTCGGTTCTACTAGTACTCAGAGCACTTTGATAAGTTGATTCAATGCTAAACTAATTTTACACTAATCAGATCATAGCTGGCTGGGTATATGTATCTATATATTTATCTATTTAGTACACCCTATGGGTCTTATTGTGTCTGTGTGTGTGTGCGCGTGTGTGTGAGTGTTTTGATTCATTTCTTATTTAATGTATGTCGTATATTGTATATACAGCATCAGTTTTCTAAACTTTGACATTCACAGTGCCTACCGCACAACTACTTACAGTTTAACTAATGCGATTAAGTACTTAGTTTAATACAGTGCTCAGCTGGAGTGCACCTGCGCAATGCTCTTCTCTTAGCTTAGCTATTGGTTAAAAGCGTTTTGTGACAATGCTCTCCCCTTTAGTGGTATTTGGTACTCAAACTAAATACAGTGGGTGTATTCAGTATATATACACGTTAATACCTACTCTAAGTACTGTATAATAAATAAATACATTCAATTAGTTTGGTTAACATTTACCTTGATTGCAGTTAACATTTATGAAGTTTAAATTCGTGTTTGCTTAGCTTATTTCAAATGTGTTTTCTTTCCAATAATTCAGTAATTTTAATATGCTTTGATTTGAAGTCAAGGATCAGAAGGGCAAGTACATCAACTCTTGAAGGACTCCGCAGCAACGTTTCCCAAGCAGAGTAAAATTTGATTTCTTTTTGTTGCGCGGACTGCAACATATGCTGGGCGAGTGTTGAGCGGAAACGGAAGCTGCCGCCAGTTCGTTTATTCCTCTTCGCCTTCTTCTGCTTCTGTTTGCCCGGCGGCCAGGCTATTAAAGTTCAATGAAGTTTCAACGGCGTGCGACACTTAGGCCCAGCCTATCAGCGCCCAGGCCCCCAAGTTAGCCAGACGTAGGCAGACATGGCGTCAATGAAGCGAGCTGAAATATTTCCTCTGGCCATCAAATGGCCATAAATTCTCAAATGTCGCGTTTCGCCGTGCTCGGCTGTTGTCTCCGTTGAGAATTTGTCAACCTCTCCATCTGCCCGTGTCTTAAAAAAAAGCACTAAAAATGTTTGAGGCGCGCGCTGCAAAGTGTTCTTCAAGCTCTTAGTGAGTAGGTGCTACTAATGGCACCATTACCTGCTCCTTCAGCCGGCCACCCCCCCGCTCTCTCGTTCTGTCGGCTCCGCTGCGAATTTGTCGCTTACTTTGTAGCCACATCACAAAATTACGCTTTAAACTTGGCCCACAATGAAACTTTTTGAGCCAAATAGCTTTCATTATGGCTGCTGCTGATTGCTGTTGCTGCTGTTTGATGTGCCTCAAGCAGCTGTTTCAGCTTCTCCAAGACCTGGCCTGGCGGCCTCTGGCCGGGGCGCCATTTACGTGACCAGCTGAACATTTTTCATTTTGCCACAGAAAATAAAACCAAATGAATCAACTTTTCAAATAAAAATGGCAATCTGTTCAATACCAGCAACAACAACAACAACTACAATAACAAGAACAACTGTTTTTATAGACATTGCGTACGTGTTGAACTCGTCAGGCTGCGCACATTTGCGGCCCGAAAATTTGCCATAAATTAAACGCTTAATTGTGAAAGTCGCCAAATAAACAAATAAACGAAATTTAGGCTTATATTGATTGCAATTTGCCTAATCAAATTTGCAGCAACAACAACAAAGCATTTGTGGACTCTAACGGCGTCAATTCAATTTGCTGGCTTAAAGCAAAAAACAATTTAATGCCATAAATATACAAAAGGCCCAACAGCGTTGCCAGAGTTTCAAAACAGACACTGTTAGATAGAGCGTGCTGCCACACTCTTCGTATGAGTCTCAAAATCTAACTGTTGACGATCTGGCAACGCTTAAGCTCAACTGCTAACACAGTGAACAGGCCCAGTCTATTTAACTTGATATTTGATTCAGTTTTCACTTGAATCCGAAATAATCTGTTCATTAAAGTTTATTTCGGTTTCCTCGGTATTTCTGCATTAAATCTGGTTTGCATCCCGACTTCAGCTCTATGCATTACTCTGTGTGTGACAGCAACATGCTCATAATCAGCCTGGGGACCAGCCAGTGTTTAATAGAAGCAGCAAAATGCAAATTCTTTGCATTTTCTGACTTGAAATCCCTTTGACGCACATTTGCAAAATCTGCTATGCTTCGTTTAATAATCCCATAATGGAATTGCCGAGCCGCAGGGCAGTGGCGTTGGCGAGGGGGGCGAGGGGTGGCGTGGCATGGAGCAGACAAACTTAATACACCTTGAGCACCACAATTAGAGAACTATCCGCCTGTGGCGCCAGAGCTGACCAGCTGGCTGGACTCGGCACGAATGCGAGTGGGTTGCTTGGTGGTTAGACGGTTCGACGGTTAGGTGGTTAGGTGGTTATTCGTTTGGGTGGGCTAACAAGCAGTTGTCTGGCTTCGGTTTGCCTGCCGAATGTGCTCAATGGCTGTGCAAATTGAATTTGAAATTAATTAGAGAGTTAAGCCTTAATACACATCCACACACACGATTCGACCAGGCCGTGCGTGATATGTGGCCGGCCTGTGGATGCTTCCAAAATTTCGAGCTGCCCCGCTTAGAGGTTGGTCGTTGAATCGCTGTTCGACTGCGCCTTGCTCGAGGCTGGACGCTGCGCGTGAGTCCTGGCATCGGCGAAGTCCACGCCGGTGCACTTGATGGGCGGCGGCTTGAGATTTTTCAGAGGATTGGCGTTCGCCTTCAGCTTACCGGGCTTGACGGGCGTCTGCTATCTGCTGGGCCGCCAGGCGCTGCTGTTCGAGTAGCGGCAGAGCAGCACCTTCTTGAAGGCCTGCCGAAAGACCTTGTTGAAGATCGTGTAGAATATGGGGTTCACCATGGAGCTGGCATAGCCCAGCCAGGTGACCACGTCGAACACCCAGTGGCTGATGCGCTCCTCACACTCCGCGCACACCGTCGGCAACAGGTTGAGCACAAAGAACGGGGACCAGAGAATGACAAACGTAAAGAACACCACGCCCAGCACCTTGGTGGCCTTCTGCTCCAGCCGTATGATGCGGCCGTGCCGCGACGAGTTGCGCGAGATGACGCTGGAGTTGCGCGAATGATGGGAGCGAACGGTCTGCTGCCTCTGCAGCAGACACGGCGACGACTGCGGCGTCCGCGACTTGCCGCCCTCTCCGCCGCCCAGGTAATTCGTGTTCTGGTGGCTGCGCAACGTGGCGGAGCGGCGCAATGGCGTTGTGGTTGTGGTAGTTGTTGCTGTGCTGGACGCCGTCTTGGTGGGCGTCAGCAGCAGCGAGGTGCGGGCACCGCCAAAGCTGCTGCCGCGCCGACGATGCCGACTCGCATCCCAGGTGACCACCGAGGCTGTCTTCGAGATGCTCAACTTGCGCCGCCCGGGACAGGGTGTGCCGGGTGCAGCCAGAAAGCCGCTGGCATCACTGTGCACCGTCAGGCAGCTGCCTGGCGCCTGGTGTGCGGAGTTCGGCGACAAGGTGTTCACCGATGCAGGGGCGGCTGCAGCCGCTGCCCCCACGCTCACGCTGCTGGTGAGGGCGCTCTTGTTTTTGTTGCCGCTGCAGAGGAGGAGCTCCATTTCGCTGGGCGAGCTGCTCACTGCGGTGGTCGTCGCTGTGGTGGTGACCTTAAAGGCGGACGATATGATCTTCACCTCAGCCGTTTTCACACAACTCTGCAGCGGTCGATCCCCAAAGTACGGACAGGTGCACACCGATGGCAGCTGCGGGTAGTCCGGCTGCTGGTTGGAGCTGGCTGGCGCGTGTAACGACTTGCCCTGTTGTGGCTCCACCTCCGTGTCCGAGTGGCAGCTCTTGCTCATGGAGGAAGACTTTGACGTCTTCGCTGCGTGCCGCTCCAGCTTTTCGTCGTCATCGTCTTGGCCAGCGCCCAACTGCTCGTAGTCATCGTCGTCCTGGCTCTCGTGCAGCGTCTTGTGATGCGTGTAGAGTGCATTCTTGGGCAAGCTGTTGTACCGCTTGCGGCGTCGCAGTGTATCCTGATCTTCATCCTCGGCATCCTCGCTGCCGGCGCGTCGCTCACGGCCCGAAGCTGCTGAGGAGGCGCGCCTGCGGTTCTTGTACGCGCGCAGTCTTTGCGACAGCTGAGAGAGAGTGCTGCCAGAGAGATATGGTAAGAGAAATATCAGTAAATAGAGGTGAGTTAAAGCTCTTTAAATATTGTATTATCGACTAAAGTTCTCATATGCAAATTCCCTGAATTCATTTCGAATTCTCATTCCAATTTCACAAAATTGAACCAATTTTTGGCATGAATACCGTTCATTTTATTTAAGCTCTGGCACAAACAATTAAACTGCCCTATTTTTTAAGATATATATTCCCAGTTTCACGCGCCTTTTAAGCTTTTCGCACTGAATTTATTTTATTTTTTTAATTAAAATTGCTCAGTCAATTGGCAAACAGAGTGCCTGAAAGCATGCAGCCTGTCCGAAAACATGCACACCCTCACACAGCTGCAAACAGACACGCACACACACACATACGAAAAACACCGCACGCTTTGTGGTCACCTGGCTTTGTGTATGCAGAAAAGTAGGCAACACTTTTTGCTGTTTGTGTTTACAGTTGCGACTCGAACAGAATCCACAAAATGCGCTTTGTGGCGCGCTCTGTTGTTTTTACCTCTCGCTCTCGCTCTTGTTCTCTTCCTCTCTCTCTCTCCCTGTTTTCTTAAAGCAAACACTTTTGCACTCCCCACGCTTTATTCTCATTTGGAATTCATTTTAATAAAGGGCACGAATTTGGCGCTGGCTTTTGCGGCTGGCTTTCAGCTTGCCGCATGCCGCCATTTGTTTTGCATGCAAATGCTGAAACGGCCGCAACTTCATTTGCGACTAATGAAGGCGTCGCGCAACAGCTGTGGGCGGGGCGGCAGCCTGAGTTGGCTGCGAGTGTTGCTCGCTCTCATTATGCATCCTCGACGCTTTCTGATTTGCTCAACGTGAGACGCGCGCGCATAAATTGCGATGCAGTAAATGACAGTTGCCAGTTGCCAGATTGAAGCCACTGTGGCATGCGGCTAAAAGGTGCCCCATCTCATTATGCAGAAGCCAAACAAAGCCAAGCAGCTGCCAGTCGAGTTTGTTATTGTTTCAGTCACAAAGGAATTAAACAGCCGCCAAGCTCATCAAGTCAAGCTAACTGCCAAATCGTCACCCCAGCCGCCATACGCGCCTCAGTCTCTGTTTATGCATGTGATTATTTTCTTTTGTGCAAGAAAGGAAAACACATGCGAAAAGATTCAGAAAATGAAATAGCCAAGTCTGTACTTCGCGAGATTTATTCTCAGTAGAGATGCGGCGGTCGATAGGGTCTATCTGTAATATCCGTCCATAGGCCTTACACACATCATAAGGAACTGAAGTGAAACATCATCCACTAAGCCAACATCATTTGCTAGCTTCCTGCTTGGAGTCCTGGCAACGATACAATTAAAAGGATCGAGGTATTGCAGAGGCGGGCTTGACAGCGAAAAGGCTCGACCGGTGTGCGTTTTGCCTGAATAAAAAAAGGACAGCGAAAGAGCGAAATCCATTTATTGATTGGGCAAATTCGTTGGAGTGTCAAAAAAACTGCCAAATATGAAGGCCAACGTAATAAAGGAAAAAGCGCCAGCAGCTGAGCCTGGCATAAAGGAAAACCATACAAAAAGTTGCAGTTGCCGTTCGGCAGTCAAGTTAATAGCATAAAGGGAATCGAAATGAACTATTAAAAAATACAGGGAATTTAGCAAAAAAAATTGGTTTATTAAATTTGTTCGTTGGGAGGAGTTGCAGTTGCCGGAGGACAATTTGCATACTTGGAATATCTATTAAGCAAATCTGTTAAATACAAAATTTAATTTGTTTTTCGCTCTTATTTTTGCTGTTCTTTTTTAAATGAACAATTTTAATTGGGTTTTCGCTACTTGTTCATCGTCATTTTCCAACAGTCAACTAAAATAAAATGATTTGACAGAGGCGCAGTGGGTGCTGTTGTTGGCGAGCGTGGCTAAAATCACTTAAGGGAACCTTTTTTGTAGCTTCATTCAAAATAAACGAAAAAAAATTAATTATTACAGAAAATTTCACAACAATTCAAAGGCGGAAGGACAATAAAAGGCAAAGGCCCAAAAACGAGACGAGGCACAGGACAAGGGAGGACCGAAAGAAACTAAATAAGTACGAATTGAGCTGTTGGCTTGGCTTTTGATGCGGTCAAGCGAGAGGCTGCACAACGGGGGCGTGGCGGCACCGGCAAATGCTCAAGGATAATACGCTCGCTCTTTTTCCTTCGCTTACTTTAGGAGTATGTGTGTGTGTGTGTGTGTGTGTGTGTTGGTGTATGGCATTAATGTTTGCAGCTGTTTGGCCTTTTGTCAGCCACAGAAACCTGAACTGACGGCATTTAGTTGAGGCCCTGCCAGCAAAGGACCCAGCCAGGAGGAGCTGTTGTGCGCAGAAGAGCTCTTTCTAAAGATTCTCTGAGGACGTTTATGTGTGTGCATATTGTGCGGCAATTGAGTTTCAAGTTTCAATTGATAAAGTACAAAAGTAAGCTATATAGCTAGTTACACCCTGTAGCCCTAAGAAGGGTTTAATGCACGCTAAATGAGCAAAGTATTTGGTTTCATGATGTATTCCCTGTAAGTGACACAGCAGGCTCTGCATATAGATAATCGGAGTGTAATTAAGAGTATGACTAGAGGGTATCTTTTAGTCGGCTCTGCTTAATGTTTACTCTTTGAAGTGTGACTACAGGGTATCTTTTAGTCGCCCCTTCCCGCTGTTCACTCTTTGAAGAATGACTTCAGGGACTTCTTTTAGCCGCCTCTTCCCACTGTTCACTCTTTGAAGAGTGACTACAGGGTATCTTTTAGTCGCCCCTTCCCGCTGTTCACTCTTTGAAGAGTGATTCGTAAACTCTCATTGTTAGACTCAGAGAAACTCAAGCGTTTTTAATTAAAGTATTTTCTAGCACAAAGTCTGATTGTTGCTTTTAGTAATTTCAGCATTTTGGTTTTTTAGTGGAGCGTCCTTTTCACGCAACGTCCTTGTGCCTAATTTTCGCTTTGGAGCATTTTCAATTAGGCTTTCCGCGCACTTACCCATCGCTCTGCTCGCCGAGCCGGCTGCTGGCCAAGGAGTTGCGAGTGCTCTCGCGATCCAGCCCGAGCGTTGTGCTGGACAGGCCCAGCATGTTGTTGCTCTGCCTGCCCTTGGGCGACGTTTGCTGCAGGTAGCTGCTTCCATGAGCATGTTGCGAGTGGTGCTGCGACTGTTGCGGCTGTTGATGCGTCGAAAAGCGCTGCGGACTGCTGGAGTACGGCAAATTGTTTGAGATGGAAAATTCGGATTTAGTGGGCGAGCCCGTTGTCGAGGACGAGGCGACAGACTCCAAGCCGCGCGACAGCTTCAACATCTCCGCCCCAAACTGATGCAGCGCCGTCATCGTGGTGGGCGTGGGCTCTGGTATGCTAATGGGCAGGCAAGAGAAACAGTTTCCAGGTGGGACATGCCATCACAGTGTTAAGTCTGGCTCTTACCTGGAGTCGGGTAGCCAGAGCTCGTGATTGTCCAGAGTGCTGAGATCCGTGTCCGTTGAGTTGGCCGAGTGGGCGTGCAGCACCGTCGAGGCCTGGCTCTGGCCCGGCTTCAACAGTCGGCGCCAAGTGCAGCGGCGCTCTGCAATCGAAGAGCGAAAAATAAAAATCATTAAATTGCTGTCAGCGCAATCATATGCTAGGGCTCAAAAAAATCACATGCCCGCTTTAAGCCAACTAAATGCGCTTATAAATTCGCACGACTACACACTCAGGCACACACACACAGTTACACAGACAAAGGGAAAAGCTTTGCTACGTGCCTGCGCCAATTTCAGCTGCCTTACAGCAGATTTAGCTTAAAATAACTGCACAGAACACACTCGTGCTCTGCACTATGGGCAAGGCAGGCTGTTTCGTTCACACAAAATATCTGCCTGGTGCACTGGATCCTTTAAAGATATATATGTATAATATATCTCTAAGTTACACTATGAACAAGTTAACATAGCCAGCAGCTGTTAAGCTAACATACACTATGAGCAAGTTAACATAGCCAGCAGCTGTTAAGCTAACATACATATGTTATCAACAGAATTGAGCGCATCGAATCGCCAGCTTGAAGCTGTTTAAGCAAACAGTTTTCAAACAGCTTAAATTGAGTTGTTTTTATTTTTATTTTCATTTTAATTTTCATTTCACTCTTTGTTATAAGACAGTTTTTATTTTGTGTGTATTTAAATATTTAATTTTTCAAACTGTCAGATATTACGCTAGCTCAGCTGCTTAGACCCTGCTCTGTATAATGAAATTCAATAAATAACTTAAGCATTCCACAGTGCAGTTTCGCACACACACACAGAGAGCTGCATTAGCATTATAGGACCGTCGCAATGCGCTCGCGCGCTGTTTCCCATCGTCGATTAGCTATCAAACGGAACTCAACTGCAATGCAGCAGCAGCAGCAGCAGCAGCAGTTGCCGGCAGTGGTAAAAGCCCATTAAATATGTTTCGTTTTTATTGTATGTTCATTTTGATTTTGATTTTGATTTTATTGATTATTGTTATTGGCGCACGAGTGGCGCTTCCGACTGCACTCGTCGAGAGTGAATAGCCTGAGTGCAGCAAGGGCGCCATTGCTGTTGCAGGAGCAGCAGCTCGATTAGCAGATGCAGTAATGGCAGCTGCTTGTGCTAAGAACCCATTCGAAAGGTGATTAAGCATCTGGAATGGATGTGATTCATCACGCCCGCATCGAGAACTTTGAAATCAATCTCCGTTCGCAATTGGACATTATTTTGCACTCTGACCGTCAGCTTTACGTAACCGAGATACTCTCGGTCTGCAGCACAGAATTCGGTTATAAACTTATAACATGCACAAGCCAAATCCTGTCGATGGCTGCCCCTGCATGTCCCTGCTGTCATCGTGCCTGTTGGCTGCTGGCCCAGCCCCAATGGAAATTTGTAATATGATGTTTTGGCTAGCTGCAAATCACATTAAATGTCGACAGCTGGGAGGCAGTGGGCGTGACAAGTGTCGCAAATTTGCATATGCAAATGCACTGTGCGAAATGCAGAGGTCGTTAGAAGTTCGTGGCCATATACCATGAGCTTGGATACTTATAAAGTTTCTATTATTCTATCTATAATCAGCTGAAATTATAAAATGAGGACAGACATGCGAACACTCACCCAAGGCGGGCGCTTGGCCCAGCCAGCCGCTGGCCCAGCCGGGCGTAACCGCCGATGTGGGCTGGCCACCGCCCAGGTTTTGGCGCTGCCTGGCCAGGAGTCGGACGGTCAGGCAGTAGGTGAGCAGCATCACGCCCAGCGGTATATAGAAGCAGACAATAGAGCCGACCAGCTTGTAGACCGGATCCGGTATCTGACAAGTGCCATTCACCAGCACCGAGGCGTGATCCTGTCAAGAAAACAGGATGTGAAGCAAACCGAAAAGGTGAAAGATAGCATCCTGCGGATGCTTACCTTTGAGTACATCAGGCTGAGCGGCAGACTCATGGCGATGCTCAGCAGCCAGACAAACACAATCTTGAGCGTGACGCGGCGCCTGGTTTTGTTGCGGCCAAAGCGCATCGGGTAGCGCAGCGAGAGGTACCGATCCACGGATATGGTGCACAGATGCATTATGCTGGCCGTACAGAAGAGGACATCCAGGCAAATCCAGGTCAGGCAGTGCTCCGAGCTCAGCGGAAAGTGCCCTGCAAGGACATATCAAAGGAAATGGATAAGTAAGTTTATCTTTGACTTTTATTAGGCGGAATGTGCTTATAAATATCAATAAAACAACAGTCCTCGAGTCGATACTGAACGACTGTGGGATACCCTGCACCCTGCCGAACTGTGAGAATGTATCCCAAACGAATATACCCTTCTTGTTTTTGAGTGAGCATCGAAAGGAAAATGTAGTGGTCCAAGTGGCTGCAATATTTTCCAACTAGCAACCGAAATAGGCGGCCAACTGTCGCTTGGCCATTTGATTTGATTTCTTTCTGCTGCTCTACCCTCGTATTGTGCCACCTTCGACCTTATGGCGCTGTTCCCTGCTGGCTTATGCAACATATTTGTGGCAGCTCCTTCATATGAGCGGCCCCTCAACCGGAACGCCTCGCGCGACAGTCGTTTTGCGCAGCTGTTGGACGTCATAACTCAGCGAGCGATGCTCCACAAGCCAAGGATGTCCGACCATAATATGTTGTACAGTTGTATTGTGCCACAGACGAGGGGGTGGTGTGGGTGCAAGTGAGAGTGTGTGACTGACTCATCCCCAATGTGTGTGTGAGTGTCGGGCAAGATTTGTGTGCGGGATTTGGGGCTGAAATTCGACTGGGCATGAATATTGTAGTGCAGCTGATATAGGATTTCGCTGGGCCTAGAACAGTATTAAATAGACGAGAGTATATTTAAGGTATGCAGACAGGTGCTGGGCGAGGCAAACATATTCGTATACGATTCGTATGGGGGCTCTAGACGGTCCTTGCATATCCTTAAGAGTCGCATTTATGTTGAAGAAAAGTTGTACTCCCGGCTTACTCTTCGGCTTAGAGTGCGGAAGACGGTGCCAGTTCCAGAATTCTGCGCCCTGAACGAGTGTAGTTCTCAGCCTTCATTCGTTGTTATTCATCCAAGTAACAGGATTGACAGCTTGAATGCCTTGCATCCTTTTCTCCGATGCCCCCTCTGCTCACTTATGCATCAAACCCACCTGGGAGCACCGCTGTGACACCATTTTTACCTGCTCTACAGAGGCAAATTGCTCAGGCAACATGACAAACTGCCTGCCAATCAACTGTTGCTGGCTGACGACATTCATAACTCCTGTTCCGACGGTCATCAGCATTTGTCAGCCCTCCATAAAAGCGCTTCAATTGCAAAGCATTTGACCCAGGCGAGCGTACAATTGCCTCAGTTGCGTTGTAGGTGTTGCAAATAGAAATGATACGGTCATTGAGTTGGGACCCCCGACGATTTATGAAGGGCCCAAAGTGTCAATTAAATCGATTTGGGACGCCCTTAAAGCCGAAGCGTGGGCCGAGCCATTGGAAACAAATTTGTTAAAGCGGCGAGTCAGAGGGAAGGCAGCCTGAATTAAATCTATATATATATACATAGAGGGTGGGGGTGGCTGAGGGTAGCTGGAAGGTAACAGACCTATAACGGATACGCATGCTACCAAAGTTTCGTTTCCTTCGATTCCTGTTGCTGCGAGCACCAAAAAACCAAAAACACAAAAGGGCCAAACTGCATGCCTGAGGTTGAGTGCCGAGGTCCCGGGTTTGAGGTCTGCCAGCGACTTGGGGGATACGCTACGCTTTTATTTGTGTTGGGCTCTCCTTTATTTTTATTTTATATATAGCTCTCCTGCTCTCCCCCTGTCTGCGCGCCTCTTTCTTGCTTTAGTTCGGCTGTGTTGTGTTTTGTTCATTCACAAAAAACATTTCAACTTACAAATGCGAAACAAATTTCAAACAAAAGCGCAAAGTTCTGGGGTGCAAATAAATTTTTAGCTGATTTCTTTTGTGTGTGTTTTTTGTTTTGTTTTGCATACTCTGTGGGGCAAGGGCCCCGGCAGGCTCCAAGGGGGCCCATAAAAACTAAACTCAAACACAAATAGCAGCTAAAAGCTGGGCGTCACAACTTGCCAACCGAAATGACTTTCTAAATGCGTCGAAACTTATTTAATTTGCAGCCAGTTTTAGTGGGTCAAATGGAGGGCGGCCACTCCTAATAATGACTTTTATATTTGTCAAATCTACTTACGGGCCATGGCCTAAGCTGCCAGAGCGCCCAAAAATCAACTCATGACGGAACTACGACGAAACTGCGCCTGCTTTATTCAAATGCCCTGTAACCAGCGTCAAATGGGCATATTTATGACTGAGTAATTAATAGAAGTGTGAAGTCCAAATATAAATATAAATTGACTAGTTTAAGATACTAAATTTGGCAAGCAATATATGTAATTGAATATCGTACAGAGCCCAATCAATTAATTAATTATCATTTGAATTCTTATCTCCATTTACTATGATATACTCCAGTCTGCAAACGTCATTATAAAGTTGGCCAAGTCAGCTCAAATATTATGAGAGAAGTGACATAGCCGCTCTACTAGGCGATCACTGAGCGCTATAGAGTATCTGAGAGTCGATCAGACTCAGCCTGACGGCCTTGTTCTGTTTCATTTTGCGTCGCTTTTAACACGGCGCGACGGATCGCTGCTTATGACAACATAAGCTGTTGTAGCACCAACCCAACAACAACAACAACAACAAATATTTGAACACTTTTCTGGGTTGGCAAACAGAACGCGCACAGCGCTCCAACCGGCCAGAGGAGGCAACAATGAAGCTCCGTCGCTGCTGCTGTGGGAATATGCCAAAAAATGATTTATGAATGGGCTAAAATGCGCAGTTGTTGCTGTTGCTGTTGCTGTTGCTGTTGCTGCTGCTAAGCATCGATTTCAATTTGACTTGGAAGTTCGGTTAGAGCAGCAGCCGCAATTAGATACATTTTGGCCCAGTGCTGCAGGGATTCTCTCCTAATTGGCAGCCCACTATTTACACTTGATCCATCAAGCCTGTTTGCCCTACGAGCTCCATATCCAAGTCTTCAATTTCTGATTGAAAGCTGCCTGCGACGCGCTTCAATGGCCATAAAATTAAATGCACAAATCGCAAATCGCAAATCGTAAATCGTAAACCAATCAGCGCAGCCAAATATCAAATACATAAAACCCAACAGGGGCAACAACTTGTAGAACTCGACATCTCCATGATTTGTGTCAATAAAAAGCTGACAAATAAATGTGCATGCAAAAATAACAACAACAAAATACAAATAAAAAATGAATACAGAAATAAAACGTTTTGTGTGATATTTTGAAAATATTCTCTGCGATTATAAAATAAGCCGAATAAGTCGAATAAGCCGAATGCTCGGCTTTGTTTGGCATTGTTGCCTTTGTCGCTCATGTCACGCACACTCGCCCGGCCAATTCGCAACAATAACAATTTCCAATAACAAATCGCAAAAAGGCAAGAAGAAGAAAAGAAAATCATTTCTTTGGCATATGACAGCTACTCAGGGATTGGGGGTCTCATGTCGCGCTGCACGCCTAAACAGACAGCTGGCAGACAAGACGTACACACCTACACACCTACACACACACACACACACACACTGTCACAATTTGCCGCACATGGCTAATAATCAATCATTTAAAGTGTTGCCTGCGTCTGAGTGCACGTTTTAAACCGCCCACATAATTGGCATGCCTGCTGCTTATCTGGCCCTCTCCCTCACACACACACACACACTCTCTCTCTCTCTCTCTCCCTCTGTGGCTGCCTGCCTGCCTGTGAGTGTGTGTGCGTTAAGTACCCGCGGCGCTTGTTGACATGTTGTCACCTCCGTTGTCAGCAAATTTATGAAATGGCATCACAGCCAACTCCATTTCCTCAGTTTGCATTAGGAAAGCACCCCACTGCGCACACACACATAAATAAATACATACACACATCTGGGTGTCTGCGTGTCTGCATGTGTGTAGTGCTAACCTTTTTCTCATACACCTCCATTACGTTGCTGTTTACATCGTGACTTTTGGCGCATCTGCATGTAAATATCAGTTTCATTCTCGCGCCCGTTGACATATTTGCATGCATATGCATATGAATTTGCACACGCACATAGACACATGCAGATTTAAGGCAAAAAACATGTGTATATGTGTGCAGTATGTATTCGCTTGTATCTCTGACCCCCACGAGATGTATTTTGGTTTGTTTGTCGTTTCCTCTTTTTTATTTGAATACACTCTGCCCTATCAAAGAGACTGAACAGGGTATATCAGCTAAGGGAATATGCACATATTCAGATTTTATATTTATTTTATTTCTTGCTGAAGAAATTTACATTGATTACATTGATTAGACTAATCCAATATAAATCTAGCCAATTGGGCCGATTGCTGCTGCTCAACTACAACCTATTGATATCTAAGGTGCGTCTAGGGTGTCTGTTAGTCAATCACTCGCACTCTCGCTGCGCGTTCCTGTTTGATACTTGTAATACGGGACTTTGTGTCAGCTCAAAAACTGAGTTCGAATGTTGTCGCAGCTGCTGTTGCCGTTATTATCGTTGTAGTAGGTTACGGTGTGTGTGTGTGTGTGTGTGTGCGTGTGCGTGTGTATATGTTTTTGTGGTCGAATATTGGCGCTGAATGCGGCGACGAATGTTGCCATGCGGCAACTCTCCAAAGGCCGGCCATATGCTGACGGCAAGCCCTGCTGCAAATGTAGAGATCGCTCAGAGTGTGGAAGGACTCAGCGGCAGGACATGTGTGCGCAAATTCGCTCAATTATGCAGCGTAATGATAATTTAATCAAATACAACTCACACACACACACACACATATATACACAATATGTGGCCAGGTGAGAGCAGAGTCCACCGCGTTAAATACATACTAATAAGGTGGGCCCAGTCCTGAGCGAAGTCTGTTCGACAGATTTGCATAAGTGAATCAGATATGAAGACTTAGTATGCAAATAGTCAGAGGAAAAGCTGTAACTATGTGACTATTGCGCTTTGACAAAGAAATTATCTAGATTATCTGAGTGCCAGCTTCTGGTCGTCAGGGCCAAGTGCTTCGCATAGCATTGAGAGACATCAAACAGTTAAAGCTATTTTTTCTCTACGCCTGGCGACGTTCGTAAAAAGTGAAAGGAAAAATAAGAGTGTCAGCGGCATAGCAAGCAGAGGCCAACAAAGGCCGTGTCCTGGCGGCCCCATGCGGAAGCCAAAGTCATTTGCATTATTGCCCCCCTGCCACACGGCACCTGCTGTGCCAGCGCCAGCCAGGGCGTATGCGTAGAGTGTGCACACCTGTGTGGCGACTGTCGAGAACTTAAAACGAAATCGAAAGTCAAATGCCAAAGAACACAAATAGGAGGAAGACACGACAGGAGCCCCGTCCACAGACTCAACTCAAACTCAAATTGCGTAAAATTTGTGCATGAAAATATAGGAAAAAGAAAGGAGAAATAAATAGAAAATGGAAAATAGGAAAGCAAATGAGGGGCAGCAGCGAGCGCAGCTGAAGCAGACTGAGACAAGCGCCGAGGCCAAAACTAACCAAACAAGCAGCCGCATTTCCCTGCAGGCAGCCCCAGTTCTAATGGCTTTCGATTTCCGCTTGGCGCAAGCCCCCTCCCAGACAAGTGCCTATTGAGCTGATGGCAGTCAGCGCTAGCAAGGGTCCATTAAATAGTTTACTTTATGCATGGCAGGCACATTTTACCCTACAGTTATTTATTTGATTTGCCGTCCATTTGCTGCGGATGATGATGGCGCTGATGGCGAGATGACGATAAGGATGATGATGACGCCGTTGATGAACCCGTCAAAAGGATAAAGCAAGTTAAAGGCCACAGCAACAACACAATGGCCAAGCAACTATGAAGCCGAGACGCCAACAACAGCTCGGCCAAGTTCATATACTCATTAATACTTCAGTGCCACGGGGTCGCTTAGCATTGACTTTACATAGCAAGAAGTGGAAGTGGAAGTGGAAGGCCTTGGTCCAAAACTTGGATCAGCTTACATATTTATATCTTCTTTCTGTTGTAAATAGAATGTAAACAAGACGAAATGGGGAATCGAAAGCGGTTTGCTGTTTACATTTCATTTCATTCGCTTTAAGCCTTTTTATTGTAAGTTCTCGGATAGGGCACAATAAATGCTTCGCCAATATTGAGAGTATATTTATTTCGCCTTCGAAATACTGGGTATTTGATACCTGGACTTATCTCGATTGCCGCATTCTTCACATATTTGCTTAAGCAACTCGAAAGAATAACCAACACGTGTGCTGGCCTGTGTGTGTGTGTGTGTGTGTATTTATGCGTACGTGTCCTGTCTCGGGTGATGCACGTAGCCACCGCATGTTCCGCTTTGGCTTTGAGTTCATGTCCTCGTGCGGAAGTGTCTATCATATGCATGTTAATAGCTTCCCCAATGCTTAAATTTAGCTATGCGTCTGTGTGTGTGTGTGTGTGTGTGTGTGAGTTTATAGTTGAGCTTTGGCCCTTCTAATAAAAGGGCGAAGAATTGTTTTGTGCTCGCAAACTAAGGACCCCGATTACGACTGAGCACACCCAGATCAACGCTTTTGATAAATGATTTTCACAGGCTCTCGGAATCGGCTGAAACCCGAATTCCCTGAGAGGCCAAGCAAAGCAAAGCAAACACAAAAGAAACACGACGAAAAATTCAATTAAATCGGCAACAGGTTTTTTTGCCTTGTATAAATTCATTTGTATTATAATGGATAACCCAGAGAATATTTAAAAACACAGCCGTCGGGGCGCAGGGGAGCAGCAGGCCCCAACTCCGAGCTATCTCTATGTTTCAATTTCCTTCTTATCCTCACACACACGCAGACGGAGGGAGTTTCAGTCTGCTGGTCGCTGAGCGGCTTTTTTCGCTTTATTTTCACACTTCAACAAACTTAAGCGCTGCACGAGAGAGGGAGAGAGGGGGAGATAAAGAATAATAAAAACTCACAGAAAGCACTAGGGAGCTCTCTCGCTATCTCACTCTCTCTCATTCTCTCTCTCTTGCCATACATATTAATACTCTTTAATATTAAACTTTCCCCGCGGCAACTCGGAGTCGCTTGTTCGGCATTTCCGACTTAAGTCAATACTTGATTCAGTTTCATTCAGATAACTCGTAAGCCTAGCAGAACTCTCTTCATTCTTTGAGTTTGTCTTGGACTCTTCGGCTTAGCCTTCGTGTCTAGCTGAAGAGCAGCGAATTAAAGATTCGCTCCACTTGAATTTGATTAACGTTGTTGTAATTGCTGTTGCTCTCTTGAAGCTGTCACCGCTGCAGTCACACAAATTGTCCTTGGCCGCACTTACTTCGGTTTACCTTTTAATATTTACACAGCATTTTTCATTGCTTTCTCTTGCATTGTTAACGCTTCACTTAATACGAACAGCTACCTGGCTGGCTGCAGCCCTACTCTGCCTCTCCCTCCCCCTGCCTCTGGTAATGCTCACCCATTTTTGATTCCACTTCTGATCTGGCAGCAATTGTGGCATCCTCTTACATGCGCTGCCTGAAAATTGCTCCCCCCTTCACTCCTCACTCCCAGCACAATATTTGATGCAGTGTCATTAAGTTAAGAACCTATTTATACTCCAACAGGTCTATCCAAGCTTCTGCTCGAGCTGGCGGCTTAAACAAATTGCTCGGGACTCATTGCCTCATTATATGCGCTTTTAGCGTTTCATTCAGTTTATTGTTTGTCTATTGCAGCAGCATTTTCTTATTTAACTTGCTGTGTGTGTGTGTGTGTGTGTGCAAGTTGTTGGCAAAGTTCTGAAATGGATTACAAAGCAGTTGTAATACCTTCCGCCTTACGTTTGAGTTCCTGCAATTGGCAAAGTTATTGCAACTTTGTTTAAGTAGCCGCGGTGTTTGGATATTGCCTCGCCCATGCGCCGCCGGCCAGCCTCAAGCGCCTGCCAACTTATTGATGTGCACTCAGCATTATAGTGCTGCTGCCCCTGCTGATCCTTTTGTTGTTGTTGTTGTTTGTCTGTTCATTGCCAACTTTCGCACAAAGTTTTGGCCCACGGTGAAAATTACAGCAAATTTCGTTGCATCTTTCAGGCGCACGCAGCCGTTGAAGTCACAAGCAACGAACTTGGCCGATTGGACTGCAATTGCTTGCATTGGAAAACTTTTGCTTGACACTGTTGTGAAGTGTATCCATTGAAAATATACTGCAGGGATTACACTACTTAGCAAAGTCTGGCATTTTGTTGACTTTCTATTTTTAAACGCATCAAAACTAAGTTCAGCTAAGTTGATTTGATCAAACAGTTCAGGAAATGAATTGGAATATTCTTCAACCAGAAAACTATATAGTAATAATTTCTAGCTCTTTTTTAAATTTTTAAATAATTATATTTGTTATTTCACGTATCTCTGCTTAATAAGTACTTTAGTGATCTTGCCCATAAATAGCTAGTCTAGGCCACATTCAATTTGCTCAGGACAGCAATAAGAAGAGATCTAAGCCAACAGCAATAGAGGCAGCAGCACATGCAAAGATATTGCAACGTTTTCTTTATGCTCGTTCGCTCGCTCGTTTGTCCCAGGACACATTGCGACGGGCCCAAACGAGTTTTCCTTTTTCTTGTCATGTTTTTCATGTGATAAAATAAAATTACCAAACATCGACCAGCTGAAATATGTGTGCAATAGCTGGCAAAGCCCGCACCCTGCCCCACCAATATAATTTATATTTATGCTTCGGCGTTTGGGTTGGGTTTGGCGCCTGGACTGGGACATTCGGAAATATGCTGCTCAGCATATTTCATACTTTTTTTAGTATTATTGCGAGTTATTGAAGCGCTCTATGAACTATGTAAACGCTATTTAAAGCTGGATTCAATTTAGTTTTACTTTTGGCCAAAGTCACAGCTCTTAAAGCAGCACAGAGACACTGGTCACGATTCGCCGAAGGCTGAAAGTGCAGCTAGTATGTAGATATATATATGTATTTATAGCTCCGCAGTAGACTGTAAGCCAAATAATAAATTTTACTTTTCTAACGTTTTGCGCCTTTTATCCAATTGCTACCTCAACATATTTCCACTTCTGTTCCCTCTCTCCCTCTCTCTCTTGTCTTGTATCTGTGTCGTTGTTCTGTGCCTCGTCTAGCGAGTGGAAATATTTGACTGCAGTTGCCCACGGCTGGCTGCAACTCAAGTGCAGTGCGCCAAACAAAACTTTTCGCATAATTTTCATAATGGGCACGCCCAAAGAGGCTGCCCTTTTCGGCTGTCGGCAGCTGACAAGCATATGTTAGCGGCCAAATGAAAACGCCTTCATGCCAGACTACTTGGCCCCGTCTTGATGGCACTTCAAAATAGCCCTGTTTAATTTTATCGAGCCTTCCGAACTTGGTCTGGCTGGGCTATAAAACGCTCAGCGAGGGCTCTGGCTGCATCTATTTATAGTCGCTTTCAACTGTAATTGCGGCTGCTCAGGGCTTTCCAAGGACAATGAGTTATGCATAATTGAGGTAAATTGTCCGCTGACGAGCTTCACCTTTTACAGTAATTGCCGTCGCTGGTTACGTATGGCTTTTCGTTTCTAAATTTGAAACGCAACGCCCCAAGCGACAGAGTTCAATGAGCTGAAAATCCCTCCAATCTGTGTGGATTAACGATTTTGATGTTTGTTTGGACAACTGAAAACAGAGTTAAAGTGTGAAATGCGGACGTGCTCTCGGCTAAGCAAGCAAATCAAAACCCAAATTAAATTTAACGCTCAAAACATGACACCTACACAAAACACATACCCTCACAATAGGACAACCTTGCTGTTAAATGCATGTCTCTGAATGTAAACATATATATATATATGTATATGTATATGTATGTATATGTATCTGCATCTGTGTTCATCTTGGTCGGCTGTGCTGTTGTTTGCTCAACTGCTTGTGTTACCATTTTAATGAAAGTCCAAAAATGTGCAAAACAAATAAACAGCAGCGAGGCAGAGGCAGAGGCAGAGCTGGAGACGGAGACGGGCAATGGCAGGGGCGTGGCAGGGTCTGGGCAAGGCTTGGCTAGCCAAGAGCTGGCAGGACATGTGCTGTGTCCATTTAATTAAATGAAAATTGCAGTTGTTCGTGCAATAATTGAAGTGCCGAGAGTTTCCACATGCCAAACGGGTACAGATATCACAAGTTCAGCAAAAAAAATTAACATGCAACCCATACATATGTATGCGCATGCATGTGTAGCTCTAAGGTACATGCATTAATATTTATGTATATTAGACAAAAACCAGCAGTTCTGATTGGAACTGAAGCGCACGGCAGTGGTAAATATATCATTTCAGTCGAGCAGGCAGCAGGCAGTAATTGGGCTTTCTGGCCCAATAAATTCTATGGTCAGCAAATTAATTATAGAAGCGGAAGCAGAAGATAGTTGACTGCGCTCCAATTAAGGAAGCATAGCAAGTCAGCCCTAATTATATATCAGCTCGGCTTTTGGCGTAGCAATTACGGGCGAATGTGCAGTGTTGCAAAGTGCAAGGCAGTTTGGCGTTGCCAGACCGAGTTTCTCTTCTGCTTTGAGTTAGTGCATTAGATACAAAATATCCACAATTAAATACATTTTGACGCAAATAGATGCACATCATAATCAAAGCTTAGCTGAAGCTAAGATTAAGCTGAAATCTCCAAGAGTCTCGCTATTAACATTTCTTGGGTTTATTGCTGCCTTACTCTGTTCCTCAAGCTTAGCATTGGACTTCATTTATCAGACTTTGACACTGACAGGACGCTACGGCCGCGCGTCCAGTTTCACTCTTTGAGTTGATTAACGACGTAACGCCAAAAGAAAAAATGTGTATAAAAAAGGACTTTGTAAGGCTTCAGCTAGTTAGCATAGTGTCAGCGGCAGCGGCAGCGGCAGCAACAACTTGGATAATAACTGAGCCAACATTGTGGCGTTGTCAAGTCATATTTCACTTTGAGCAACGCCCACGCTGCCCAAATTCAAATGAAACGTCATATTGTATTTGCGTCCAGCTCGGCCAGGCGACAAACTACGAAGCGAAGGATACTATGGAGCAAGTTAAAAAGAAATGGGACAGCGAGGCTACACATTTGCGTGACAAGCTCGACAACTGTCAACAAACAACTCGAACTAACCAGACAACCCACACACACACACACACACACACAGAGCGGACAGCACGTGCCATAAGCGTCATACACGGCGTATGCGTATTACATTTTCAGCTCAGCTGTTGGAAGCTGTGCACGTCACGTGAGCCGCGAATTGGCCTGCCATAAATAATTATAGACAGCCAAAAAGACGCTACCCAACAATAATGATATACGGCCAAAAGACGATGCCAGTCACGTTCGCGTTGGCGCTCGCTGGCTGTGAAGTTTGAGGGAGCGGATTTTAGAGACTGCTTATAAATATTTAACAATCGCTTTGAGGAATGCCCGCAGAAGACGTGCACAAATTGGAATTATCGCCGCCATGACTCTCAATTAGTAGCGTTAAATTGTCAAAGCTGACATTCGCAGGGCATCCTCTGGCACTTCTTCTGCTCCGCACGATGCTGAGGCTCTGCTGAATCCCGAAGCCAGGTGGCATCGTTGTAATCTTGTTTGCTGCTGTTTTGCCTGGGCTTGGCCCGACAGGCACTGAGTTCTCTATACATTTTGTTTAGAGATTTTGTTGTAGCTTGTTGTTGTTGTTGTTGTTGGCTGTTATCATTTAATATCCTGTCACTTAAGTGTTGCCGGGACGAGCGCTGAAGGCGCATTTTCTATGCGACAATTTGTTTGGCCCGCATGGCGTATGCTTGATGCCGTACAAAGTTCGAGCTCGATAACTGCTGCTAAGCAGTTATATATATACATATGTACATATATATATTTATTTATATGTATATATATATTTTTTTTAATTTTTATTTTATTTTGCATTAAGTTCTTGAAGAGTGAAACGAGTGAAACAAACATACAAACTTTGAGGTTCAAACAACGTCTCATCTTTGTTTATAAAATTATGTAGAGGCACTCAGCAGCTATAAGTCCTTAGCACATTGTAGCCCGAAACTCTTTTTGGCTTGCTGAACAGATTTTGTGTACACATCTTATTAGTCCTACGGTTAAAGTTGTTTTTCTCTTCAGCCGAGTGGTGGAAATTAAATTACGCCCTTCACTTTCTCGACTTGGTTCTGTGGCCTTTTGTGCCTTTTCAGCTTAAACTTTGACAATTCAATAAATATACAAAGCAAGCAGAAGACGTTACCTGCAATTGCCCGCAAGTCAATGCGCGTCGATTGCGCAGACAAATGCGACTACAAAAAGTGTAGCATACTTTCCAGCGCGCCCAGAATAAAGCTCCGTTGCCAGCTGCAGTTGTGCCTTGGGGCAATCTTCGCAGCTCGGCACATAAATTACATGCCACTTACTTTGCGGCAAATGAAATGTCGGCTGTTTTTGAGGAAGTCACGCTGTCAGGCTGCCAGGACACGGCGGCGGCAATGTCAATGGCCAATGCCTGCGTTGGCCCCGACCAAACATTAAATATTAAATTGACAACGGAACGGGGGCGATTTAAAATGCAGCGTTTAATCCATTAGCATTATGTGGCTGAAAAAGAAATGAAGCCAAGCGACTCTTGCGTAAATTGCAAGAACAATAAAAATATGAAAGGCAGCGCGACGCGGCGCCGCGGCGCATACAAGCGCATGCAACACCCACAATCCGCATGCGAGAACAATCGATATTTAAGTAATTACGAAAGCCTTGAAACGGCGCCACAATTTAAACACTCATCCACTCACCCACCCACCCACACACACACACACACACACACACACACAGTTCTACATAATCTCACACGGCGCACTTTCATCTCGCGTCTCGCCTTTAGGGTCCACATAACTAGGACCACATTTAAATATTTTTAAATTTATATGCAGTTGCAGAGGTATTACACGTGCTTAAGACAGTGCAAAATGAAAATAAATAAATAAATGAAAATATACAAAAATATTAAATCAGAAAAAGCTCAATTCATATGTGTTTATTGGGTCAACACCTGCAGTTAAGGCCAGCTAAGTGCCAACGTTTATTTTCCAGTTAAGAATTCTCACAGTGGGCGTGACAAAACACAATTTGTGTCAATTTTTGTATCACAACTTGTCATTTATGACATAACGGGACTCCATTGTTATTAAGTTGGCAATTCAAAATCTGCCAATACCATTTGATTCAAATACAACTAGATTTGATAACTTAATAACGGAAATGCTGCTTTAAGGGCATACACAGAGCAGTGCTTAAAATCCCTACAATGTGCTCACACAGTCACTTAGTCAATCACTCAGGCAGTCAGTCACTCACTCAGGCAGTCAGTCAGTCAGTTAGTCAGTCTTTTTAAGACATATCTCATGCGAGACCTGGTCATTTGGCATTCATGTAGATGCAGCTGCCACAAGGTAAAAGGCGAGTGTGTCGACTGTCTTCAGCATATGTAGACATATGTTTGTGTATGTGTGGGTGTCTGGGTGTGTGTGGGTGTGTACTTTGGCTATGCCCATGGCTTGGCTCAATTACTCTGACATTGACTGCCAAGGTAAGCCATACAGTGTCTCGGTCTTGGTCTTGGTCTCGTGCTTGAGCTTGAGCTTCAGCTGACGGCTTGCCTGTTGTCCTGCGCTCTGATATACCTCAGCCCAGGACCTCCTTAGCCTTACTCTGCCCGTATACTATTACGACGCCCCATTATCGTGCTGTGTGCCAGTTGCCTAACTGCCTTGACTTGTCCCTCGCTTGCTGCGTGTTTATTTTGCGCTCTGCAATGTCTGCCGGCTGTTTTTCAGTTTACCTGTCGGTTTGTCTCTCACCTCCACTTAAAGCTATATATATACACACAGACCTCCGCCGTGCTCCACATCTTCAGCTGTGTGTTTGCTTGCCTCGTACCTTGCAGCTATTTACAATTTAGACAAGTTATCGGCACAACTCAAATATTATTAATCTAATGGATAGGCAAAAACGATTTCGCTGCACTTTACCACTTTCCAAGCCCCACTTTCCTATTATTTATTTATAACGAACTCGCGATTGCCAATGAGCTGATCGCCTCACTTGGCCAACAACGCTAACAAGTCTATAAATAGTCGAGCATGGCTGGAGCCAGGGGCCAAAAGCAGAAATGCGACATCCGTAGTCAAATAAGCTAAATCTATATTTGACTTCCACTTATATTCTGCATTGGATTTGATGAGAAGTGTAAAATACAGTGGACAACGGCAGTGCTTGCCTAGCAATTATGGATGAACTGCTGATTCCGGGTAAAGCTAATGACCAGTCAGTCCGTCAATCCATCAAGCAAAAGTTTGGTTTTAGTGAGCAGTTACCACAGACTTTACCTAAATGGAAGTCTTTACCTTGAAGTTGTGCCACGTCTAAATCTGAATGATAATCGGAGCGAGCTCTCTCGACAGGTTGCCGAATGTATGAAAAATGTAATGCCTGCACGAGTTGGTCGCTCCGTCGTTCTGCCTGATTTTCAGCTACATTTGTAAGCGGATACAAAACACTTAACAGCTAACAGGGACTTTGCATCGGCAATGAGCCGAGGGCGGACGGAGCGCTCGGCTAATGGTAACATATGCAAAATGGCGTCGTCTTAAAGACACAAAAAACTAAAGCGAAAAATGGAAAATGCGAAACTAGCTGAGTTAAGCTGAAAGTGAAAACACTGCCGAAAAGCCCCCATGTTTGCTGGCCATGTGATTGATGTGCGGGTGCGAGACAGCCGCTCAGTCGCGTGGGGCGTTGTCCGACCACAAGCACAAAAAATTGCCAGAGAGATTGTCAAAAAGGGTTCGAGGCCCCGGCTAGGGCGCCCAGTTTGGCAGATCTAGCTTAAGCCGTACGAAATGATTGTGTTTTAAACAGAGCGGCAAAAAGCGTTGCAGAAACTTCATTACGTATACGTCCTGTGGTTCTGGGCGAGCCCCAAAAATTAATTGGCTGCTCGGCACGAGTCGACAGCTGCCATTTTGGGGTGCCCTCGATTCGCTATGCGTAGACTTGTCACCGTCACCCCATGCCACTCCCACTCTCTCCGCCACACCCGCCCGCCATACACCCAGCAGAGCAGTGCAGGTAGCTTAAAGATTTATGATAAAGTCAGCCGTGTGCTAGGCAAAGCAAAAAACTTTACCAAAGTTTGGCATTAGATTTCGCAATGGCTCATTGCGGCTCGTTTATCTGTGAAATGAATGAAGCTGAGTGCCTCCCAATAGAAGTAAATGTGTTTCATAAATCAGTTTCAACTCAATTTCAACAGGGGAACTTTGGCGACTCGCCAGCCCAAACTGTTCCACAAATCTATTTAAATTGAAATAATAAAATTATTTTAAAATAAAAGAAAGGAGAAGCAATAGCAAATGGAATAAATAAATAAATAAATATATATATATATATATATATATATATATATATATATATATATATATATATATATATATATATATATATATATATTATATTTAATAAATATATATATTTTATACAACAAAAACTTATCCATTATTCCCACTACAAATTGCCTTTATGCAAACATTTTAAAGAAACTTTCACAATTCGCCCGACATTTCGTATTGGGGAATATCTTTTGGGCGCTAAACTCAATTGAGCTGCGACACATGCTCCAAAAATTTGTTGTTCTCGGTTTAAAGCTGTCCCCAGCGAGTTCCATTTCAGCAGCTATCCCGCTCGCTCGGCTGGCGACACGCCTATTGGCACACTGCCCGCCCACTTGGTGCGTGTCGCAGCTTAAGCGCTTAAAATGCTTTTTGACAACAGCAACAACTACAACAGCAGTGAGCATTGAAATGATAAATTTGCTTTTATTCCGCTTTCTATTGCTCTGGCAGCTATTGTTGTTGTTGTTGTTGTTGTTTATCTTCCATTCCTATCCAAATCCTAAGTACAGTTCTACTCTGTCCTTGTCTTCAGTTACTGCTTCAGCAGCTTCGCCTTCCACCTATTGCCTTGTAAAAATTTCATTGCCTACTTTTGGGCTGGCGGCAAAAATCACAGCGCTGCCAATTTGCGCTCAATTAATTATGCTCTTTATTTTCGTCTGTTCTTTGTTGCTGTCACTGTCTGCTCTCTCTCTCTCATTTTATTATTATTATTATTTGTGGTCATGTTTTTTTTTTCGACCGCCTTTGTGTTTATTATGCGTCGCTGCTGGCATTGCCACTTAATTTATTTTGGCTGGCGCTTTGCGGACATTTTTCACATTCTTTTTTTTTTTAATAAAATGATTTTCATATTATTTTCCTTTTTTTTTATATATTCTGCATGATATTCAACATTGCTGGGCGTCGCGCATCTTTATGCCCGACAGTAATTGCACTTACAGTTATTAATTAGCTGACGCTTTATGTCAATTTATGATTCAAATTAATTATGTAATTATAATTGGCGCCACTGTAGAGGGAATATTTACAGATTATGCACGCATCTCTCTCTCTCTCACTGTGGGTCTATTCGAGGTGTGCTTGCAAGTGCTTCATTCCTTTGCCATTGCAGATATGCAGAGGTGTATCTTCAAATATATATATATGCATGATTGCTTTTCAGCTCTGCCAGTCCACTTGTTTATCAGCTCCGACCCTTTCCTAATGGGTCTGTGACATAGCATTCAAATTCTGTCTGCAATTTCTGGCTTTGGCTGCCAAAGCTGTCGCACAAGTTCTTTTTATGTTCCTTGCTCTTTGCATAAGCAAAACTAGATTATATTGAAGTTCAACAAAAGCTCTTAGGAGGTAGGGTGCCAGAGGGTATATACGACTCAACTCTTCGCATCTTGTCGAACATTTAGATGTCATGACTCTAGGCAGCTAATTTACTGCACGTTTAGACTTTCACAGGGTATTTGCCAGTCAAAAATCTAAAGTTCTTCTTCGCTTTTGCTACTATATGCAGTATTTTTCGCACTTGATATAACAGGCAGCCATTTGTTTGCACAGCAGCAGACGCCACGACCCTCGCCCTGCTCTCCCAGCTTCTACACTCAGAGATCGCTCGACTGCATTGCTCACTTTGGCAGTGCCGTTTGCCTGCAGGTGTGCCTTTGTGTATGCTTGTGTTTCTGCGGGTGTGTGTATGTATGTCTCCCAAATGGCTCCCAAAGCGCACAAACAATGCTGTCATCATGCAGCCGAGGGGGCTAACTGCTGCCAACTGACAGATGCTTCTGCTTCTGCTTCTGATGCTGCTGCCGCCTGTGCCTGTCCCTGTGCCTGGCCGCTGCTGGATGCCAGTGCTGCATGCCGCCTCCACTTCAGCAGTAAGGCTCATCCTGGTGGCTCGTTTTCAAGTGTTTCTTCTATTTTGCCACGTCTAATGCAATTTTTATGCTGCACTGGAGCCAAAAACGCTTCCGTTTGGTTCTTTGCCGAGCATCTGTTTGGCCATTGTCTTCGTCAAGCTGCGCTTAACAAAGGACGACGCGCTTATTAAATTGTCTGCACCCCACAAGCTTTATATATATATGTATGTATGTGTATATCGCGCCAGTTTTCCACTGTTTTTCTGCTGCTCTTCGCTGCGTTTATTCTGGTTTCTGTTTAGTCGCTTTGATCGAAATATCTGGCGCATAATGCAATTTACGAGGCGTGCTCCGACTCCACTTCCATTGACAGGCAGCTTCATTAAAGCCGCGCCGCAGAGCGCTGCGTGTCAGCAACAGCCAAAGGATGTCCAAGGACGCGCGCTTTGTCTGCATGCGCCGTGCCTGACCGCGCTGATTGCAAGCGCATTTACCGAGCATTTTCATGCTCTAGATATAGGCAGAATCGAATAAGCTTAGTTTAAAAGCAAACACGAGGCAGGTAAGATAAATATAAAAAAAAAGGAGATCCTTCAACTGACGTAGTCAAAGGGGCTCTTGTTAGAAGATAGAAGTAGAGATTGGAGCACTCTCAAATTAATAACAAGCTTAATAGCAAGTCTCCTTCGGTTCAGTTATTTATTGCCTTTATTGAACAATGCTGATATGCAGAGCAGCTGCTGCTGACTTACCTTTAACCAGGGTGAGGATGCCTAGGGGCATGACGAGCACGGCGACCATCAGATCCGTGATGGCCAGCGACATCAGAAAATAGTTTGTGACATTCTGCAGGCGACGTTCCCAGGCAATGGCCAGGCAGACCAGGATATTGCCTGCCGCCGTGCCGAAGACCAGCACCAAGGCCAGCAGGGCCCAATAGTTGTTGGTTTCGAAGGGTGGCTGGGCGGCGCTTGGCTTGGGCATTGTGGTTACGTTGCTGAAAGTCCAATTGGCCAGCATCTGTTTGCTGGCATTGTTGCCAGAATCGGGCAGCTGCCAAAGCAGCAGGTGCTCCAGCTGGTCCACACTCATATCCAGACTGTTCCAGCCATCCTCGTCCTCCGCGCCATCTTCGGCTGCGCTGTCGGTGTAGTTGAGCGTTGCATAAACATCCTCCTCCATGATCGAAGTGTTAGTTTTACTCTGCTTTACTTGAATGCGACCAGTTGATGTTGTTGTTGTTTATATTGTGGCTTTAGCTGTTGTTGCTGTTGTTGTTGTTGCATAGTAATTAGCCAGCGCATATGCGATTGGGGAAACAGCTTTCACGTGGCAATTCAAATTGCAAAATGCGCCGGAAATAGGCGCTGCTGCAAGGAGACGCGCCAAGAACGCAAGGGGCGCCAATGTCTGCACACGAAGTCCTTCTGTGGCCTCAATGCCTTTTGGCCAGGCTCATTACGTTGACGACAGCCCGGCGGATATTGGTGGCAAACATTTTACGGCGCAAAATTACCGGAAGCTACGCGCTGCAATAGAGAACAGTAAATGGCAATGAGAGCTTGAGTGAAAACTTCAATGCCCACAGCAAGCGCTGCTACAAAAACAGTTATATTATAAGGTAAAGTGGGACAGATGATTGATATGATACAAGAAAATAGCCGAGGACGAGGTCAGCTGATCAACTAGATGGACATGGCTTCAATACATCGATATCTATGCATCAAAGAAAAGCTGTTTAGCTATCAAATATAGTTGTAAGACGATGCAAGGCCTTTGCAGCTGACAATTGATTGAAGTAACTGGAGTTATTAGAAAAACTTGAAAGGCTCAAGCTCGATTCCTAGATGTTTAATTCATATAGCTTTTGATCAATTTGTAATACAAGGTGGGGCAAAAGTAGACAACCCCACAAAAATGTGGAATAATTTCTATTTTCTTTAAAATATATATGCAGAAATTCATTGGCTGATTGCCCCACTCGCGTAGTCTAAAACGTCATTTGAGTAAGTTAAACAAATTTACTCTGCCCCGAATCCCATGCATGAACTGTATTATAATATATATACTAGAGTTATTCCTATCCCTTAGGCGAAGGTTCTTTGAATTGTATTCTTCATTGAATTATTCTGCATCATTAGCTGCATCAGAAACACACAGTCTCTCTGCCAATATTCCATGTGCGAGTTTCCAAACTGTCCGCGCTGAGCAATTCGTGTTATTCATCATAAACAAAATAAATGGCTTGCAATAAACAACGAGCAGCGCTGCGAGCGAAACTCGCTGCAGTTGATTCTCCAAAAAAACAAAACTGTCAATAATTTCTAATATTTCATTTCGTTTGGGGAATTTGAAACATTTTCTAAATATGCACAGCAAATCAGGCCGTGGTGGGCTGGCACGAGAAATGTATATGATAAATTGAAACATATTTCAGTATGGAGCGTAGGATTAAAACCGCAAAAGCCGACACACAGAGAGTCACACACACAGGGGCAGTTAGAAAGAGAGCAGCACATATATAGGAAAATATGTTTAGAACAGTCAACGGAAATTTATTTCCACAATTTTCACACACAAACCGCAAAAGAAACTTTTGTCTTCTGCGTCTATGCTTACTTGAGAGCGGGCTATTTTTGAGGCCGATTGGCTTGTGGCCAGGTCAGCAGAGCCCAAGTGTGTGTCCGAGGGTGTGTAGGAAACACTCTATAAACAGTGACCAGAAACAAGCCGCAACAACAATGACAAAACAATTCATGAGTAGCAAATGGAGCAGCGCTTGGCAAAGGACTCGCCTCGGCAGCTTGTTGACTTTTCGAGTGCCCCAACTGGCCCGGCTGGCCCGCCCCCATTTAATGTTTAGCTGTCTCTCTGTCTGCGGAGTCCAGTGCTCAAGTGTCAATGTTGTTGTTAATTAATTTTCCTGACTGACTGATGCATGCCATAGATAAGAGTCAACACCTTCGGCGCCCAGCTCCTAGCTGACCTGGGCCCGAGTCCGAGTGGCCCGTTCAGTGGCTTTGATAAACTATTTTGTTGTTTAGTCTGTCTCCTTGTTGTTGTTGTTGTTGTGATTGGTGCTGCTGCTGGCACTGCAGCTAGCTAATGACAATCAAACGGCTGGGAGTATGTGTGAGCGTGGGTCGAGTGTTTAAATTTCAAGCTGTTCCCTCTTCGTATTTATATATAAATATATCCTGTAGCTAAGCTGGGGCATATGCTGCTTAATGTCTGTTTAAATGATGTTTAAAATTGGAGCGCCCCAAGAGTTGTCTAGCTGGCAGCGCCTTGGGTCCCAAGCACTGTGAGCCAAGAGAAGCTTAGTTGACTTTCATTTCTTTATTAAGAGCAGGCAAATGTATCTATTTTCCAAACACTCTTTAATATGCCCAAAGTGAACTTATGCAAAGCTTTAAGAAGCCTGGCTAACACTTTGCATAGTAGAAACTTAGATAAGCAAAGTTGAAATAACTGTATGGAGGAAAAGAAATCAAGTTGTTAACTAACTTGGCCAAAGCGGAATTGAAGGAATTTAATTGCTTTTGTTCCTCACTTTGAACTTGAAAGTGCTTCGATTAAAAATTAATTGCTTATGGGAAAAGCAATTTCAATAACAGTTTAGCACCCAGGACAGGATATTTGGGATCGAACGTCAGCAATGTTTACACATTTGTTAGTACGGGAAGACAAACAAGAAAGCGTGGAACAAGCAAATAGAGGATAGACCAGCAACAGGATATTCCTTAGTCATGCAAGCCCAGGATATATACCTACCATCAGATATACATTCTTTTTGCTATATATAAATGGCACGTCAGCACACAAAGCGAAGTCAGAGCCGACCCGGGCCCATAATTATTTGTGTGTGTGCGAGGCCCGGGTTTCCTTGAGTGTGCGCCTGTCGATGTCGGCCATTTGAACATGAGTTGCACAAAGGCCGACCGCTCTCTATATACATATATACATATAGACTGCTCGAACTGAATCGAATAAAAAGCAGCGCGCGTACCATTAGTCATATTAATCCCAGCAGAGTCATTAAGTCGTAAAAGTGCGCAAGGTAGCAAAACGCCAGCAAATGGCAGCCCGCTCGATCTGTGGACTTTAGTTTCTGCATTTTTCCTTTTTTTCCTTTTGACTGATATGAACGTATCATTCAAGTGTTTACAAACAAACAAGGATATTCAAGGATACGCCTATACATGCACGCACAAATGTGTTTTCAGGTATTTGGGTCAAATTGGTCATTCTCCGAGCCGCTTGCTTGTGGCTGGTCAACAAACGAATAAAGGCGACTTTAAGTTGCCCACGTCGTATACTTAATTTCGATAATGTGTTAAGTATGGCGTAAAGCAAACATCACAAAGCCAAATTGAGGCTTCCAGACGTATGCAATAGGTAAGCCACTCTATGACCATTCACTTTGAGAAATTGGTTCCGATCGGAGTGGTAGTTGAATCAATATAATATATATACAAAGCTAAACATATTGTAGCTTAGGGGTGGCTATTCTCTCAGACTCAAATACTCAAAAAAATATAAATAAAATATAACTAGGGATTTAAATAATAAAAAATAAAAATAAAATCAAAATTTATGAATTGTTCAATTAAATTCTCAATATATTTGAATAAGTTAATCATTCTGCAACTTGAAATTAAGTTTCAAATTGCGAGCTTAAGCCTGGCATGGCATGGCTTAGCGAACAGCAAATGCAGTGGCTGCCTTTTAGCGTAGTTATTTATGGGATTAGCTATAAATATGGCAGAAAGTGCATAAAATAATATATATATAATATTTTCAATGAGACTCACACACCGGGCACACCGCAGCCCGACTGTCAACGGGGTGTCAGCTGGCATTTTGATTAGAGCGTCGACAGCTTAAGAGCGTATTTAATTTAATTTTCGTGGTTTTTTTATTTATGTTTTCGCGCTGCCATCAAAGCGGCGGGCAGCATTAATATTTTCCGGCCAATTGAAATTTTAATTTCGATTAGACGCTGGGGAGTCCTGCCGGGCGCCGGGCGCCGGTGCCGCGTGCTCAACGTCTTCAAATGCAAATTAATTTCTTTTCGATTTATTTTTTGTGCCTTGTGTAATTTTGTAATTGAATTCGAAATTGATTTCTTCCAGCCGCATCTTTTATTTATAATTATTGAATTTGCATTCGAGTTAAAGTTGGGCCGGCACATTACAAGGCGCATATGCCCAAGTGGGAAACTGTAGTCTACTTTTGTGCGCTGATGTAATAGCCAAATGCCTTTCTGCGGAAGTTTGTCAGTTGGCCAAAAATTCAATTTTCTTTGCGCCGCACCCTACCGAGCCACAGTCTCGGACAGACACACAGCTCCTTCAGCGATTAATCACAGTTACAGTTGCGTTTTTTGCGCAGTGCCCGCCGCCAGGCAAAGGACATAATTATAGAGTATAAATACAGGTGAGGCGACAAATTAACATTTATTTGTGGTGCGCAGTATGACGAAAGCACTCCATGGAAGTCGCAACAGGAAGTCACATTATAGCAGGAAACTTGTTACGCACTTGCCCCATAATTTCTGCCCTTTAATCACGTCGCATTGCCACAGGGCTATTGGATTGAACAGCTATTCGGATATGCAAGCTAGAAGAGCGGATTAAGGATACTCTCACATAGTAGTAAAGCTGAAGAGTGGAGCTATTACAGCTGAAGACAGTCGTTGCTTATCACTTTACAGGGTATTTTTTATTTATAGAGTATTTGTGCGTCGCTCAGCTGTGCCTGGCGGGCGCATGGACTATTTTCGTTCACGGAACACTCTTGCAATGCGCCATTAATCACCGTGAGCTTAGTTTTCGCTGGAGCCCCGCGAGCGGCCTCTGCAGCACTTGCACCCTTCTGGGCCATAATTATTTAGTTGTCATAGCGAGTTGGCACTTAAAACGTTAGCTAAATTTACACATGCACTCAGGACGAGTCAACAGCAAGAAGAAGAGGCATCAAGCAAGGTCCTCGAACTGAAGGCGGCGGCTGAGGCTGGATGTGTGTGTGTGTGTGGGTGGGCGAAAAACCGTTCGTAGACTGAGGCGTGACTGATGGGGGCGGCAACTCTAACACTTATCGTTCATTATTATCTATCTGTGTATCCCAACACACACACACACACACACACACACACACATACGTGTAAGGACTCGCACACATAATTGATTTCCTTGCAGCGGAGACAAAGGCGCCCGGGCAGGACATTGTTGCGGCCATTTGGGGCGCCGCTTGCTTGCTTATATTTTAGAGAGACAGACATTGTGGGCGTGCCATTCTTGGCTTGCGATTACAGCGCGAGGACATAAATTAAATTCGCTTTGGTGCGACGCAGGAGCGGCGCCAATTAAGAAACGATGCTGTGGTCACACACACTCAAAGAAAGAGAGAGAGAGAGAGGGAGAGAGAGATAGATAGAAGATCATATGTGCGGTTGCCGCATCGTGTGTGCTGGCCCTTGTCCTTGTGCGCTTTTATTAGCTATTTCATTAGCTGCCGTCGCTGCAAGACCCTCAGGACCAATGTCCAACGGCAATTAGATGCTTGCTAAATGAATTATCCCTGTCCGCCGATGCACAACAAGCTTGTTGGGGCATCGCGCAATCCCAGCAGCCACTCGCGCTTTAAAACGCTACCGGAACGCTCCAAAGCTAATGCCACGTCCAGCAGCTAGGTGGATAAGCTAATTATCCGCCTTCGCTAATGCACAACAATCAATTGAAAGCAGCGAGAGCCGGAAGGGGCTTTAAAGGGCCAGAGAAACGCGAGAAAGCACTTGAAGCGCGAGACGAAACGTGTTACATTGTTTAGCGACAGCTCATTTGATTGCTTAGACAGCTGCCACGCCCAGCTGGCTACAGCCGCCTCTAATTGGCGTGCAATTAAACACAAATTGACAGTGGCAAAACAATTAGACAAACTGCACAATGGCAAGGATATAGCATCTCGCTGGGAAAGGACTCTAGAAGTTGGCGTACGCAATGAGACGTGACAGGAAGCACACACACACACACACACACACATGGCCACACTCCCACACACATGTGTATAAGACAGTCATTGATTTGGGTCGCCGCTGGGCAAAAGTCAAAGCCAAAGCAATGGCAGGATAAAGGGGGGAAGTAAAGACAGAATGAGGGAGCGAGAGAGAAGGCAAGGACACAAACAAATCAAATCAAATAGCTGAGGATGGAAAGGCAGTGCAAAAATCGTTGAATCGTTGGATCGTTGGGGTCTCTGGCTGCCTTTATCTGGAAGGATATTGGAACCCAAATCAAATTGAGATTTATGAGCGCAACGATGTGTGTCTAGGTCACTGTATTGTTGTCATTGTTGCTGTTGTTGCAGCTGTTTGCTTCAATTTTTCATGTTGTTTTCCATTAATTTATGCCGCTGTCTGCTCGCAGGCCTCAGCGCGGCCCTGTGCACCTGCCGGCTGCCGGCAACTGGCCGCCCTTGACCATCAACAACAACCAGAATGGCAACAGCAGGTGCGCAAATTGTTATATCAGCCACGCTCGGCATATATAATATAAATATAATATTATCCATAACACGAAATACAAATAAAAATAAAGTAAAAGGAAAAGAGGCGAAGAAAGCTATGAGGAAGAAAAGTCAAAGAACAGCCGAAGCCTAGATACCCTTCTCTATATCTTCTTCTTACACCAAAAGAAAGAAAAAGATCAAAGGAATATACTATATATAATATGGACTCAGCTCCTGCTTAACATTTTATTATAAAAAACTAAAAATAACCCAATCAGCTAAGAGTACGCAATAAAAATTGTGTTTTATTGATTTGGCCATGTCCTAAGGATGATGGGCAGGAGCTGCCTCTGCTGTTGGAGTTGGTGTTAGCCCACGGATAATGCGCCGTTTCACTTCTTGAGCGAAAGCCAACCAAATTTTTATTTGATGACATATTTTGCTATTTGCGTGCATCAATTATTTATGCCCCGGCCACGCACGCCCCTTGTCCATCAGGCCCTACACACAGGCCTCTGCCCGCCGCCCTACGTGGCCCGATGCACGATTCGATTCGATTCGATTTGTGTCATAAATTGGCGGCTGACAGGGGCAGCAATAAAAATAAGCGGCCATAAAATTCAATTATAGCCACAACAAGTGCACAAACAGCACTGAATATAGATACTTGGCACAACCACACACACGCACAACACACACACACACACATACTACCCGTGGGTACTCTATGCGCAATCAATGCAATCAATTGTGCATGCAGTCAGGAGCGGGCTGCGACGCGCTGCATAGCTCGACTCCAGCTGCAGCCAAATGGTTCCCTGGCTTGCCAATGTAACCGCACACTCAACAGCCACACACTCCCATACACACTCACACACTCACACACACACATGCAGCATGCAGAGCGACAATTTGGTTAGTGTTGTGGAAGTGGCGGCGGCGGCGGCGGCAGCGAGAGTCCTCGTGTTTAGCAACATTTTTGGTTACTTTCTAACGGTCTTAACGAGCAGACAACCAGTTGCGGTGCCCAGCCAGCAGATACCCTGTAAATGTTAATGCCTACTAAGGCAGAACGAAAATCAAAGCAGGAGCAAGAGAGAGATACATACTATGGGTTAATGAGCGGCGATGAGAGTGAAACAGAAAGTTGAAGTCATGCAGACTCCTTAACGACAAATTACAGGGTGTTTCAACAATGTGCGCAGTTGGCCAACATCACAAACAAATAGGGCACTGCATACGGCGATGCATTTGAAGAGCCCTCGTCAGCCCTCACGGGCAGGCGACAAAAATAAAATAATTTCGGAGCCCACAGACAGATGCAGCAACATCACGATATGGATTCACGATGCAAAGCAGTCGCAATGGAAAATTTATTAGTTGAAATGGAAGTGCAACAGTTGCAGCACGATTTATGCAGCGCGTTTGTGTTGCAAAGGAAATTTGAATACAAAAGTATTAAATCTATATATATATATAATATATGTGATAACTGTGAGAGGTTATATAAAACATAAATAGAAATGGATATACGGCTAATTCGCATTTAACTAAACGTCAATCCTTATCTAGTCTAGTCCAATCCCACTGATGTACGCATTCCAATTCAATTGCTTGTTTCGAACCAGAATTAATAATATATTCATATACAGTTATAACTGGTTTCAGCTGCCACAAGGCAGCGGCCATGATTAGTTTACGCATAATAAATATGCAAAGATAATAACAATTGAATAGGCTCTGGCAATAAAAGCAACTAAACGACAATAAAATCCATTTGGTCAGAGCTTTTTGTGTGGAGCATAAAGTTCGACTATGATGAAGCAACTATATATATATATATATACATATATATAGCTGTATATAGGCAGCACAATGTAGGCCGAAATGAGCGACAGACGAAAGCAATTATGAAAATTATGTTTTATTTGGATTGGATTTGTAAGCCGGTGCGGCGCTCCATTGTCTAATGGCTCGCTTTATGGCTTTTTAATGGTCTACAGACCCGATAAATCAGTTGAATCGGTAAGCGAGACATCACTTAACACATTATTCCCACCTACTCCGCCCTGTCTCGCACACACACACGCATGGAGATCAGGAGACAGAGAGAGAGAGAGAGAGACATTAAACTGCTTTGTGTGTAGCATCGCATTTGAGGAACAGCTTATCAAGGACTCAGGCATCATGAAACGCTTACTCAGCCTTAGATTCACGTCCTTAATGTCATTAAATCCTATCAATTTTCGTCAACAACAACAAATTTAAATATTTATGCATCCGCTCAGGCGACCAACAACAAGCCCCGACCCAGACCCAGACCCAGGCCGAGGCTAAAGAAAAGGTTCCCAGAAATTGCCAATAAAAAAGACGAAAAAAAGTGGTATGTGTTTGTGTGTGTGTGTGTGTATGTGTGTGTGTGTGGCATATGATGAGGCAAATTGAACCCAAAATGCGTCCAAGCACTTAATTGAAGCTATCAATACGTGAATGTATGTGCACATATCTGCACACATATGCATATACCTCGTATATACATACATATGTATACATATTTAAACACGCATACATGTGTGTGTGTGTGTGTGTGTGTGTACATCGTAGTGTTTGCATTTCTTTGTGCTCTTATCGAAACACTTTCTACTCTCTTCTGTTCTTTTCAATCTTTATAATAAACACAGACGCACACACACTCGCACCTATGTAAAGAGAAAACTGAGTACACTGAGAGAAAATATGAAGTTCAGAAATAATTTTATCATACAAACTAAAAAAAACTTGAATCATACATAGTATTGCTCTTGAAAATGCAGTCTAGTCCTTTGTGACTTCCATAAGATTGTTTTCTCTGAGTGTATGCATCCGTAGGTGTCGCCTTTATATACATATGTATGTGGGCGCGTTTGTGGGTGTGTATTTTGGGTGCTGTATTTTCCTTTCATTTGCCAGCTAATTAAATTCAGTTTTCAGCTCGCACTCAGCTGCTGCTAATTTAAATGTTTCCAAACGAAATGCAAACTTTCAACTGAGTTTGCTTCAAGTTGTGCATGAAATTCTATGAATTCAATATCAATTTGCTCACCGCCTGCTTAACCATTAACTACAAAGCATAGCTAATCAGTAGCTGATGGCATTCACGGGAAAATAATTACAGTTACTATAGCTATGCCAGGTTATGCCTGAGAAGCGCTTAACTTCGGTTAACTTGGCTTTGGTGTAATAAAGGGTTTGATGTAGTTTAAGGAATTTGTGTAAGAAAATAAGTAACAATGTCCTGGCTACAAGATATCCTGAACACTGGCATAGTTTACACCCACATGCACAGAAGCTCATCCACACACACGCATCTATAAGCACGCACGCCACTTACCTCGCATGCCGTGAATCATGAGCTGCACTATGGGACTCCAGCTATACTCAGTATCCACGTACTCATCACATGAACTAGCTTTAATCATCCTCAACTTTCTATAATAATAACTCGCCGCATGATAGCTCTACAGGCAGATAGACACATGGCTAGATCAACTCAGCTCCGCAATCTGATCAAGAGTAAATATACTTCTATCTGTACATCATTTCATATCCTATATATATCGTTGCCATAGAGAAATAGGTAAAGCCAGCTTAACTTTAATCTACTTCTATTTCATCTACCACCATTTGTAGACAATTAAGAAAACAGTATACTTAAAAGCTATTTAAAGCTAACTTCTAGCATGCATTTTAAGCTACATCCAGTCATAAATTTATGTCTGTGTCTGGGCTGGAGTATCTCTTGGATCGCGCTCTCGACTCGAGCGCGCTTACGCGTTACATTTCACTCTTGTTTTAGCAGTTTGGCGAGGCAAGTTAAGTGCTTACGCCATGTGATAGCTACGCGCACGATATCTATGCTGCAACACAACGTGGCGCACATGCCACAAGCTGCAGCCAAGACCAGCCTCAACGTGCTGCCGTGTTTAAATCAATTTACGCGTGCTTTGGCATATTTGGTGTATGGGCATGGGCTGGCAAGGCCTCCGCCTCGCCTCGCCTCGCCTCGCCTCTCCCACCCTCTCGCCAGCCTCCCAGTTCCCTTGTTGACTGGCAACGGAAAGTGAAAAGTGCCGTTGACAGATTTTTCTTATTTTCGGCTTGCCGCTGTCGCATCCCAGCCCCATGCGCCCGCTGGAGCGGGGCGTGCCGCAGACACTGTAAAATGTATGAGAATAAAAATGGAAGCAAAATACCTAACTAGCAGAAATATGCGCGACTTTTCCACATGGGTATTTTATAGTCCAACTAAGTAAATGGGCGAGGTGATGTGTGTGGGCGTGGCAGTAGCTGTCGACTTTCGCCGGCTCACATATTTTCGCTGCGTGTGTGCGCACTCGAAACTTTAAAGACTGCGACTCATTCCGCCTGAGCCGAGTGAAATGCTTAAATCGATTTTAATAGTATTATTGGGGATTAGTCAATAATTACGCTTTGTCGGCTCAATAATTATACACACACACACACATATGTGGGGGAATATACATATTTGGATATCACAACTGATACACCTGCTTATCAGCAACAGTTACAGTTGTTTAGCGTTAATAAACAACAAGCAAACAACGTCAAACACAAAAGCTGTCTAGCAGCGGCTCGACCTGGATATACCTTAACCAAGTTGGAGCCTAGAAGGGGAGCAAATTCAAATAGTTATTATGAAACATTATTTTAAATTTAATATAACGTATATAGACATATACAACAAATAGCCAAATAAATAATGAAGAGCAACAAGTATCATGAATCAAAGTTTGGCAAGTCGAGCATACCACTTTGATAGCTCTGCATGCCCGAGGCCAGCGCAGGCGGTAAGGGCGTAATTATAATCAGGTGTCAGACCAGGCGATTGTCGTAAATCTCTTAAACGCAGCCAAAATCAATTGGGCGTAGTAAGTTTCTACTTATCACTGGGGGCTTTACGTCACGGCGTCGTCATCATTCCGCGCTGAAAAGAGGGTTCACAACAGGAACTTGTGGGCGTTTTTTAGAGCTACGGCTTGGACGTTTGATTGTTATTATTAACACGTGACTGAAATGCGGCTAATTCAAGCGAAAATTTAATTAAAAATGTTGCGCTTCATAACTAAGCAGCGAGCGCGAGGCGCAAAGGAGAAAAGTACACTCAGCTCAGCGACTGCACAAAACTCTGCGAATATTAAAAAATTACAAAAAAATATATCTAGAAATTTATGCTGAATAAATAGTGAATTTTCAACACAAATTCCATTTGGCTACCAAAAACCCTTGATTTATAGGAAAACCTCAATTTACTAGTTTTTTCTCTGCGTGTACGGGCAGAACGTGACATGAGCAGCTGGTAGGAGGGCGGGCCACCGGAGGTGGTCCGCATGACGCTGTTCATTTCGTTTATGCCTTGTAAATTGATCAACGGTCATTCTTGTCGTTGCGGTAGAAATTTCTAAGGCATTTTCACGTTTTATGGGCCTCATTTTTAATTGGAGCCCAGCGGTTGTCCTTGCCAGTGGACTAAAGGATAACCCAGCGTGCCAGCGTTGTCGGGACAACAATGCCCCGGGAATGGGCAAATCGTGAAACAACTCGGCGAAGCAAGCTCTATGGAAATTCAAAGGACGCTGAGGCTGCATTTTATTGATGGCCATAATAATGTGAGTCGCGTTCATGAATTGTTGAATTGAAAATGAAAATGCTGCACGTGAGAAGCGCAGCGAAGAGCGCCTGCTGAGCCACAGAGCTATACTCAAACTACTAGTCAAACAACTTAATAGATTCCATCTAAAAATTTCAAAAAAATTAAAACTAACTTTCAACTCAATTACAGAAGCCATTGAAATACAAATTGCCAACAAAAGCGAGCGAAACAAAGCAAAATTGCAGCGCAGATATTCCAGAGACAGCAGTGGCTGTGGTTGTGATGGCAACGTGGAAGCTGCCACTGCGCTGGCGATTGTAGAATAATAGTGAAAAAGTCCAAAATGCGTTTACCAAGTGCCTGGCCAGACTCTGCACCTTGGACGGCGCCCACGAAACAGCAATCGCAAGTTTAATTTCTGGCAAAGTCCTTCAATCGCTTTCCTTGTTACTGGAAAAGGAATTTCCTGCTATTTTAGCCCTTATTATTGTTATTTGCTTTTATTATACACTTTTTTATTAAAGGGATCTGAAGCAATGCTCGACGCAAGAAATTACTACATAAAATCCCACTCTCTATATATAGATATATATGCAGTCATATATTCCTGATCACACCTAATAGCTTAATAGCTTAAACTTGTTTAAAATTAGTTTTTATTTATGATTTAGAAGTCTTCGAGCATGAGAAATTCGCTCTGTTGTGTAAGAGTATTCAGTGTTCGTCTAGCGAACGATTCCTTTTGCAACTTTATTTTCAGGTTTTTTATTTTTGGCTTAAGTTTACCTGCATTTTAATGGTTATTTGTTACTGTTGTTGTTATTACTATTGCTGCAGTTCCTGGCACGGCATTGTGCGCTTAAGGATGCACTCGTGGCAAAGCAGTGGGAGCAGCCCTGAAACCCATTTTGCCTTTGCCTTCGCAAATGAGGCCTCTTTTATGGCGCCTGCTTTTTAGGCAAGTAAACTGAGAGAAGTGCTCGTGTGTGTGTCTGTGTGTGTGTGTGTGTGTGTGTGTGAGGCAAACTTGCCGTAGGCTGCAATTATTGTAACAAAATGCTAAATTTTATACACACAATTGACGGCAGTTGAGCTTGAGTCGACTCGCTTACGGAAACAAAAGCTGAGACTATTGAGACTAACGTTTCGAATTGTGGCATAATGTGAGTCGTTGATCAGAAATATGCTTATATATACGGAAGGTGAGAAACCATTTGTTAAAAAAATGCCTTATAGGCATAACAATCAAACGAGTTAGGTTCAGCATAGCTCATATTTATTGAAAGTATTTAGGTATGCTGAATAGCCATGCGCCAATGGAGGGAATTTTTAATTATTGACCTATCGCCTAACAGGTATGATACAATTTAAGGCTAAATGTCATGTTGTGTACACAAGCTCTACTCTGACAGAACCTGACTAATAATTAGACTGAAAAGATATAGTTATTCAACAGTTGATATGCTGTCATTAGTTATATAGCAAAAATCTAAGGGCTATATGGATTAGAGCGTAATATCCGAGCGATTATCCACATTCTAGGATCTATAGGAATGAAATGCTTGGATTTCATACCGACAGACTAACGAATAGAATCACTAACAGAGCATCAAACTAATATGCCATACACATATCATAGCTATCTACAGACCATGCTAGTTTTACAATATATTATTCTCGCAGTGTATATATTATATATTCAAATTAAATTGATCAGTTCTTGCTACTATATAGACTTTTCAAGTAAGACTTCACACACATATTATATTATAATATACATAAATATTATAATGTCGACTCGATTGTGGCAGGGAATATATCATTTAAAATAATCAGATTAGATACATAAACACAGATATAATATGTGTTATTATCAAGATGATATCTTGATCATATAACATATTTTCAATTATTATATTCAACAATCAAGTACGGTTGAGATAAATGAATACAGAAATCAACAAATTGTTCCCATATATACTCTCTCTCTCTCTCCCTCTCTCTCTCTCTCTCTCTCCCTCTCTCTCTCTTTCTCCCTCTCTCATTCAACAACTGATCGCATGCACACTACAAACGCCGTCGATCATGTCTTTGTTGACAGAATGAATGAAATTCAATAAAAATTCCCAAATGAAATTCGAAATATCAAAATGTATAATATATGCATAAATGTCATTAACTGTACACACAGTTCCACATTGTTGGATACTATAAAATAATTATGTACAACACTTCGATGGAAACTTATTTGGCATTACCTTTGCTAGATGTGAATCAAATAATGAATATCAATCAGCGCAGGTGTCGCGCATACAAATGGCCATTGATGCGCCCGACTCCTTAAAGAGTAATCAAATGTTGAGCTTTCTTTCTGTGTTTGCTTCTGGTGTTGGCTTAATATCAGTTTGAATTGAGTTGAAACGCGCGCCTAAATTGGGCTGTTAACACTTTCAGTTTCGAAAAAAAACACGTCACTTGTTGTGTGATTCGATTCGACTTGCTACGGCTCGGCTCGGTTCGGTGCAGCGTTGGCTGCGTTCCGCTTGGTACCGTTAACGTGCAACGCCGACCAGGAACTGAATATGCGGCGCCCGCTGAAAATGAAATGTGGCCCAAGCTGTTGCGACAAGAACAGACAGAACGTATTAGCCGAACCGAAGCAGCGAGCCGACAACGGACGACGTTGGCGATAAGCACGACGGCAAATGGCGCCTAGCGGCTTCCAGTTGCAACCTTCTTCCAGCAAGCAGGTGTTGCCACCTAGCGGGGTGGGTGCTCGAAGGTGGCTGATAACGCAGTCAGCTGCCAGCTGCTGTCCCAACAGCTGTTGGGCCACCGCGCTGTGGGTCGAGGGTGGTTGCCTAAGGAAAACAGCGCGAAAACAATAGTACGAAGCAGAGCTCAATAAGTAGTAGAAAATAGTAGTAGAAAAGCAAACTGAGGAAAAGTGTATTAAACTTATTTTCGCTATGATATATATAATGATATATATTGACATTTGCTTTACAAGTTAAACTATATTTAAATTGAATAAGTTTTGAATTTTTGCTATGTTCACAAGAGAATTTTTTTTTTTTAAAGAAATTATTGAGCATTCTTCATGCATTTTGTATAAAATAAAATTGAGTTTTCTACTACTATTTCATTGACAACTACTACTAAATCCACTCGACTTTCTACTGCCTTGGCACCAGGCCTTCCTCAAACCTCAATCATTTTATTTATCTGTTATTGCGCCTGCGCCAGCTTCAATGGGACTGCCCACGCTGGAAAGCCGCTTTCCGGCCCAAAACGAACTGTTGCTCATTTCTGGCTTGAATTGGGCTGGACAGGGCACGGGACACGGGACACAGGACACGGACACAGGAGATGCGACACTAACCGTCGTCCCGGCGGGCAAACACTTTGCATGCAATTTAGTACACGTTCTACCTTTCGCCTTTCTTACATATGAAAACACTTTAGCTGGTCAGCTGGAACCGACGCCGAACAGAGTCCTGGACATTAATTGCAATTTTTGGGGCACGCCTGCATCCGTGGGTCCTGGGGCTCATCTGCTGGCCTGCCTTGTGGTCAGGTTTGCTAAAAGACTTTTCCAATAGCCGTGAGCTGTGTGTCCAAATTGAACTCTGAAGCTTGGAGTTAAGGCTGGTGAACAGCAGACTTTCTCTCTCTCTCTCTCTCTCTCTCTCTCTCTCTCTCTCTCTCTCTCTCTCATCTATCTATCTATCTGTCTTTCACTGCTCAGTTAATCCAATTGCGAAGCTTATCGCCACAGGAAGTTCAAATGCCGCCATGAATAAACCACATTCTGCATTTCCGCAGCCAAATCAAATATCAAATAAATTTGCATATCAAATCACTTTTTATAAATTTATTTTTACCAACATTTGATTCGCTTATGGTAAAATATATTTACAAAAAATATCCCATATTTAAATTTCCATACGACTTTTTGCGAGCGCAGCAGCCGTGGAAATTTAATGAAGTGAACTGCGCATAGATTGCAATTCAATGGATTTTCAACGATTTTTAAATACTATTTTAATTTCATTAAAATTTTATTTAAAAATATCCATTTTGGTCCTATTTATTTTTGGCGAAACTCAAAAGCCCCAGTTCCTGCAGTTTAATTAAGCCGTGGGCCATAGACCCAGCCCCACACACACGCCCAGGCATATGCATATCTGGTCATTCTGACCGCAAATGGAAAACCGGCTATGGCTAACCAGAATACCGGTTAGCAGTGACCGCTGTACAGGCAGCCAACCGACCTTTGCCCATCGCCCACAAATCAAACCCTTTTCAATGCAAAGCAAGAACTAATTTGAATAATTTATTTTTGCTCGCTAAAAGCAACAATCGGAGCTGAACTGAGCAGCCGCACAAGGCAATACCCTGTACCAAAACCAGAGAAGGGAGCAAAGGTCTCTGTGGTCTCATTGCATACGTTACTATATCTTAAACAAAGTACTCCACCTGGTCATATGATCGATATTCCATATCATTATTATTATTATTAGATGTACACCTCTGCCATCTACAGACGCCAGCACTACTGCAATATGCCCTATTCCAGGCACAAGGCATAAAAGCATCAGCAAACAAAAGGCATTTAGCATACATGCGGAGCCAGGACATCAACTCACCTAGGCAAGAGCTTAACAATAACTAGTCAACGGTAATAAAATATAAATGAAGTATAATTCAGTATATCTTTCATGTGAGCCACGAGCTACAGCTTCAACTAGCCGTTGTTAGGTGCTTTGAACTTATTTCGGTCGGCTTTCATCAGCACGCAAATGCAATGAACGTGGCTGCAGCGTTCATTAACATTTGTGAGGCAGAACGTGTCTAAAATAGAGACCCAAAGAGGATATGCAAGTGGGCATGTGCAGGCTTCTCGAATTTTAATATATACTAGACTCTAAATACGCCGGAGCAAGCTGGCAAAAATTTGGAGCTGCCTGTTATTAGGCAGCAAATGCAGCCGTGTATGTGTGTATGGGTGTGTGTGTGTGTGTGTGTGTGTGTGTGTGTGTGTGTGTATGTGTGACATGCTATTAGAGTCTGTCCAGCAATTAGGGCAGCCCGACACGTTGCGTTTGGTTTTGCATTTGCAATGCAGCGCATTCAATTTATGTTGCCTACTTTTTGGGGCAGGCGCATTTAATGGACCAAAATAAAAGCAAATAATTGAATCCATAGCAAACAGGCAAAAAAAATCGGCAGAAATTCGAAACACTAAGAATTTGCAGTAAATTGCATTTCAGTTAACATGATTGTGTGTGAAACATTTTGAAAACTCAATTACAAATATTTTGGCATATGAAACAAATTCAATTAGACAAAAATGAAAACAAATAAGGAAGAAAAATATGTTTACACTGTAAAAGTAATTAATAATTTGTGTAAATAAAGTGAAATCCATGTCAGATTTATCTAACGGGAAATTTAATACTAATTGTGAAAGAGAAAAGGTGATTCAGAGAGCACACCACAGGCTGTCACAGATTAATACTTATTTAATCGAAATTAATTCCGATTAATTATTATAAATGAATGCATATGCTGGCCATATTTAAATGTTATCTGCCGTTTATGTGATGTTGAAGCTGGGCGCAGTTGGTAGCTAATGCCAGTTTAATATGCGTCTGCACAGTTGTTGGCTTGGTAAATCAATTAACTGTGACATCACACACAAGCGCCTCGCCGTCTTCCGCAGCCTTTCGCAGAGCAACGATAGCAACAACAAAGGCAACAAAAAGCTGCGGTCAGCTATTTGGCATATATGAAAAGTTGACCCGCCACAAAAAGAACCACATTAAATTTTGACATGGGTCCATTATGTGACCATGTGCCAGGCACATGAGACACTCTGGCCCAGACGGCAGCCGAATGTTGGGCGGGGAGGTGTCCGTAGCCCCAGAAAAAGTTTCACACTCGACTTGTTGCTGTTGTTGTTGTTGCCCTTTCGAGACCTCGCAGTCTGCAGATGCAAAGAGCAAGGTGGCCAATTTCAGAATGGATTTGTGGCCAACACAACAAACAAGGCCCACTTCACACCACGTAAAGTTTTTAAATATGCATGAACACCTTTTCGGAGACTGGGCTTGCGGCTAGGCCGGGCACACACGGCGCATACTTGATAACGTAAAATCTCATTTCAACGCCAGCACAAGAGACAAAGGACATGCTGACTGGAGAGAATGCTGTGCTCAAAACTAAGGACTGAGGACTTAGCACTGAAATAGGTGAAACATTGCATATAAAATGCCAACGAAAAGCTTAAATGCTAAATATAATATTAAGTTGTATATGTGGATGATCATATGAACTAAAATATAATTTAAAAATTTAATTATTTAATAATATAATTATTTCATATATATATATATATATATATATATATATATATATATATATATATATAATAATATAATTTAATAAATATACGAAAAGGAATATAAATAAAATAATTAAAAGACCTTAAGCAGGGCCCATTTTAATTCATGCTCACTTCGACTGCAAATAATAGCTTTATTCCCTTTTTATGCCTTTCTATTATATTATTCTATTATTTATACATGGTGATAGAAATTTGTAATTAAATTTTACAAGCCTTTGACATGCCGTTGCAGAACTTTGTTGCAATTCAATTGAAAGTTTGCGAAACTTCAATGGGATTGCTGTGTGAGCGGCTGTCTGTTGGCAGGACGACATCCTGGCAGAGCGCATGCCGGCTCTTTTTCTTGAGGCGGCCGATGGCTGTGCAAATGTGTGCACAACATTAAAATGTTTACCTTTGTAATGAGCTTAGATATTTGATGTCTGAGGCACAGCCAGCTGGCATCATCCGCGCTTTGTCCATCAATCATGCTTCAAATGCTTCGCCGCTTTACATTTAATTCCAACCGGTGCTCCATTTAAGCAATTCACCGAACTCATATTTAATGCAACAATTTCAATTATTTTGAGCTCTAAACAAAGCTCAATTTAACTTTCCTCTCTCCAGCAACTGAGCGGCAACAAAAATAGCCTGGGGGTAGAGTGAGTCGGGTGAGCAAACGGCTCTGGGTTCGAGTTCAGGTTTAGTTACAAAATATTTAAATATATATTAAACCTTTTTATATATTTTTGTGGGTTTCAACCCCAGATTTAAAGGTCGAGATATCCAAATGGAGCAACTGGTTGGACACGTAGTCCACTTGACAAGTATTTGGCATGCGGCTGGTGACGCGTGCCACAGTGTTTGGCATGCACAGCTTGCAGTTGGCAGTGGGCGTGACCAAAACAAAAATAGAGTTGTTGTCATTACCGTATCGAGAACTTCATCATGCGCATCCTCCTGTGCACTCCTGTGCTTGATCAAAGGATTTAAGGTTTGCGCATTGGTAATGAAAGTCAGTTGGTGTTTTTGTTAATTTTAAATGTATTTCGCAACCACAAAGAAACACACAGAGCATTTGGCACGCACCTTCACTTGATTCCCTGTGGCCTTTCATCCTTGTGCGGCTGTTGATTTAATTTTACTTTGGCTACCTGCCCTTAAAGCGTACGGGTAGATACAGCTGGAAGCTGCAAAGCTCTGAAGCTGCTTTTACTTGTCCTTCATCAACATTCTTTATTTATTAAGTTTAGAAATCATCATGGTTTTATTAAAATTTATAAAGCTATTGCATTTAATCACATCATTTTGATTTCAATATTTATTTTTATTTTATTAGTAATAGAATCAACATATAAAGGGTATTCGCTAGTCAGTACCCCATGCCCGCTTGCTACACATTTCCGTGCTCTATGCAGCATCATCTTAAGGCAACTGTTTATTCTGTTTACCCTTTCAGAGAGTTATCCACTTACTTCAAGAGACATGCCACAATGTATCAAGGCCTGTTTACAGAGTTGAGTTGAGTAAATATTTGTCCAGATCAGAATTGAGTAAGTATATTTCATTTGTTTTACAACTTTAATATAAATATAATTTTAAATGCTTATATAAATGTAATAATAATAAAATAAATAATTATAAATCATTTTGTTTAGATTTTCTTCTTTCAGAAGTGAAGGTGAAGTATTTTTCAGTACATTCTCTAGCCCTATTTCGAAAGGGTATTTGAAAGTCAGTGCGATGCGGATTACAGTGTTTTCTTGCTACTTTTAAGACATTTGCTACACAAAGCAAACGTGGAAAATGTGTTAAAAAGTTGCATGCAGAGCGAACCAGGAGGGGAAGCTCTCAACATCATCCTCCCTCATTGTTGCTGTTGTTGATGCTGCTGTTGTTTATTGTTGTTGCTGCCTTTTGCGTGTTTGCGTTTTGCTTTTGAAGTTTCTCACACACACGCACACATATACATTACACGCACACATGCAGACCCACGCGCTACGTGCAACTTGCTAAAATTGCGAGAAAATGGAAATTAAATGAACTTGAAATTGTGAGCAGCTCAGATAGATATATATGTGTGTCTATATACTTGTAAATATATTTATATATAAATAAACACAGAGACGCAGGGCCACAGTACTTGAGCTAGGGTTACGCTTACTCTAGTTGCCACACAATGTGGCAGCTCGGCGATGACGTCGCCTTAACTCTTGCGTAGGCGCTCGCGCTAACCCCAACGTCAGAGTTTTGCGCCAACAGCAGCCACAACAATAAGCGAAAGAAAATCTGACAAATGGCAAAAGCCATTGACAGACGTCAGCTCCCAGGCGAACAGTAGGACATCAGGGGCTGCAGCGGGAAATGAGACAACAATATTATATAGCTGGCTGACACCAATAAGACGCATTATACATATTGCAAACATAAATATTACCATTCTTATGACTGATGTTTTGTTTATAATAACTTGACTTAACTACTACTTCTTTCTATATGATACACAACTTTAAAACATTTAGTTTAAGTTAACAAAATATATCATTATTCAATTCAACAAGAGATTTTTCACTATACAGTAGTCATTACACCAAGAAAAAAAATTTATGTACATTAATCCTATGTGTATTTTGTGGTTTCCTTTCGTGAGTGTGAATGGGGGATCCGTTAAGATGTTGATGTAAGCATAAACTAATCAGTTGCGGTTCACCATCAGCAAACGGACCTCGTTCAAGCTGTAAAGCAATTCAAGTATAGAGCAAATGGATGTTACTTCAAATTAAGTATCGCTTTACTTACCCATTTTAATATCTTGACTCTCTCACATTATTACATATATGTTATCTGACTATTATTTCTCTTTCATGCAGCCGATCCTTATATATACGATATACGTATCATATATACGTAGATTTAGATAATTTATATTATATCATGGAGTTGAAGGTAAAAAATATATAATATTATTAAACTCAACATGGGATTTTCGACTATTCCGAAGTCGTTATACCAAAAACAAAAATATTTATAAGCACTATTTATATATGTATCTTCAGTGGGTTTCTTTCATTAATAGGGGGGATCAGTGAATATGCTGATGTAAAGACCCGAATACATCAATATTCACTTACGATTCACCATCAGCAAACTGACCTCGTTCAAACTGTTGGTGATATTAAAACGGCTGCCTGCAAACAGATTGAAATATAGATCATATGGATGTTGCTTAATCAGTTCAGTATCTATTCACTTACCCTTTTTAATCTCAATGAAATCACCTGATTTCAAGACGAATTTCTGACACTCCTCTGAATCTTCTTGCACCTCAATCAGAAACTCTCCAAAGAGCGAAATAAAACGCTGCAGAGCCAAAGGTGTTAATTAATAAAATGAGAAAAAGATAAATAAAAACATTCATGCTTACCAAGACATTTGTCTTGTTGCGCTTCATGCCGCGCGTTTGCAGCGGATGGAACCGCATGTAGCCCAGGCCCCACGTTTCTTCTGTGTTGTAAAAGCTGTATTCAATGCCATCCAAATTCCAGAACTTCAATTCACTCACAGATGCTAAAAAACAAATAATTCATATAGTATGTAGGCTCGCTCATTATCATTTGCAACTTACTGAAGCGTATTGTCTTGTCATTTAGCTCATTGTGTGCCGTACTAGCAGACTCCGAGTCTATCTCAGCTGTGCGTAGCCAGTCAGCCATCTTCAAGAGTTGTGCGTGTGATTCATCCAACGTGGGCATCTGACCCGTCTCAGATTCCTGTTCCTCTCCGGATTCAATTTGCGGATGTTGTGCATCAGTTTGTACTCCAGCTTCAGTTCTTGTTACTTCGGCTCCTGCTTCGGCAACTACATCGCCTTCTACTACGGCTTCTCCTTCGCCCTCAGAACCGAAATCGGATTCTATGAATGCTCGGCGTCGATTTTTTTTTCGCCCACTTTCCGTTTCTTTTACCTTCTTTTTTGGGCTTTCGAACGAATTATCTGGGAAGTTGATTTCATTTAGCTGCTGCATGGATTGTTGATCCCCTTCTTCAGCTATTTCAGGCAATAACGATATTCCCGACTCTCGAAGGTCTTGTTCAACTTGCCGCTTACGTTTTAGTGCTCTTCTATTGCTACCCGAGGTCGCTGCACTATCCTCATTATGAGGCGTACTGCTACAAAGCGGCGGTCTTGGATTTTTGAACGAATTTGGTCGCTGCTGTGTTGACCTATTCTTGCGCTTTCGCATAATAGTGTCGGTTATAGCGCGCTCGAAGAAGGTAGACTTGAAGGGTTCACTAACGCTGTGAACCCAGGTATTGCGTAGTGGAACTTGACCACGTTTTGATCTGCGAACTCCGTCTGCGGATTTAAAAACAGATTTATATTTATATATATAAGTATTTATTTCGTTCTCTTGCTTACTTGTATCATCATTAGAGGGATTTTCATCGTCCTGCGGTGGCAAAGTCAGATCTCCTGTTATCATGCGCAGATTCTTCAACTCCTTCTGCACGCTCAAAATATTTTTGCTCACTCTGGGTGCCGGTAACGTTGGTTTTTTAAATACACTATCATCTGAGGAACTATTTTTCTTGGAACTATATGGTTTAGCTTTGTGCTGTTGCCGACTAGCCGACAACCTCAGAGCGTCGCGAGCACTTTGGCTGGTGCTCGGCTGATCGTCAAGCACCATTTGCTCCGCAATTGATATTTCTGATAGGGATGATGGTGGTGTTGGTGTTAGCACACGCAGCTCCTCCATATAGCTGCTATTTTCATCTTCTGCCGCCGGCTGCACGATATTAACATCTTGAGGATACCGCTGTGGATCTGTTTTGTTCTGTTCCTGTTCCACATCCGCAAAGGTTATTTCCAGCTTCTTACGTCTTTCTGAGTATCTCACGGAGACCTGTGGTGAGCTTTGTGTATGCTCTGCGGCAGTATTTGGTACCTTCTGCTCCACGATATCTCCAGACCCTCGTAACTGGCGTGAGTATCGAAGGGATTTTGGGGGAGGGGGTACAATTGGTAAATCTCCTGTGGTGTCTGCTTCAGAGCATTGTGTGTGGTCTGTGCCTTGCACCTCGATGACATTCTCAATAGGTTGACCCCGAGATTTTCGTGAGCTACGCAATAGTCTGTCTGTAGACCCAGCAGCTTCAGCAACATCTGAGACTTGCTCTTCCTGCTGCTGCTGCCCCAAAGAAGGTCTACGTAACGGACTAGAGTACACAAGGGATTCTGGTGGAGGCGGCACAATTTGTATATCGTCTATAATCATGGCATTAGAGCCTTGACTTTCATTATCATTTGGCTGCAACTGAGAGCTTCGTAAGTTGCGCGAGTATCGCATGGACAGTGGCGGAGGCGGGACAATAGGTATATCCTCGTTATCCTCGCCGCAGCTGAGATTCGGCGGCGGTGCAGGTGCAATCTGTATGCTGCCGTCGGTTATGCAATTTTGTTCTACACCATATACCGGCGACTGCGATCGATCATCTCTTGTGCACTGTTCCATACCATATACCGGCGACTGCGGTCGAACGTCCTCGGCATCCGAATCGCCCTTTGTGTACAGACTGCGCTTGGTATTGCAATTGGAGTGCTTCTTCAGACGTTTCCCAATAGCGCTCGGCAGCTCCATATATTTCTGCAGCTCATCAGTCTGTAAATATTTATGGAATTATTATACGATTAGACATTTAACAGCTAATTTTCGATCATCTTACAATAGGAATGCCTCGACGTTTGGAACGCGATCGTCGTGACGGCTGACCCGATGTTTTATTCAACTTTTGCTTGGATTTGCTCTTTCTGATCTTATTTAGATCCGCATCTGGTGCTGGAGAGGGTTTCTTAGCATTGTTGGCCTCGTGCAATGCTATGTTTGTGGTCACTTTCGAGGGTAAGCCATCACCCTGGCCGCATAGATTACGACGCAACATTTCCATTTGTATGTCCTGCTCTAAAGCCAGCTGCTGTTCCGTGGTAAACACTTGCTGGTGATGGATTCTGCCCAATGAGTTGCGTTTTCGCAAATCCAGAATCTCGCAGTTGGTCATGCGTCTCAGTTCCTCGGCAAACTCTTCCCCATTGATGGCCCGCAGAAGCGGCTTGTTGAGGGCAGCCATATTGGTATTCTGGACATGCTGCTCTGGTGAATTGTCCATGCGTGTGCGATGAAGATCAAGCAACATGGTCTTCTCCGGGCGTGTCACTTGTTCTTGTCGGCGACGTAGCCTGGTTGTGTTGCCACCGGCAGGCGCCAAGTTGAGCGGAACTGTACTGTCTTCACCCTCATCGTTGTTGTCCTCCATCGGAGCATATACATTATCCGGAATGCTGGTGGTTTGTATGCCACAGCTAACAGCTAGCGGCGGTGTTTCTGTACCATCTGCCATGTCCACTTGCGGCACATTCTCCTGCGCCTGTGTTTCAGGCTCAAGCTGCTCAGTCTCTGGCGATGTTAATGCTCTAGTTGGAGTCTTGTTAGATGGTGATTGCGTTCCAGACACAATCTCATCCGACTGTAACGCAACTTGCTGTGGTAAATTCAGGTACATTGGTGAACGTCTCAGACGCACATAAGGCTGTCTACCACCAATAGAAAGCGTGCGACCAGTCAATGACGGAAGCGAAATCTTCGTTGCATTTTGTCCCATAGTTGTGCTGTTCTTAGGGAGCGAGCGCAAGTCCCGAACTTCAGGCTCAATTCCCTTATCTATTACAAAGGTGCCACGGTGTGCCAATCCAGTTGGATTCTGTGTAGTGTTTTTCGAGCTCTGCTGTTGATCTGGCTCAGTTGTTCGATCTATAACAAAGGTGCCTCGATTGCCTAATCTATTTCGTGTGATTTGACACTGCAAATGCATTAGGCTTTCCTCAAAGCTCCCCTCGAAGTCAGCGTGATTCAGCGAAGGCTTAGGGTCGGCAGTTGTTGCGGATTGCGAGATCCGTGGTAGTTTCACTTGTGCCGGCTTTCCTATAGAAGGCGTGCTACTTACTTTGGGCAGCTGTAAGGTCAACATTAGCAGATTAGTCCATATTGAACCAAAGGAAAGACTTACAAAATTAAAAGAACCCGATGTCGTCCGGGTCTCGTTGAGCTCAGTATAAAGCGCCTCTTGCAGATCTCGTTGTATACGGATGACATGAGAGGATCTGGTCACAGCCACACTACACACTCTTTTGGAGTCACTCGCGGCTCCGACGCTACGTTGAACAGGAAAACTGGACCGCAGAACTGACGGCTCACTAAGGGAACGCACAATAGCTCTGTTCTCATCCTTTGGCAATTCGGTTCCTTCTAACTGTGGCTGCGATTCGATCACTAAGTGCGGATCATTACCTGCAGTTGAATTATTGAATGTTTCGCGGAGAGCTTCCCTATTTGCTACTTGTTGTACGCCTTCTTGCTGCTGTTGTTTCTGTAGTAGTTGTTGTTGTTGTTGCTTTTCTGGCAGTTTGATCAAATCGACGTCTATATCAAATGATACATCGTAGCCACCAAGCACATACTGGGGACTATTACTTGGCTTCGGCGCGGTTTTCTTTTTTAGAAAATCTTTTAGTATATTTTCGTCGGAATCATCCGCATTTAAAATGTCTTGAAGTTCACGCAATGTTAGCTCACTGAACTGTGACCTGCAAGGAAAAACGGTATTTACCTTATGGCATGTGTTTTTTAATTATTGCACTCACATATTTAATTTCGGCGGAATGCGTCCAACTGTTTTGTAATTAACTTATTTTACTTTATCGTATTTTTAAACTAAATGTTTAAGCGACGCCTAGAAAATGATGCGCGGCGCATATCATTTGCTCGTTGCACAGCACTGGAAACTATTACGATAAGATTCATCGATAACTTATTGGCGATATTTATAATGAGATGACACCTACAATACCAATGCATGACACTGTTCGGTGCTATATGTATTATTAGGTGTAAACATTTGGCGCTCAGCACAATGAATTTCGATGGCATCAACATACCCCGATCACTGGTGCCCCATAACTACTTGCAACTGGCACTAGCGGCGCAGCGAGGCAGGCAGCGGCAAGTTAAGGAACTGCTGGAGAAGGTAGTAGCACAGCGATATTTAAAGAAAGCACAACAAACATAGATAAGAGATTATTTTCCTTTGCAGCGTAAATTGCCGGAGCACGGCTGGCGGGATGAGGAGATTGAGGAGCTGGTGCACCAGCTGGCCGCACTAGACAGCAACAATTTCGCACACAATGTGGGCCTGGGTGAACGTGAGGCGCGTATTGTATGCAGTAAGTGAATAGTGTATTTATTTGTTAATTATGAATATTAATTGGGACTTTAATCGGACAGAGCTTGTGGCGCGGAGACATTACAACTTTGGCCATGGCATTGGACGCTCGGGAGACTTGCTGGAAGCACAGCCCAAAGCTGCTGGCTCCACACTATTGGCCAGTCTGACAAATGCTATGCTTTTGGATCTGTTACACACGTTGGGCCTGCAGAGCTGCCATGGCTGCTTCCTGGTTCCCCTAGCCACCGGCATGACGCTGACCCTGTGCCTACAAGCCCTGCGCAAGAGTCGACCAGGTGCGAGGTATGTTCTCTGGTCCCGCATCGACCAGAAGTCTTGCTTCAAAGCAATTACAGCCGCAGGCCTGGAGCCCATTGTGATCCCCCACTTGGTACTAAAAGAGGAGCAGGCATTGGCCACGGATTGCCAACAGTTTGTGCAGCGCATCCAAGAACTGGGCGCCGACAACATACTCTGCTTGTACAGCACCACCAGCTGCTTTGCACCGCGCAACTGCGACAGCGTTGTGCAGTTGGCGAAGCTGGCCAAAAGTGAGTCTGTGCCGCATTTAGTCAACAATGCCTATGGACTCCAATGTGAGGCGGTTACCAGCCAGCTGGAGCGAGCACAACGCGTTGGTCGCATCGATTACTTTGTCCAGAGCACAGACAAAAATCTAATGGTGCCCGTAGGCGGCGCCATTGTGGCCAGTTCTGATGAGCAACAGCTCCAGCGCCTGGGCAGCAGCTATGCGGGTCGAGCGAGCAGTTCCCAAACACTGGATGTGTTTATGACGCTGCTCTCACTGGGCCGCAGTGGCTACCAAGCGCTGCTTCGGGAGCGCCAGCAAAACTTTAAATATCTTAATCAGCGATTGCAACAATTTGCCGTAGAGCACAATGAATTTGTGCCACAATCCAAGAATAACCACATATCACTAGCACTCACGCTAAGCACACTCAATCCGGAACCCAAGGAATCCGGCAGCAACATCACCCAACTAGGTGCCATGCTCCATGCACGGGGCGTCTCTGGTGTACGAGTCGTAAACATTGGTCAGACCAAATCCATTGATGGCCATGAGTTCAAACGTGCGTATCCACAAAAAAAGAGACCTTACATTAAAGTGTTTTCTTTTTAAGATTTTGGTTCGCATCGTGAGCTGCTGGAGACGCCCTATTTAACCGTAGCTGCGGCTCTGGGCATACATCGACCGGAAATAGATAAGTTTTTCGTTATCTTGGACAAATGCTGGACGCAGTTTAAAAAAACGTCAACTTAGCTAATACTTAAATTGTATTACTAACTTCTCAGTTAGTCTAGATATAATCATGTGTAGTACTTACAATTGTTGATATCGGAAGCGCTTAAGAAACAAACATCTTGGGTATTGGAATGTTTATATTATTATCTTCTATACTAATAAGTGCATATAACACAATTGTTTGTAAAAGTATCTTATAGAATCTATCTACTATAAACAATTGATCTAACCATACATATTTGGAGTATATTCAATTATTGTTTGGCTCGTTCTCTTTGTCATTGCCGCTTCGCTTTTGCAGGTGGCGGTCACGGTTTTTACGGAGATGCTGCTGCATAGTTGCTTCGATCTGAGTGAGCGAGGTCTGGTACTCGAGCTTGATGCGCTCGTACTCCCGCTTCATGTGAGCATCCTTGTCCTCCGCATAGATCTTGTAATTGTGGGCGGTGCGCTTTGCGCTCTGATAGCGCTGCTGTGCAGCGCGCATGGCCTCCTCGTGGGTCTCATGCAGCGTTTGCACCTGGGTACGCCACTGCTGTTCTACCTGCTCTATAGATTGCTTTTGTTTATCCCATTCGTTCATTACGGCTTTCATGGAGCGACGCTCGGAATCGATGCTAGCATGCTGCTCATCCAGTTCGCGCAGTAAATCTGAGATGCGTTGATTCTTTGCCTGCAGCTCAGTGCGACACTTCTGCAGCATTTGCTTCTGCTTTTCCTCCTGCTCACCCAGCAGCTGCTTCATTTCCTCACGCTCAGCTAGTATTGTCTGCTTTAGTAAATCAACCTCTGTTTGGCGCTGCTGGAGATTACGACACACCAATTGATACTCCCGCTGTAGGGACAAGCTGTGTTCCTCCGTCTGCTGGACGCGCTGCGTAAAGCGCTTCAGCTCGGCGGCAAACAGCTTGGCCATCTCGTCCCGCACTCGCTGCTCTATGCGCTTGATGCGTTCCTGTGTAAGCTCTGGAGAAGTGTTTGACCCACCACTGGCGTCTCCAGAGGAACCTGCTACCTGTGTGCTTGGACTCTGCTGCTCACTCAGTTTGACTGCCTCCTGCTGCAGCTGCTCCTCATAGAGCTGCGTCTTAGCCTTAAGTTCGATAAGCAACTTCTCCTGCTCCACCATCTGACGCATTTGTGTCTCCAGCTCCGCCCGCAGCGCCTTGTAATGCTCCAACTCCTTGGATTGCATGCAGTTCATGTTTTGCAGCTTCAGCATTTGGATTTCCATCTGAAAAGAAATTTGGTTCAGTGGGCGGCTCTGATTGATGACTGATTTAATTATACCTTTGTAACTTCAGCTAGGTAATCGCAGCACTTGGTGCAATTATTGGAGCTCTCCTTGACAGCTTTGTGGACCTCCTCGTGCTTCTCACGCTCCCATTTCTCGCGCAGCGTTTCGAGTTCTCGTTCGTGACTCAGCTTAGCTGTGTCCAGTATTTTGGTGAGTTCTTGAGCCTTCAACTCCGCCAGCTCCACGTTTCGTTGTAGCTGGGCAATTTGTTGTCGCTGCTCCTGCAGTTCCTTGATGCTATCCGTTTCGCTTATCTTGCGCAGCTGATAGCTCAGGGTCTCCTTCTCATTGGCAATGTCCGTATAGCACTTCTTTAGGCGTTCGACCTCTCCCTGCGCATCCTTAAGTAAGATCTTCTGCCGCTCCAGGTCCAAACGCAAACTGTCCGCAGTGGGTCGATTGTGCAGCTGTCGATTGTCATCCACTAACTCATCGTGTTGACGCCTGAGCTGGTCGTGCTCCACCTTTAGCTGCTCCAGGTCCAATTTCGCCTGTTTTAGCTGCTTGTCAAGTTTTTGACGCTCGGTTGTCTGCGCAATCGTTTGCTGATGCAGTGCATCCTTTTCGGCCAGCAACGTATCGATTTCCGTTTTCAGCTTGGACACGTTATGCGAACTGTTGTGCTGATTCTCATCTATCTGCTGCTGCAGTCCTTTAACACGTGTCTCCAGACGCGAATTGGCCTCCTTTAGATTGGCCAACTGCACCAGCGTTTTGTTCTCCTCCTCGCGCAGCGTGCGCAGCTCATTGGACCGCTCATCCAGCTGTTTCTCCAGACGGCGCACCTCCTCGCGCTTATTTTTCAAACTGGCTAACGCCCGATACAGTTCCTGCTTAATGTGACCCATGCGATCGGTAGGATTAAGGGGCGTGCTGCCCATCAGACGCGACGGCAGCCGACTTGGCGAATCGGTTTCCGATTGATGCTGCTGTATCAGCGTATCCATCAGATCTAACTCCGCTGCAGTGCCATTGACGCGCTCCGTTAGCTGCGCTATAGTCTGCTCCATGCTGGCCACCTGTGCATGCAAGTCCGCAATGCATTGCTGCTGACGCACGTACTCCGTCTCGTAGTTGGGCTTGGCAGCTAGCTGGTTGCAGCGCCTCTGAGCCACATCGAGCGCCGAGTTCAGCTCGTTGATTTTGTCCGCCTTGTCTAGCAGCATGGACTCGTGGCTGGACTGCAGCGCATTGTAGCGCACATGCATTTGGTCGAGCTCCTGTTTCTTTTTGTCCACCTGGTCACGGAGTTGGTTGACCTGTTGTTGCATTAGCTCCATTTGGGCACGTTGATGCTCCTCCAACTGCTTAATACGCAAATCGGCGTTGCGATCCTCTCGCCTGTTCTGATCCCGCTCTACCATATCATATTTGCGCTGGACATCAGCGAGCACAGTCTGAGCGGTCTCCAGCTTGCCAACCAGCTGAGTGTTCTCCGTTTCCAGAGTACGCTTCTCACATCGCAGCTTCTCAATATTATTGTCCAGATTCGAGCACTTCTCCTTGCTATCCACAAGCAGCTCATGCGTGTGCTGCTTCTCGCGAAGCGCACGCTCGAGCTCAGCTTGAGTTATGGTCAGACGCTTCTGGTAATCATCAATTTGTTTATGAGCTTCCGTTGCAATTTGGTTTATGTTGTTCAGCTCGTGCGTCCGTGACTCCAGCATCGTCTTTAGCTTATGTATCTCGTTTACATAGTCAGCTTGCTGCTGCTGCTGCTGTTGTGTCGGTTGCATTGGAAGCAGCGGCATCGATTGCACAGGTAGCATATTAGAGGGAAAATTAGTTGTCGAGTCTGCCAAGCTCTCTTCTTCGTCGTCATTTAAATCGTCGAAAGCATTTTCCAATAAATTACCCAGCTGAAAAATGTATGAAAAAGAAAAAAAATCAATTTCGAAATTGATGATAAACCTGGCGTCACCTCAAATGTCAGCACATACCTCTGCCTCTCGACGTTTTTGATCCTGCAGCGCTTCCTCTTCCTCCTGGCGCTCCAGTGTGGAATTTACCTTTAGGGTATCAGCTCCCTGAAACAAACTGACGCCAGGCGTGTTCATTTTACGTCCGTTCACAATCAATTTAAATTTGAATTTGACCTAATGGCGCAGCCGAAGTTTTCTTCTTCCTTTTGTTGTTGTATGCGGCCAAGTTAAGTATGCAGCTCCAAAGAACTTGCTGGCTAAAAAAAAATTAAACTGTTTACAACCGTCGCTTTGAAATTCGACATAACAAATGAATACAGCTAAAATTTCCCCAGTGTATCTATTTTATTTTTCTCTATTGTCAATCGAACTTAAAATGCTGAAACGTTGATATTTTGCTTGAAAATGTACTTTCTTAGATCAGCATACAACAAGCACTGTAGCTGTACTACAATGTCTTGCTATTTGTGGTGGTTGGTCGATAACAAAAAAGTGTCTTTCAGTCATCGATAAAATGAACGATGTTAACATCGAATATTCCATCACCAAATATAAAAATATGCGTTAAATTTAAGTCAAATGAATGAACATCTACATCAATTTGTTTTGCTTTTTTCAAATTTTTTCAGTTTTATTATTATTATACAGACTGTCCATTCATAAACGCACTTATATTGGGACATTTATCTAATTTCTCGGCATCTATATGGAAAACCTTGGACAAACGTTTCCAACTTTGCGCATCAAAGTAATAGAAGGTGCCACGCTCTTTTGTACCATTTTTTTCATATTGATTAATGCCAGGAATTCGAGTTATCCAAATTTTCTCCTCTACATGATACCGCCACTCGCGGCTATGCCTATGCAATAAAAGACAAAAACTTTAATTTCAGCTTAAAGAAAATTGAGATATAACGAATCTTACAATTCAGCAGCTGCCATTAATTGCATTATATCACCGATATTCGTGTAAAACAGGAAAAACAGCAGATCCTCTTGCAGCTTTTTCAGTACCGGCGATGTGAGCTTATCTCTAATCGCAAAATTAATCAGATATTCGGGTGGTACGCTGTACTCAACGTCTTGTGCTCTGTTATATAGAAGGAGAAATAAAGATTTGTATAAATAGGTTCCAAGCTCAAACCAATTGGATGGCTCACTCACCTGCAGGGCTGTTCCACGAACGGTCCAGCGAATGTTGGATGCAAACTCTCCTGGGAATTAAGATTTAAGCCCAGGCCCGTTAGATCTGTGCCCAACGACAGCGTCACCAGGTTAGGATCCGTTTCAGCTGCTCGGATAAACGTCAGCAGACCCACCATGCCAAACTGATTGTTCACCATGCTCGCTGGTATGTTTGTGACCTTGCCTGTATATCAGAGTTGAATAAATGTGTTTAGCAAGGGCGGCTTTGGCGCGATTTTTCCATTTTGTGTATTTACCATCTGGCGATGTTTGTACGCCGCTCTTCACAAGTTTATCATTGCTGGAATTATCGTTCATGTGCTCGCCGCCTGCTCCACTGCCCGTGCCGCTACCGAGGCCACCGCCAACACCCATCATAACATTGTTGCCGGTAACGCTATTGGCACCACCGCCTCCACCTGCGCCGCCCACTAATCCTACATGCGACGCGTTTACCACACCGCTCGACCCGCTGGTGCTGCTGTTATTGTTGTTGTTGCCGCCGCCGCCAACAACGACGCCGCCAATACCGCTACCAACGGCGCCAAGACCATTACCACCAACACCCACGGCACCGGAGCTGGCCGAACTGCCGCCGCTGACCACAATTGAATTCATCGCCTTTTCCGTGCCATCCAGATTATTCTCTGTAACACCGCTTCCTCCACCTCCGGTGGCGCCAGCAGCGCTGCCAACGCTGCTGCTGTTACCTAACGCATTCGTTGTGCCATCCGAGTTTTGGGTGCCCGGTAACGCAGGAAAGTCCTCGTTCGACATCGTAAACTCCGATTGCTCTGACGTCGGCTGCTTCACCATGCCAACTGAAATAAACGCCAAAGACCATCAGTTAATTTTCTAGAGTATATAAACACAATTAAGAAACAGGTATAACAACCAGCTTCAGCTAACAGGGACACCTTTATTTTACTTTGTTAGTTCCAACACCAGTAAGCAATGAGTAAACAAACAGTAAGTTTAAAAAAAACTGTTAAAAGCTGAGCGAAATGCAAAGTATGGAAGGCCGAAAGCGGGTTAAACTATTTCCATTTCTATTCATACTAATTAAGAATGAGAGATATAACATCTGCTTCTATAAGTAATAAATTATTATTATAAAATGAGGGAAAACAATAAACAAACATATAAATGAAATATAAATATAGATAGATATTAATATCCATGATTAGATAAGTAGAGCGAGCCGCAACCAATTGTAAATGTAATTAACAGAAATAAATTTAAAAAAGGTGGATTTTCGTTTTGAACTCACAAGAGGTAAAGAAATTACCGTAGGGTTTGCTGCCCGGCGGCTGGAGGGTATTCGATTGGGGCAGTGTCTGGTCGTTCTGGCCGCGCGCATTCGTCAGCGAAGGGAACTCTGTGGGATCGAGCAGCGCTGGCGTTGATGCGTCCGCCCCGCTGCCGCCACCGAATACATGAAAATTATTTAAAGGGCCTCCCCCGCCGCCTCCGCCTGTGCCATAGCCACCACGACCGGATTGCATAAAGTTTCCCATGTTCGACTGGAACACAAAGATATAATATGTATGTATACATAATATAATTGATATTATCAGTATTGCTTACCATGGGCCCGCTGCCCAAACCTTGCATGGCACGACGTTCCACAAACGGCCGTTGGCCAAATAGATTCGCATTGCGATTGCCACTCGATAACGCGGGACCACCAACCGATAACTGCACGTTGCGATTCGGCGATAACTGAGGCGGCTGTGGCGTTTGTTGACCATAATTCGCAGCGCCAGGATAAGAGGTGCCGAAATCTAACAAACAACATAAAATGGAATAATAGTAAGTAAATGTTAGCAAAGTCACAAGCTTAGCTGCCACTTACCGGTTTGGAACATGCCGGACGTGGGTGTTACATGGCCAGACATAGAGCTACCACCGAAGCCGCCAGTTGTGCGGCCGGTCAAAGCCGCATTTGCTATGCTTCTCGGAGGTTGTTGAAAATTTAAATTCGCCATAATCTAGAAAAGTGGGAAAAAAAAGCCGTAGTATTAGTTGTAGCTGTCTTCAAAATCAGTGAATTGTGTATTTATGCTGACCGCTAATTGCGTTTCATTAGCAACTACTACTCTGTTATCGATAACTGAGCTGGTTATGTATTTGAATTGCGTATTTATGTTCCCCGCTAATTGCTTTTGATTAGCAGTTTAAAATCTGTTATCGATAACAGAGCTAGCTATCAAAAAGATGAAAACATTTGATCGTCATCGCACATCATCGTGATGCAGTCGTGACGTGTTTTTGGCGCGCACAAAAATTGATATACATATCAACCAATTGGCCAACAACAACAACATCAACAAATCATGCAAGGCCGGCTGTTGTTTATCACAAAAGTGGCTGCAGCTGAGAGCCAGACAGAGTGAGAGAGAAAGAGAGAGCGCGCCATTAAATACAAAAACATTCGTATACCAATAAGAGATACGTGACGCTGACTCAGTTTGATTCAAGGAGAGACAACTGAACCCAAATCCCGCACATTTGATAACAAAATTCTGAGTGCAGACAATTATTGTTGCGCGTTGAAAATAACACAAACATATGCTTATAAATAAATATAAACAAGACAAGTGCTGAACTATTCGGTTTCGCTGTCTGGCTTTGGCTTTGACAGTCTCCGAAACCGTTGTTGATTTTTGGGAGGGGGCGGGTTTTTTTATATTAATTTGCGGCTTCGATAAAGCCAAGGTCGCTTGAAATTTTACATAACTGTGGCCCCAGAGATTACAACTATAATCACACGTAATCGAGTTGTAACCGCTACAAAAGAAAAGGAGGCGATAATAGTGAAATACGGCGCAGGTAAACAAAGAGCCGTTCACTTTGCAACACTAATTTAGATTAAATGGCAGCACGAATATCAGCTCTAAAATAAAGCCACAAAACACATCAAACAAACACGCACAAATCGGTCTTCAAATCTAGCAGACAAGGCGTAGGATGTGGGCACTGCCTTAATGACACACACAAAAGAACGCACAAAAGGTAAATGAAAAGAACCTAACACAGAGGATCAATATGTTACCGCGCCTGTGTGTGAGCGTGTCTGTGCACACAAAAGAGATGCTACTTGTGCGAGTGTTGCTGATCTGCAACTAGCTCTGCCTGCACTTGTCTGTCCTCATGCTCATTATTTATTCTCTTGTTCCTTTTGTCTTTTCAGTACCTTTTGTGCGCTCTTCCATGCTCCTCTCCACCTCTATTTGTTTGCTTTAACTTGGCAGATTGATTTACCGATTACTTTACAGCGTCGTTTCGCCGATCGCTGTGTGTGGAACTTCATCAGCTGACCAATTTACGATTTGCAACACTGTTTTCGTTTACAACAAAACGCAACGAATTCAACTTTGGCCAATTAGCGTTTAGGGCTAGCCTTGAAACTCAAAACTTTAGCAACTGTGAAGGCTGAAAGTTGTTGGCTTCTTACAGCACACTTACCTAAATGAACGTTGGATGATAATGCTGCTGCTTCTTCCTCTTCTGCCACTGTTACTGCTAATGTTTTCCGACTACTGCTGTTACCAACAACAACAACATACACTGAATGGTTCGTTCTCACCGCATTTAACATTCCAAAGCGACTGGGACGTTGTTGTTGCTACTGACGCTTGCGTCGTCGTCTTCGTTGATTGCTGTTGCGTTTTGTCAGCTGCTGCACCAACTGACGCTCAAATTTGTGAACTTCAATATGCTTTAGCTTTTGATCACTTGATTCTGTTCACTTTACTGTTACTTATAAATGGCACTCGTCGCACATACACAGCGGCACACTGGCAAGCAGGATATACACACACATACAAAGAGTCACCCACACGAGGATGAAGATGATGCGCAAAGTGTAGCCGCAACGTGCGGAGAGGTTAGTTGGTATTTTTCCGCGCCGTATCGTCCCTAAATATATATATATATATATATATATATATATATATATATATATATGTATATATATATATATAATATATATGTATGCACGTACACTCACGCTGTGTATTGGTAACTGTGTATTGGTGTACTTTACTTCGTCGTGCCTGCCCGAGAGCAGGAGTACCGAAGGTTTTTTATATGCTTATTCCCCCCTTGCCAAGCAGCGCAAAGCGGCGACTACAGATTTTTTAACTGCTGCACTGGTGTCCACTGTGCAACGTCCATTAATAATTTTCTCTTTCTAATGTCGTTTTGCCGAATTATGCCTTTTTTTGCGATGATTTGCCTTCGTTTATATATATTATGTTGGTTTTATTTGTAAGTAAATAATTGCTTGCTATTGCGCTGTTGCCACTGCTTCTTCTTCCTTCACTGCTTCCACAGAATGCGAGTGTGTGTGTGTCTGTGTATGTCTCTGTCTTTGTTTTCTCAGTTCATTGAAATTTCACCCGAACGCGAATTTGGGGTAAATTCGCTTCGCGATTTGCGCACCTTTTACGCCGCGCAGAAATCAACGCACTTTTATTCAAAATAGACAAATGTCTATTTATTATATATGCAATAATATAAACAATTTTTGAGCGCTTAAAAAACGCTTAAAATGTACACAAAATACGTTCCGCAAAAAACTTTTGTGGCTCGTCACATACGAATACAAATACACAAAAGACGGAGATAGACGATGGTAATCGGTTGAGTATTGTTATCGATAGTGGCGTTCATAGTTCAAGCAGCAGGGTTGCACTGAATATGTTAGGACTGCTCTACACCTCAGATTGTATATAAATACAGCATATAAAATAAATATAATAATTTGTGTGTAGCAAAAAATAAAGGTGTTAGCGTATTAAATAAGCTTTACCTTTTGCTTGACCAGCACAGGAAAATTTTACTTAGTTTATTAATTGATTGAACCTAAAGTTTGTACGTGTCTGAGCCGCATTTTTGTATTGTCTTTTTATTTAATTCCCCTTCAATAAATTTACTCTTAAACATGGGCGATGCAAATTCAGATGATGACAGCGGTAAGTACTCTATTTAATGTTTTGCTGTCCCAGCTATACTTGAATACACTTTTAAGGTTCAGGATCCGGTTCCAGTAGAAGTGGAAGCCGCAGCCGTAGCGTCACGCCGCAAGGCGCCCCAGGGTAAGTTTTTACCTTACAATGGTATTTCTCCTGAAAAAACGATATTATTAATGGCACATTATCCTTTTAGCTCGCCCCGCAGCCGTAAGTCGGGCAGTGGCAGCGATCGTTCACGTTCTGGTTCCAAATCCTCGCAGTCACGGTCTGGTTCTGGTTCGCCACATAGCCCACGCTCAGGGTCCGCAGGAAGTCGACGTTCGGGATCCGCTGGCAGTCATCGTTCGGGCTCCGCAGCCAGTCGACGTTCGGGCTCCGTAGCAAGTCGGCGGTCCGGGTCCGCAACCAGTCGACACTCCCGCTCACGCTCCGCTTCGGCTCACAGCCAACACACTGGGTCTCCACATAGCCAGCACTCACCTCATAGCAAGGGTTCCCCTTCCCGCTCCCGTTCAAATTCACGCTCCCGCAGTGGCACGCCCCATAGCAAGCATAGTGGTAACGAGGAATCCCGTTCCAACTCCCCCAATCTGCAAATTGACGACGAACGAGCGAATTCAAAGAGCAAGAGCCGCAGTCGTAGCGGTAGTCGTACTTCTAGATCCAAAACCAGATCTCGTTCCCGTACACGCTCACACAGCAAGTCGGGCACACCTCATTCTGGTCGCTCATCACGGAGTCGAAGTGGCTCCGCCTCCGGCTCTGGCTCGGGCAGTGACATCGCCGTCCCCAAGAAGAAACCCCGTCGCCAAAGCAATTCAGATAATGAAAAGCGTGATAGCGACAACGAATCGCCCTCGAAAACAAAGAAGGCGCGCCTGATTGACTCTGATAGTGATGAGGATGAGCCGGTAGGTCAACGCGAATTGTTAAATCTCTAACCGAACTAACCGAATTTTTTACTCTTTACAGCCAAAAAAAGCGCCTGCCGCGGCAGACATCTTTGGTGATGCGGATGACATCAGTGACGATGAGGAGACTACAGCTGCTCGCAAATCCCCGGCAGGCAGCTTGGGTCGGTCACGCAGCCGCAGTATGAGCAAATCGCGTTCACGTAGTGGGTCCGTTAGTAGATCACGTAGTCGTTCTCGTTCGCGCTCTCGCGAACCGCGTCTGCCTGCACCCAAGGAGGATGAGCCAGAACCGTTGCCGGAGACGCGTATCGATGTGGAGATACCGCGCATATCAGCCGATCTGGGTAAGGAACAGCACTTCATAAAGCTGCCCAATTTCTTGTCTGTGGTCACACATCCTTTCGATCCGGAGACGTACGAGGATGAAATCGACGAGGAGGAGACCATGGACGAGGAAGGCCGGCAGCGTATCAAGCTCAAGGTCAGCAACACCATCCGTTGGCGCGAGTTTATGAACAACAAGGGCGAAATAGTCCGTGAATCGAATGCGCGTTTCGTACGCTGGTCCGATGGCAGCATGAGCCTGCATCTGGGCAATGAGATCTTCGATGCGTATCGACAGCCGCTGGTGGGCGACCACAATCATTTGTTCATACGTCAGGGTACGGGTCTGCAGGGACAGTCTGTGTTCAGGACGAAGCTGACATTCCGGCCGCATTCGACGGAGTCCTTCACACACAAGAAGATCACCATGTCGCTGGCGGATCGTTCGACCAAGACGAGCGGTATTAAGATACTTACGCAGGTGGGCAAAGATCCTACCACGGATCGCTACTCGCAACTGAAGGAGGAGGAAGCTAAATTGCGGTTGGCCATGCGCACGCAGCACAAGGCGCAGCCTAAAAAGAAGAAGGCCGGGGCTGAACCGCTGATCGGCGGCGGCGGAAACTCTTCCTATCAGCAGGATGATGGCAGCGACGATGAGAATGCCATCAGCTTAAGCGCTATCAAAAATCGTTATAAGAAGGGCGGCATCGGCAGCGGCGGCGGCGGTGGTCAGTCGGAGCCAAAGGCCTCTACCATTTACTCCTCGGACGAGGACGAGGGCTCCGACTTTGAGGCGCGACGCAGCAAGAAGGTGAACAAGGCTAAGGCCAGCAAAGCACTGCGCGACTCCGACAGCGAATCTGACGCCGGTAGCGACAAAAGCAAAGGCGCTGCAGACGCCAACAGTCGCAGCGGCAGCGGCAGTGGCAGTGGCAGCGGCAGCGACAACGAAAGCCGGAAGTCAGGCAGTGGGAGTGGCAGCGGCTCCGGTTCCGGTTCCGGCAGTGGCACTGGCAGCGGCAGCGACAATGATGATTAGCTTATTGATTATTGATTATGGATGCATGAGAATTGTAATATTTTGTGAAAAATTTAAACAATTAAATGTCTATTTCAACTAAGTTAATAAAAAGGAATTTTAATAAAAAAAAGTTTGAGCTCTTTGTTGATTATTTAGAAGATAACCATATGTATAAATATGATTACTATAGAAGCCATGTTTTACACGATATCGTATATACATATCATATGAATTTATAGTATAACGACATTTGCCCTCATCCCATGCAATATAATAATAATCAAAATATAATGCAGTTTTTTTCTAAATATATTTTTCCATAAATTATTGCTTAAATAACCATTGTTTGTTTTTTTTTATACAATTAGTCTATGCCGCGTTCAACAGGCGACGTTTTCAACCCAAAATACACAATTTTATATTTGTTACATATTTTTCTGTTACTTAGTTATACAATATATATCTACAACTGCAGTGGATTTTGAATGAATGTTCGAAGGGGTCTCTCTCTATAGGTACACGTTCTATACTATATTCTGCATTGGTTAAATCGGTTTTATAAATATCCTTGTGTATAAATATAACTCTAAAAAAGTAGTTACAATATCGATCTTTCTTTCTTTGTAAACAAATATTCGAGTTTTAGAAATATCATAAATTATACATTCTTTTTTTGGAAAAATTGATTGTGCGACAATTTAATATTATTATATGATTTGTTGTAAAGTTTTGAACATTATATAAATGCTAAATCAGCTTTGTAAAATTGCTTTCTGCTTAGTCAACGAGCACAACAGTTTATATATATATATACTACGTGATAGCAATTAATTATACATATATATAGACATACATATATATATATATATATACCATCTCGATCAGTGTGGCATTACGCAATTCGAAATAAGGCAGTTGAGTTCTCTGTTCTCTGGGTTTTACAATGGAAAATGATTTTACATTTATTCATATTTTGCTTGCATGTCGCATGCTCTATACGAAAAACAAAAACTGCACAATGATCTTAACTGATCTGGTTTTGGCATTAAGTACAATATGTATTACCGAAAGCGAAAACGTTGGACTGACTTTGAACCGTTGTTAGACTATCAATTTGCAACTTTTGTGATTTTTCATCTATTTAATACTCACAAAAGGGCTTACAAAGTTCTTATGTCTACACAGTTCTCGGCTTATACATGGGTTAGAGTACCGACTTAAAGCTAATACGCACGATCTTTATATAAATAGTAGCTGGTACATATGGAGTCCATTGTCAGTTCTCATATTTCACATGATTCTTATTCTCGATGGTCTCGGTGTGTGTGGAACCTATTTCTGTTGTCAGCTATCGCTCAGTTGGTTCCTCCATCGACTTCTCTATTAGTCACAATCGCTGCCTGATAAGACGATCGCGCTTAACAAAGAATTATTTAAATACAAGATTGTTGTGTTTCTTTTATTATTATTATTTTTTCCTTCCTCTTCGTCTTCTAGTCGGTTGTTGTTGTTTCGAAGAAAATTGCACAAAATGCTTTTAATAGCCATTGGTTGTGGGGGTTTTCCATCAGCAGGCCTGCAAAGCGAAAGAATGAAGAATATTATAATATATGCACATACAGTGAAGGCCCATTGTAACGAACATATTTGGCAAAGATACAACCCTAGATGAGTAAGCCGAGTCCTTCATGAGCTTAATGAAAAAGAAACCCTCGCTGTTCACTAACGCGAGCTTTTACTGTACATTTAATCATTGTTGTTGTTGTTGTTGTCCGTAGTTTAAGTGATGTACTAGAGCGTGGCCGCAGCTAGAACTGGGGCTGGGCACTTGATATTGTTTAATACTTAAAAACAAAAGAACGAACCCGGTCTGGCGGTGCAGCAGGCGGAGATCTTATCAGCAAATGGTTGCATGGCATGAACGTATCTAGACAAATGCGACTAATACCACGAACCTTAATTGAACATTTTTCACTAAACTTGGGTGTGGATCTTAATCACACACACACACACACACACACACATACACACACACACACACACACACATGAGCAACAACACCTGATGTTTGTCTCAGAGAGCGGGTGACAGAGAGGGAGACGCCGAGAGCATTGAACTCTTAAGTTTTATCTGTCTGTCTGCCTTTTTGACAAGGCAATCCAAGTGTTTATCGAATTTAACAACTCAAGTCGCTACTTATCGGGCAACAAAAGTTAAGAACTTCGCTGCTTCATGTCTTAAAAAACTTAATTTTGATTGAAAATTAATATGGGCAATCAGAAGCAGCTGAGCTTAGAAGCAATAGGTTATAAGCGATACCAGCGATTTGAACTAAACGAAATATATTTGAACTAAGTCTGAATTAAATTGAATACTCTGCTGTCACTTGGCTACACCTTGAACTGACAACAACAACAACAAGAAACCACCGTAACCACCAACCAATGGTTGTCACCTTACGTCGGTGCTAAATGTTAACGTTTCGAATTGCAATCATCGTGATTCGCACATTAAAAACGCCCAACAATAACAGCAACCAAGCGGATGACTCAATCGACCCAAGCTGAGATCTCTTCTTGGGCACCAGCCCGCCGCCTTCTTCCCTGTGGTTCACTGTACCAACAACTTACGTGCAGCGAATGTATCGAGTTTGTCTCGTAGCCGCCTTTGCTCTGCATTTGAGTTGAGATCGCATTTAGCCGATTCGCGGACAGTTCCACATCAGCGGATCCGATGTGTCCGGTGTGCTGGAAGTTTGTAGGATTCCCGATCATTGAGCGATCGATGCGCAGGCGTTGATGCGGTCGTCGAGAGGGTGAACGCTGCTGCTGGAAGCAACATGAGAACCATTGCAGCCAGATTTCGCCAGTGGATGCCATCTTTTGTGCTGCCTTTCTGGACGACCGTTGTTCAGTCTTATAGAGGTTGTTGTTGGTTGGATTGACACTTCCGCTTCCGGCCAGGTTGAAATCTTTGCGTCGGCGTGGAACACGCGCTTGCCTGGTAAAGAAAGAAGAAGAAAAATGAAATTAGTTATACAGCGAAAACTGGCTCTGAGATCCGGCAAAGATATAGGTTAGATTGGCATTCTTTTAAAAAGGGATTTGGTTCGTTAATAGAGCATTCACTGTACTATAAATGTTCTTCTTGATCTGCTCTAATTGTTGCCATCTTTTCACCTGGCCACGCACACTCCACACTCAACACCTTCGAAACGAAACGAGACGAAACTGTTGAAATGCCAGAACATAGCTCCAAATGAGACTGTCTTTGCCTACAAGGCTTGAAATAAAAGCAACAATTAATTGGCACTTTTGTGTAATTAAAATCGAAAGAAAGACATAAAGCGTAGACAAAAGAAAAGATTGTGACTATGAGTATGGTAAAAAAAAGAAGAAGAAACAACAATATAATAACAATAAAAGAAAAGACCTACTCCGGCACTGGCATTGGCACTGGGCAAGCTGCATTCGCCTTTATCACTCACTTGTGAATATCATTTGCGGTTTTGTTTGGCTGTTCTTTCACAATTCAGCTGAATCAATAAATGCGAGCAGAGCAGTGTGATTCACTCCCAAGGGCAGGCTTGTACTTTAATAATTTATGCCAAATAAAATATATACATACATACATATGTATATTTTTAGAATATATTGAATATTTACTAAAGCATTACAAAATTCTAAAATTCCCTCTTTAACAGCTTTACAACACTAGCTTAAGGTTCTTAGCCAAATGAACTTTCATTCTTTTACGAACTGACATATGACTATATAACAGATTGACTGTATAACAGACTGCTTGTCAAGCAAGCTTCTTGTCTTTCTTCACAAAAAAAAAAAACAACGCGTGTCACGCTGTCTTAGTTGTTGTTACTTTTCTCTCTTTCTCTTATTTTTAGCCGGTGTTTTATGTTTCGTTTGCTTCTGCCATTTTCTTGGGCAATTAAAGCTGCTCGAGCGTCTTTAATGCGCAGTGAAAACGAAATGAAAGTGGTAGACGGAGACGGTGGTTGACGAGCGGGAGCTGGAGTTGGAGCTGGAACTGGAGTTGAATGCGTTTTAATAGTGTGTGGGCCATTGCACACACACACACACATGTAGCAACAGCTATCTTTAAAATCATAGCGCGTGTCACAACAACAGCACGTAACAATAGTAGTAAAGGGGAGGAGAGAGAGAGGAGAGGGAGAATGATATTTGCAGGAACTGAAGCCGCTAAAGCGTTTCAATTTTTGTGTGTCAAAAGGTTATTAAAGTAAGAGATGCTAAAGAGATCAAGATAAACGCACACACACAATCTCTCTCTCTCTCTCTCTATCGCACAGTTGCATGTGTATAAGTTCATGCTCAGTCCGTTTGTTTTCCACGTCAGCCGACGTAATTAATGTGCTGGAAATCGAGTCGCTGCTTTTATCGAGCTGAAAACGAAAGCTCAGACACCGCTAATTATCAATAAAGCGCACGCACTTATGCACTAAACGTGCGCGAAAGAGCAGGCAATAGCTGTTAAGCGAGATAAACAGCAAGCAAATTACTTTGCAATAATATCATAAACAAATGAATTCCCAATGTTTCTAGCTGGCGCAAATGTTTATATATTTGTATTTTATATTCCTGCATGTTAATTTTGTGCACGCTGACATCATCAGATCAGCACAATCGAGGCGAGGTTACTCGATATTCGTGCGCCCAAAGCAAACTAAAATATATAAACAATTATTTGACAGTAATTACGTTGAAATACATACATACACACGAAGCCGCTTAAATGTGTGTAAATATCTATTAATAAATACACACACATATATTGCTGGAAACTGTTTCTTCAGCCATTTGTAAAACAAAAACTTAATTCTACAGAAAACAAGCAAGAAAGCTCTAGTCGGAAAGCCAAATACAAAATTTGGAGACTCCAGACTTGGTATGAAAAGTCAACAAACTTTGCTATTCTGTTCAAAATACTATTCAACTTCAAACAGCTGTGTGGAAAGGGCTCTCTTCCACAGCATCAGTTTAACTGCACTGTGGGGCAACACGTCCTAAAATTAACCCGCATAATCTACTTCGGTTAAGTGGGGTAAGCTGACTTATTGTTTTTTGGGCTTTTCTTTTCTTTTTGGCTAGACCTAATCGCATTTGGCAATTTGAATGTGGCCCACATAACGCCTCAAGACAATTCACACGCGTCAAAGACATAAACAGCATTAATAAAGACGTTTATTTTGCACAACGGAAATGAGAAATGGTTGACAGTGACTGCAATCCCAAATGTTGTGTACACGATACCAAAATATTACATCATTTGGTGTGGACAAGAAGTGAAAAGAAAGGAAGGGCATTAAGTATGCACGATACAACCAGTTTGGCATGCATAAAGCAGCAAAGCGACTTGGGAGCTGGTCCCAAGGTTCAAGAAACCGATTAACGATGACAACAATCAGCGCTTGATTCGATAGCTCAAATAAATATTGTTGTTGTTGTTCTTCGTTTCATAAGGCATGATAAAAGAACGGTACACAGTTTGGTTTTACAATTTATTTTATGATATATTTGCGTCTGGTTTCACAATTATCACTAGAGAACATTCGCTGCACTCAACAATCATTTCACTTGCCCTCAGCTGCTGCTGCTCTCTTTGTGACTCATCGTCCAGCAGCACGTATTGTCCGCCGCAGCGACAATTGTACGCATAGGCCGAGCTCCACTTTGTTGTTGTAGTTGTTGCCGACTCTTTGTCTGTGTCGGTTTCATTCTCATCCCCCTCCGCGTTGTCTTCAACCATTTCGACTCGAGTGCTGTGCATGTCGCTTAACGCTATGCTGGCATAGATATTGTTGTGTGTTTCAAACTTCATCTGCAGTAATTCGGCATCATAGTGTTTACGCTTTATGGGATCTTTAAGCGTATTCCAGGCTTCGTTTATCGCATTGAAATTGCTGTCGCTCTCTCGATTTGGGTCGCTCTCGTTCGTGGTTACAGTTACAGTTACAGATTGCTGCTGTTGTTGTAATTTATCGGGATGACATTGTAGTATTAATTGCTTATAATTGCGCTTAAGCTCTTCAAATGTTGCCGTTGCGTTCGCATTAAGCAGTTCATAGAAGTTCAAGTTGGGCATCTGCAAAGGAAATGAAACGGGAACCCATTTATATACATAAACATATTAAATACTTACATTTAGAATGAAATAATGTTGTTTCTTCACATGTTCTAGCGCGCTAATCAGTAGCCCGTGAACATTGTAACGTTTATCAGCACTGATCAGCTGATCAGCTGTTTGTTGTCTTTTATCGCGGGCACTCTGATTGGAATTTTATAAATTCTATAAAGAGCACTTTGCATCCAAGCTGTGCGCACATATATACACACACGCGTATATCTGCATATGTATGCGAGAGTTAGGAGTCATCAGTTTCCTTTGTGACCGACGGAAGAGTGACACAAAAAATAAAAAAAGGAGCGCTTGTTGCTAGGCATTAATAAAATTAACACGCATTTCATTTCATATCGAAAACACAAAAATATGATTCCATTTTCTATTTTTGTTCTTGTTTTGGCTTTTTCCTTCGCATGTTAGCTGAACATATTTCAGTAAATCTCATTAATGCCGTTATGAAGCCAGCGTTCGTCTATTAAGTTGTCACTGGCAACACAACACAAACACAAACACAAACACAATCCCAAACACATACACACACACACGCACAGTCACCGAATTTTGTCGCGAAAAAGTAGAACATTCAAATTGTCAAAAAGCAAGAGTCAAGCGGCAATTGCACTTGGAGAGGAAACAAGGTTAAGAAACTGGTTCGACAACAACAAAACCAAGAAAACAACATAAATACATATGAGGAGAACGCTGAAAAGAAAAACAAGTAAATTGTCCGACGCATGCATTGACCCAATTTAAAAATTAGCAAAAGGAAAAAAGTAAACCACAAGACGGATGAAAACTTGCGTCTCCGAAAATAGTGGACAGGCAAAACGTCAAAAGATAGTTAAACGGCTCAGCTCAAGGGAGTAAGTGTGTGTAAGAGAGAGAGAGAGAGAGAGAGAGAGAGAGAGAGAGGACACACAGCTATATGAACAATGTTCCTTTTTTTTCATAATTGTAAATTGCATTTAAACAGCAGAAATAATCATTCATTATTATACCAAGCTACATTGTCGGCATGTTATTAAATACAATTTGTATGCTAGTGCACAATCTCCCCCGCCGACCACTCCGAGCTTCTATACATTTATAATAAAATAAAGACTTGCCTTATAAGGTGTTGACTTTTCCTGTCGACAATGAAAGCGTCGATGTTCTGCTGTTGCTGATGCCGACGTTGGTGCTTTGCTGCTGATCCCGTTGGTTTATAGCTTATTTGTTGTTTTGGTTTTTGGGGCAAATTAAGCTGAATCAGAGCACACACCTACACACGCACACAAGAGTTGAATAAGATCTTTGTGTGCTTAACATACTTTTTGCACAAGCACACACGCACGAGTTACATTTGCATTACCATTGCTTGGCAGCACGTTTTTAATAAATATTTATTTATATTTTCGATTCATTTACTTTTCTAGTAAACAGATTCCCACCGCAAGAGCCGAACGATCCACTTTGGCCGCCGTCAAAAATACACCTAAGAATAAATCTTGCAGCGGTGTGACCATATTTAGAAAACAGCAAAATACCATACAGCCATTAATCGATAATATACGATTGCCCATAAATTGCAATTGCATGCTTATAGCAAGCAGCATTTGTTTCTCTGTTGATGCTCAAAGCAACCCTGTCGTATGACGCTTGAGCTGTCAAAGCGGTTTCCGCTTTCTTTCCGTGCGGTTCTTAAACATGACTGGTTTAACGAATAGGGTAAGTGCCACAATTTTGGCAAATAAAAGTATGTTTGCGAGATGGGGCAACGTTACAAATGTGTGCAAAATATTAATGAAACCATGTGCTACGTACAAATGTGTATTATTGTGAACTTTAAGCTTGATTTTGCTTTGTTTTTAGTTCACAAAAGTTGTGTTCGTGTACACGTGCCCAATGGCAGCCCAGAAAATGGCAGGCGCGGAAGTGCCAGTAAAAATGAGTAAATGCATGTGAGAAGCAAGTGGTCTAAATTGGGCAACTGCTACTAAATGGATATGTGAAATCCATTTACTATGTATTTTCAGTCGCTGCACACATTTGTTTATGCCCTGTCGCTCAACATAACCTATTTCTTTGGTGTTAATGTTAAAACTAATTTGTTTTTATTGTTACATTTGTAGACCGTTGTTATTGATGGACGCGGCCATTTGCTTGGCCGCCTGGCCTCCGTCGTTGCCAAGTACCTGTTGCAGGGTGGCAAGGTGGCTGTCGTGCGTTGCGAGGAGCTGAACCTTTCTGGTCACTTCTACAGAAACAAAATTAAGTTTTTGGCCTATTTGCGCAAACGTTGCAACGTTAACCCAGCTCGTGGTCCCTTCCACTTCCGTGCGCCATCCAGAATTTTCTACAAGGCTGTACGAGGTACGTTTTGATCATCTGGCTCTGGCTCCTAGTTTGTTGTTGACCATGATGTACAAAAATTTATTACCTACATTATTTGAACGTAGAGAAAAGCCATGTAAACAAAACAGAACTGAGTGCAGACAGCAATCCTATATTCAGTGAAACTATTCTAAAGCTATAAACCTTTACTAATTATTGTTATTTTTATTGCAGGTACGTTTGTGTAGGATAACCAGATCAGGTTCAACTTTTACTGTGATGATTAATATCTTACCTACATTATTTGAACGACAAATCGTGTAACCAACCATCAACTGATTCCTCCAATCACATAATCTCTATATGCTCCCATATGAACATATAACTAATAGATGTTCTTTTGGCATTGCAGGCATGATCCCACACAAGACCAAGCGTGGCCAGGCTGCTCTCGCTCGTCTGCGTGTCTTTGATGGTATTCCATCGCCCTACGACAAGCGTCGCCGTGTTGTTGTGCCCATCGCTATGCGCGTTTTGACCCTGCGCTCCGACCGTAAATACTGCATGGTTGGACGTCTGTCGCACGAGGTGGGCTGGCATTACCAGGATGTGATCAAGAGTTTGGAGCGCAAGCGCAAATCCAAGCTCCGCATCACCCTCAAGCACAACAGAGAGATGAAGAAGTTGACGGCGAAGGCGCGCGAGAACATTGCCAAGGCTGCCGAACCCTTCAACAAGATCATCAAGTCATATGGCTACGAGTCTTAAGAAGCGTCCAGACAACAACAATACGAGCAGCATAATCGTAGCGGTTTTTTTAAAGAGAATAAAAACAACATCTAAGTTTAAAAAAACAGCGCAACTTGTTTGATATTGCAATAAGAAAAGGATATGACTTCTTTATATTTCATACAGTTGGGGTCCCGAAATAACAAATAGAAAGCTTTGCACAGCTGATTAGAGAAAGCTTTTGCAATATTATCAGCTGTGCTTGCAACGCTGCTATTATTCTAAATAGTTATCGATACCACTCGCCATAGATCATTTGGTTGCGTTGCTCGTAATGTCAACTTTCAAGGACAAAGTAATTATTGTGACCGGTGCCAGCTCTGGCATTGGAGCAGCTGCTGCTGTGCATCTAGCCAGCTTGGGTGGCCTGCTCACCATTGTTGGCCGCAATGTAGAAAAGCTGAAAGAGACAGCGGATAATATTCTTGCTGCCGGTGGTGCTGCTGCACTGCAGTTGCAGGCAGACATGGACAAGGAGGCGGATGTAGAGCAGATTGTTAAGGCTACGCTGGCCAAGCACGGACGCATCGATGTGCTGATCAACAATGCTGGGATATTGGAAAGAGGATCCATTGAGAACACGTCCATTGGTCAATATGATCGCGTGATGAACACCAATATGCGAGCTGTTTACCAGCTAACCATGTTGGCTACACCAGAGCTGGTCAAGACCAAGGGCAGCATTGTCAATGTGTCCTCCGTGAATGGCATTCGGTCATTTCCCGGCGTGTTGGCTTATAATGTATCTAAGGCAGCCCTGGATCAATTCACTCGCTGCGTCGCCCTGGAGCTGGCTGCCAAAGGCGTGCGAGTGAACTCCGTTAATCCTGGCGTGATTATCACGGAGATACATAAACGCGGCGGCATGGACGAGGCAACCTATAAACAGTTTCTGGAGCACTCGAGGACCACACATGCCATGGGTCGGCCCGGAGATGTGAAGGAGGTGGCCGCAGCGATTGCTTTTCTGGCCAGCGATGCGGCCAGCTTTACTACAGGCGTGACCCTGGCCGTGGATGGCGGCCGGCATGCCATGTGCCCACGTTAAGTATTTTTTTTAAACATATGTATATCATCTTGTGGCATTTATTAAAAAAAACAATACTTGTAATAAACAACTCAATTAGCAGATTTAATCACTCACGATTCAAATTTCGCACAAAGAGTGTTTTATTGATTAAACTTGTTATCGACTCAAGTGCAATTCGAATTTCACAACTTTAAACTAGAATATATCTCATAAAGTAGTAGCTTTAGTTGAATTCTTGTTACTTTTTCCACGATCGGCAACACTGACTGTGCTTATCGATAAGAATTCTTATCGGTTTTATGTTCTGTTGACAACTTCAATGTCAAATGGCCGAATCATTAGTGGCTAAACCACTGTTAAAGCCAGTCGCACCACCTGCTGCAGCACAAAAATGCCAAGTTTCAAAGATAAGGTAATTATTGTGACAGGTGCCAGCTCCGGCATAGGTGCGGCCACTGCCGTACACCTAGCCAGCCTGGGCGGCCATCTGGTAATCGTGGGTCGCAATGTTGATAAACTGAAGGAAACAGCGGATAATATTCTGTCTGTGGGCGGTGCTCCAGCACTACAGGTACAAGCGGATATGGATAAAGAGGCGGATGTGGAGCAGATAATGGCAGCCACATTGAAGCAATACGGCAAACTAGATGTGCTGGTCAACAATGCCGGCATTATCGAAATGGCCACCATTGAGAACACCTCAATGGGTCAGTACGATCGCGTAATGAACACCAATGTGCGTGCGGTCTACCAACTGACCATGCTGGCCACACCCGAGCTGATCAAGACGAAGGGCAGCATTGTGAATGTGTCCAGCGTCTGTGGTCTGCGCGCGTTTCCTGGCGTGCTCTCCTACAATGTGTCCAAGTCAGCCGTGGATCAGTTCACGCGCTGCGTGGCCTTGGAGCTTGCTGCCAAGGGGGTGCGCGTCAACTCGGTCAATCCCGGTGTTGTTATCACAGAACTTCAGAAACGTGGCGGCCTAGATGATGCAGCTTATGAAAAGTTCCTGGAGCACTGCAAGGAGACCCATGCACTAGGTCGCCCCGGCAATGTGCAAGAGGTAGCCGCTGCCATCGCTTTCCTTGCTAGCGACGATGCCAGCTTCACAACGGGAGTTAACTTGCCCGTCGATGGAGGGCGCCATGCTATGTGCCCTCGTTAAGAACTAGAATGTAATGAAGATCATGTGAATAAAGTGAAAAGCATTTATTATTATTATCGCTTTGGTCTTGTTGGGCTTGGTTTAAGCTTGCTGGATCTAGCTAGAGGGCGTCCAGTTAAGAGCAGACCTGATATTGCATGTGATCCCAGCCAGGTTTAGCTCTGCTCTTAGCTTGATAAAGCTGTCACTTTACTTTATCACATCTTTATTTAATAATAAATGCATAAAATGTGAGTTTTGGCTGTCTTGAGCCTGGCTAACGCGGGCACATGGCATGGCGACCACCGTCCACAGCCAGACTGAGACCGGTGGTGAAGCTAGCTAAGTCGCTGGCCAGAAACGCAATGGCATTAGCCACCTCCTCCGTCGTGCCGGGGCGACCTAAGGCATGCGTGGTTTTCGAGTGCTCCAGGAACTTCTGGTACGTCGCCTCATCCATGCCGCCGCGTTTGTGGAGGTTTGTTACCGTGACGCCCGGATTCACGCAATTGGCACGCACACCTTTGGCAGCCAGCTCCAGGGCTACGCAGCGTGTCAACTGATCAACGCCCATTTTAGAGATGTTGTAAGCGAGCACGCCGGGAAAGGAGCGAATCCCGTTCACACTTGAGACATTGACGATGTTGCCCTTGGTCTTGATCAACTCTGGCGTGGCCAACATTGTCAGTTGATAGATGGCGCGCAGATTGGTGTTCATCACGCGATCGTATTGCTCCAGGCTGGTGTTCTCAATAGTTCCCGACTCCAGAATGCCTGCATTGTTGACTAGGACATCGAGCTTTCCATATTTCTGGAGTGTTTGCTGCCACACACGCTCCGTATCCGCTTCCTTGCTGATGTCGCCGACAACGAGCGCTGGTGCGGCGCCCCCCGCTGCAGTGCACTGTTCTGCCACCTGCTTCAGATTTTCTGCGTTGCGTCCATTAAGAGCTAAGCAAGCGCCGTATTTGGCAAGCTTGACGGCTGTGGCAGCGCCAATACCGGAACTGGCGCCTGTGATGAGCACAACTTTGCCGGCGAAATTCATGACGTGAAGCGTGAGCTACTGATCAGATTATGTAAGCACTTGTTTGGCTTCAAATGCGCATCTGCCTCAGCTTTTATTTTCTATTGAGTTGTTTTGTTTTCGTTTGATAAGAGCGAGAGAGCAGGACAGTTCAAGATCGCAGATCAGCTGTTAGTAGCGTTGCCACAGTGTATTATACATAACAGCAAGCTGCCAGATTGCAGCGCTGCCACCTCTCTGAGTTTGATCAGTTTGAACATTGAAGTAAAAATCTGTTTGCAATTTTCTCGTACATATTTTGTATTTATTGAATTATGCAACTTGTTCATCACCTTTACATGCACATGCCGCCACACATATTATTTATATGCCAGCATGTCGTTAATACTATTTATTATGTGTATTTTTTACAGCGCATTGATATATATCATTTCCTCTTAGTATTTTAAATCTCAAACAACAAAATGGATTTGCGTTTTACTTTTCTCTCTCTAAAGGTTTTTCAATTGGTTTTTAAAGCGCGTGTGTTAATGATTGCTACAGTTTTAGAAAAATATATAGTATATGTATACCGTTATATATGTTGGTATAGTAGCATAATATTCGATTACATGGACTGGGTACAAATGTTTGTATACAATTCTTCTGTTTACGTGTGTTTTAACAACTTTCTAATGTAATTTGTTATTTTTCTCTCTCAACTTCTTACATCTTAATAAATGTCATATATGGAAGTAAAATTCATTTGTAGTTCTCAGAGGCGGTGTAGTTTCTACAAAGCGTGCTTCAATATTAGATTTATATGTGGATCGTGTGTGTGAAAGAGTCTGTGGATAGAGTTGGGTAAGGCTATTGGAGAGGTATCTTTTAAAGCACATGCAGTCCTTTAAAATTACACTATTGCTTTCGTAAGGCAAAGACTATCAGTGTACAGCAAATGAAAATTCATACAAAGCTGTAATTAAAACAAAAAATTAGCTTTTTTTCTTTAATGCATAAATAGTTTGATTTTTTCTGTAATGATTTGTTATGGTTTTTTCTATGCTTTCTTTTGTTTTAGTACTATTATGTAATACAGAGTTTTATGCTTAATACCATTATTACAAATCTTTTAATTTAAATTAAACTAACTTTAAACTTAAACAATTAATAAAGGCGCGTCTCGAGCGTACGCTGTGATTTCTTCTATTTTATTTTAGTTGTTGCCAAGTTTCTTTTTTAATTTCATACTTTAATAAAACACAACAAACATTCAGACTGTCTATGTTTGTGTGTGTGTGTGTGTATGGGGAAAAAGTATTAGCGGATATTTGGCATGAAAATCAACTCGGATTTTCAGCAAATAACATTTTAATATCATTAAACTTAAACAAAAGGCAGATTCGACAAAAATTAGTAACATTTTGAGGAGGAGGGAGGCGAACACCCAGTTGTAAGGCGAGTGTGTGGATTTCAACTTGTGTGTGGAACTCATTTGCAGCTGGGCGCACAGCGGCTGCTGTTGTTGATGTGTGTGTAAACTAAAAATCTAGAAGTAGTACAATATACATATATATGGATAGTTAGACATAGTGTTTGGGGCGAATCCTCCAGTTCAAAATAGACGACTGCTTAATAATTGAGATTTATTATGAGGTTCTCAATCAATTCACGAGAGCACACAACAAAAATTACAAAATGTAATGAGATAGTACGCGAATGTGTGAATGAACATGCGACAAACATGCGTTCCACATGCCATTATAAGTGTGTGTATGTATGTATCTATGTGTGTGTGTGTGTGTGAGTATGTATGTGTGCGCGTTTACAGCGTAAAATATGTAGAAAATACATTCAGGCCGCAAAAAATCCACTCGAGTGAAGTTTAACTACTACCACCTTGTCCCTTATCATAGATAAGCTCCTCGCATATCTTCAGTAGATCAGCGTTCTCCCTTGATTTTTGCTGCAGCTGCTCTGCCGTCGAGATGCGTGAAACTTCCTCCTTTTTGAGTAAGGCTTTTAATTTTTTCATTTCATCCGTGTGCTCTTTTGTAAGGAGAGACAACTTTTTGTTGGCACTGCATTGAGAATTAAGAGAGAATTGATATTTTTCGAATGGCTAATTGTTTAGAATTTACATACATTTCCATTTGCTGCATGGCATGGTTTTTCATTTGCTCATATCGCTGTTCCTGCTGTCGCAATTTATCCAATGATTTTTTCTTCTCCTCCAGCAGATTCTCCTCGATCTGCTTCAGGTGTGCGGTCATCTCCTTGCTCTTTTCGTATTTACTATAATTACAAATTGTTAGCATTAAGATATAGATATAAAGAAATCTTGGTATAGTTGTTTCTTACACATGGAGATCAGAGAATGTCGTTTCCAGCGACGTTAGGTGATGATAATTGGAATCACGATCAGCTTGCACTTCCTGCATTTGCCTTTCATGGTTTTGTACCAACTGCTCCTTGTCATGTATAAGTTCTGCTATTGCTTTCTCGTACGCCTCAATGACACCGCTGAGTGTGGATTGTAAATTTAGTGGATATCTTTTAAGTCATATATAATTTTGTTATAACTCACTTGAGTTTTGCGTTTGTTTTATCCTTTTCTGTGATCCGTTTGACCAGCGCCTCTTCGCGCTGTTCCGCCTCTTTCAGTTTTTTTTCAATGTCCTCGGAGCGGGTACTGAAAGAACTCAATTACTATAACATCTTATTTATCACTAATTTTTTGCTACTTACACTTCATTTTTGATTTTCTTCTCCAGTTCATCCATATTGTGGTACTTGTGTGTTTTTTCCTCCGAGTTCAGGCTAATAAATACAATGAAATCCATTACACATGCATTCCAATTCATTGAATTGGTCTACTTACCTTGAATTGTCGAAGGTTTTGTTGCAATCGTTATCGATAACGTCCACACTCATTTTAGCATGTTTCTGTGCGTAAGAGATAAGATTTCCTGTATTATTAGTAATTCATGGCAAATGACTAAATGCACAACTCACTTTTGTTCTATCCACTGGCGGTTTAAACTCCTTCTGGGCTCCAGCGGCTCCTTTGGCACTTGATTCGCTAGTAAATGAGTGGTTGCTGCCGCTCGTTTCGTGCTCCTCCAATGTGGGACTCAATGCTCGAGCTATATTATTATTGTTGTTGTTGTTGCTGAGTATGTTAAGCAGAGCTTGCTCCTGTTGCGGCAACTGATTCACTGGCACCGGAGCACCCAGCAGCGGATCGAATTTCAAAAGCAACGAGCTCCGGTCGACAGGCGCATTGTTGCTGCCTTTTGTGTACAAATAATCGAAATCAGATGAATTGAGTATAACTGTGAATGTGGAACGTATTCGTGGATCGTGTGTGCAAGTTATGAGTGCATGCGCGTGCAGTTGTTGTTCAATAAAAAGAGAATAGATAAATACAAAAGTTAGATCACATATGGAAGTAATACATAAATAAAGTCACATTATATTATATCAGATATGAGGCTCTCTCGCATTATATGACGTTTTCATTTATAAATACTTATGTATAGGCAAGTCGCATAGATAAAGTCAAATGAAAAAAAACTGGGCACATGACAATGATTGGCACAGAAAACCAGTTAGACATAGGCAACTTTTTAATACGCTACGAGACGAGACGTAATTAAAACAAAATTTTTTAAAATAGTTGAAGCTAAGGTCAGGAGACATATTTTAGACTTATGTAAAATCTATATTCCTGATCATTTGCCATTTTTTTTCAATCTTTACTTTTACAAATTCTTCTCTGTGCCAATATACCCCGATATTTGTGTCTGTGTAGCGCCTAATGCCCAGCAACCATCTGAAATCTGTTGTCTCTTGTTCTTTGTGCTTCACCTTTGCAAACAAAAGCGACAGGAAAATGACGACAATATTTAAATAAGTTGCAGAATGACTCAAAGTGTGCCCTACCCTGTGGGGTAGTCGCCCCTCTCCTGCTGCCCTGAAGCGAGGTGTGTCGCATTAAATCGGCCAACATGCGCCACAACATAAACAAATGTCAATTGAAAGCAGCTTTAAAAATAGTAAAAGGCGAAACCCGGGCAGGCCTAGATGAACACAGATAGCATATAGAATGCGGGTCACTCAACTGCAAAGGGCGCAAAGCAAAACAACTAGACTATATGACGATAATATCTGCCAAATACATATCGAGAACAAAACAAAAACCGAAGCCGCAATTACGGCCTGTGAGTCATTTTCTGCAATCGTAGTATGAAGGCCCTAGGGAAGTGGGTTGGATTTTTTCCTTCTTGTTTTTGTACGGCGAACCAATTGACAAACTGATGCATTGACAAGACACAACGCGAGGAGAGCGCATGAGAGAGAGAGAGAGAGAGAGAGAGAGTGAGAGCGGAAGATTACTGAGTGCGCCACCAACACATGAGATAGTTCTCGCACGAAAACTCTTTACACTGCGCTGCACTTCTAATTTGAATTGACATCTTTTGCATTCGCAAGATTTTTTACAGTTATTAAAATTCTCAATGTTAACCACGCAGCGCCCACACACATACAATGACTAGCACTTGCACAGTTAAACACACACACACACACACACAATTACAATTTTTACGCTCTCGCTCTCAGTGGAAAAAAATACAACTTTTTACTTAAGTCTACGTCTTCAGCTTGTGGTTTTATTTATGCTTTTTTGTTGTTTTTTGCTTTTTGTTTCTTTCGCATTTTGTCATTGAAACTTTTGTGTAACTGAGCGAGTTGTTGTTGTTTTTATTGGAGTGTGGCCAGCTGCTTAACGTATGTTTAAATTTTCACAAATTTCACTGAGAAAACGTAACGCAAACAAATTCCACATACAGCCAATACAATAAATATTTATTTTTATCTTAGAAACTTTCAATTACATTCACTATTTAGCAATTATTCCACAAAAAAGAAAGAGGCGTAGACGTTGTTTTTTTTAGCGACTGTGCGACGCGGGAAAAGGCTGTGGCGACAATGACAAAAGTTGAAAACTAACTGAAATGGAATGCTAATATGCTTACTTTTCTCCGATGCCAATAAGAAAACCAGCGCACGCACGCACCCATACACTGTCACGAACTGAGTCAGAGAGAGGCCACGGAGAGCCACTAGTCAAGTTGGATTCTGACTGGAGTGTGTGACAGTGACGCGTATGCAATGAGCAAGTGCGATGCGCCGAGAGAGCGAGAGCGAGGGAGAGCCGCGCCATATGATGAGTGTGAAATAATGTGAATGTGTGCAAGTATGTGTTGTGTACACGTTGTAGGTTCTGGGGCTGCCTTGCTCACTATCATAGTAAAACTGCATGGACAAGTTCTATATAAGATTCTCATGCTGTGTGTGCGTTTGTTTGTGGGAGAGTGAGAACGACAATTTACGGGTGCAATGCGCTATAAAGAAACTATAGATATTTAATAACATGTATCGCAAAATCAGTTCTATATTCATATTCATATCATCTTTCTAAATTATTTTGCAAATACTCCTTCAAAGATAGACATTTAAGGCCATCTTATTAGATTCTCCAATTTTGTCTTAGCTGGGGCTTACTGTATTTGCCAACACCCCTCTTCCAATTTGACTTGCTGTTATGAATGTTGTGAGACACGTTCTATCGATATGCACTTTTGTGCTTATAGAACAGAGCTGCATTTGCTGAGTCAGCGATAACGATAACTGCGCACAATTCGAAAATAAATTCATCAATGGTAAATTAATTAACTGTAAACCTCGAAACAGACAAAACTCATTAAAAGAAATTATTTTTGCATACATAAGCAATTTTCTTATTAGGCAACGCCTTTCGTTAATTAGACAAAAATATAAATGCGCTCATCGGAGGCACACACAACACACAACAGACTGACAAATGGACAGACGGCAGTTCATCAATTGGCCAGAGTGACGTCACAGTGGAGACAAATTGCGTTTATTTTGCTGCGACGATTACGGCATACTGATAAGGGTTCGAGTGCGCAAAGAGCGGAAGAGTATAAATAAGAGAGTTGCCAGATTGGGAGCGAATACGAGGGCGCAAGACAAAAAACGTGCACACAATTTGACTCCCAATGTGTTTGTGTTTGTGTGTGTGAGCGACCGAAGGGGCAATGCGGCATTTTCGAAGCACAGCGGCTGCATTAAAATGCAGGAAAAAACAACAAAACCATGCAGACAGCTGTGGTGCAGTCAAAAATTATGCGCTTAATTGACGGCGCGTTGTTGTTATTGCTTCCCTTCCTGTTTGCATGCCGTTATGTTGTGGTACTGAAGTTCAGGTTCATTGCCTTGCATGTCGTGATTTATTTTTATAGTTAGACGTTGCCTAGGCATGCGGGCAGCGGCACATGCAAATGAACCAACCTCGGCCCAACGTATTTCAAGTTCAAATACCAAAGCCGAGGTGGCAGCCCCAACTTCCACGCCAAGGCAGCTGATGAGCTAAGGTCACGAACATTACAGTTGTAAGTTGTAGCTACCACGAAGAATGTGGGGGCGGGGTGAAAAAATATTGAATGGGTACTTTAGTTAGAGATGAGCGCGTGACGCGGCACGAAGAGGATTTGCCAGGATGTTTCCCTGATGTTATAAATAAATATAATTTAAGGAATATGAGGGAATGTTAGTAACCAGATGCAATGCAAATATTATCGACAAGGGCGTTGTATAAGAACTTGTTACTTACTGTTATTGTTGCTGGCGCCATCTTGGAACTCTGCATCAGAGAATTGTTCCTCTTTAGGTACGCTGGCTGGGACAGACGCTTTCCTGCTGGCTTTGGCCAAGCTGCTGATGCAATGTGGCTGCTTAAAGAGTTCATCAGAAATAGGTGACATGGCACCAAAGTGCTCAACATATACATCCTCCTTTTCGTCACCAGCGCTGAGCTGCTCTTTCACTGACAGCGCCTGCTCCTCGAGCACGACAGTTGTATTAGCTGGCATCCCGGTGTGGATGGACGGACGCTTGAGCTGCGCAGGCAGCGGCGGAGATGAACGTTGTTCTAGTTCTAGCTGCTTTTGCTGTTGTGCGAGCAATGGCGGTGTCTGCGGTAGTGCCACAGCTTGTGCTTCGGCCAACTGTGCAGCAAAATCGGCACATTCCGTAGACTGTTCTCGCAGAGACATATCTACATCCATGGGCTCAAATTCATCTGCCATGATATTCTCCTCGGTGGCCTCCATTGCAGGCGATGCGTCCTGTTTTACATTGAAGGTTTCTCGCATGCTTGGTTGCTCCATCTTCTGTGTATCTTGCACGCTGAAGGTGCGTCGCTGTTCTGCCGGAGCTGCTTGCAGCGGCATGCCATAAGTGGCATTTAATTGATCCTCTTGAGTTAACTTATATCCTTCGGAATTGTTGAGCAGATTAGCTTTCTCCTGATGCTCGTCTGCCTGATCTAGGACGACCGAGAATGTGCGTCGTTGCCGGTCCAAGCTTGTATCGAGCGGTACGCCGAATGTGCGACGCGAAGAACGTTCATCTGCTTCAAGCACCTCCAAACTGACACTATCGAAGGTGCCATTAAGTGGTGAATTTCCACTTAAAGGAACAGTTGTGTTTAGCTTCTGCTCCTGCGGCTTCTCTGGACTGGGCTCCGTTAGAGTCAATTGTATGGGTAACGGCGATTTAGCTATAACACCGCCTAGGCACTGCTTCTGCTCAGCGGATGGCTCAATGGTGGCCCTCTCCAGATACTGCATCTCCTCGCGTTCGGCCGGTGCACGTGGCGAACGTGGAAAGTGTGTTGGTGACTCTTCGGGTGACTTAATTGGGAAGGAGGGTGAAGTAGGCGCGGAGCAAGGTCCTTGAGATGTGACGCTAATATTCAGTTCAAGCGCTGGGAATAACTTTGGTTTCGGCACAACAGCGGGGACGGGTGTTGCTATGCAAGATTGCAAATCTTCTTCCTTCTCCCTGTCCGAACTCTCTATAGTATCTGCATTATTTGCCGACTGTTCTAGCTCTTTTAGTGGCTGAGCGTATTCCTGCAAAGTCATCAGCTCCTCCAACTCTTTAGTTGTCTTCATGCGATGCGTGGGTATGGGCGGCGATGTGGGCAGTTGCTCCACTGGTGGCATTTGTAGTATAGGAGATTTTAAAACCGGATCAGTTTCCGGTATGGGCTCCTTCAACAATTGATCCTCAACTTTGGTCATTGAAGAAGAGACTGACGACACATCTATTGGTGCTGTTTGCAGTGTGGGTAATGGTGGCGAAGGAGGAGCTTGTGCTGGTTGCCCCAGTGATTCCTCAAGCGGTTGATCCTTCTCCATAGGTTTTTCTTCAATTTCGGGCAAAGATGTAATCTCTGGACCTAAAACTGTTTCCACAGGCTCCTCCACACTTTGGGGCACGTACTGTGTGGATAAATGTGAGGAAATTGAAATGGGCTCTAGTTGTGGTTGTACAGATTGCTCTAGTTGCACGGACTGCTCCTGTTTTGACTGCTGCGGATCCTCCACTTTAAGCGGCTCGTGATATTCCTCCATCTTCTGATGCTCTTGTTGCTTTTCCATTTGTTGTAGGGATTCATTTAACACTTTCTGTATTGCCCCTTCTAGGATCTGCTGTTGCAGCAGCTCATGATCCTCAGGTGCCAGCACATCCTTTAACATTTCCATTGTTTCATTTATATCATCCACATCCATGGGCTCGCAGCTATCATTATGAGCTGTTCCTGCCTCGCTAAGTGTGTTGTCTAGCGTTGTGGCCGTCGCATTGGACAACTGCTGTTCCAGGACCTCATTTAAGGCGCTAGAGTAAGCTTCCAGCTCAGACTGATCCGCTGAGAGTTTGACACTGTTCAGCGAGAGGCACTCAGCATAGACATCCGAATCGGAATTGTAATCGTGATCGGTCAATTTAAGCGTCGTGGAGTTGAGCGTTGGAGCAGAGACATCTGTTTTTAGTTCAGCTGTGGAAAGAAAGCATATATAGTAATCTGAGGCTTCTTGTTATTCACCAAACCCACTCACCTTCCATTTCGGCGCTGAGTGGCGCCAGTTCGGGAATCTGCGTCTCATCGAACTCGGGCAGACCTGTTAATTTGAGCAAAGGCTGTTCCGAATCCATAGTTGGCGCATCCGGCTGGGGTGTGGAACGCATTGCCGCGACCAGCGCCTTTTGCTGTTCCAAGCTGTGCCTTGTCGTAGACGGCTTCATAGCCAGCGGACTCAACTGTAGAGAATACAACAAAAAGATGCCATGAATAAACCATTTAAGCTTTAAATCCAAAAATTAATATATTCAACATATTGCGCATCGCGTGTAGAATGAATCTTCGGGAGACTCTTTCAAAGACGAAGAAAAATTATGAAAAATAAATAAATTAACGGCGACAGCATACGTAGTCCAAGCAATTGGCAATCAAAACGTAAACAATCTGAAAACTAATTAAAAATAAAAACAATGAAGATAATCATGATTATGATCATTATGATGTAGCAGACAGTATTCATGGGCGACAGCAGAAGCAGCTGCCTCTTAGAGCCGCTGACATGTCCCACATTTGGTACCTTAGCTGGTGACCAAAATAGGACGCGATCCGGGCAAATCTAGGTTGATGGCAAAGGGAGAAACAATGATACCCTACGGGAATGCTGAAACCCCATATTAATGAGAGCGCAGTCTGATTGAAATGGGACTTCGCTCTAATTAAATATACTTTAAGCTCACGTTCCACAACATCCACATAAGCATGTCGAACGCATTGGTGTTAAAGTTACTTTCTAAGGTACACATACTGCCCCTTGTCGACCAAGTTAGGGCAGCGACACACCTACTTCCACACTCACACACGCACCTAGAAACATATATATATATATATATATAATGTGCCCATCAAATCGTTCGGTTGCCCGGCCAGACAAGCAAATGTCATTAATTTTAAAAGCAGCTGAGGCTTTGGGGCTGTGTAGGGGTGGACGGAGGAGGTGTAAACCAACTGGGGTAAGTGGGTCGCTTGGCGGCATCTGCTCGTTGGCGCTATGCAAAAACAAAATAAAACTAATTGAAATTAAATCTGAGGCGTGTGGCGATGTCTGCTTCCAATTGCAGGCGGCGGCGATGTCCGTTGTTGGAAGGCCTTGTGGGTCGTCAAATGCAAGCGCAATTGAATTAGAGCAATTGCAAGCGACAAGGTTAAAGTCAGCGCAGAGGGTACAAGGGAACAGGAGGTAGCTCGTCAGGTGATTTGTAAATTGGGTGCGCCTGTTGACAAATTCGTGTTTTGCTTTGAGCAAATTGTACAAATGGCAATTGCGATTTGTACAAATGGAACGCATAATCAAAATGAATAGAATCCACATAATGAAATTTCAATTAACACTTGAATGCATTACGTAATGAGAGTATACCATACATTCGGACATCAAATTACAGATACTAATGTGGTTTATATATATACTTAACAGATTTGTGCGGTCTAGAAGCATACACTGCAATTGGATTTTATTTGCTACAATCCACAAGCCTGAAAGTACTTTAGGTTGATAGACAACCTTACAAAGGCACACCAACTCGCGTTTCATACTCCACATTCATTTGCAACTCACAATTTACACATATGAACAAAATATAATGATAATACGTTGACCAATCTTATTCCACAGACACATCTCACCCACATACAATCCACACATACCTCTAGGCTCATTGCCTGTAAGTGTTCCATTTCACGTGCGGTCACTTGATCCAGATTGACATTAATATCGTTAAGCAGCTGTTTGATACTTTCTCTTGTACTGTTTGGCTTGGTACTTGGTTCTGGACATGACCCTGGCGCCGCGTCCACATGCTCTATCAAGTTATTGTGGTGTTGCTCAAGGTTATCTAATTCTTGGGCTGCTGAATCGAACAGGCTTTCCAGATCCGTATCGATAGAGCAGCGATTCATGGCTAATGTAATTAGCGAGTTAGGACTAGATGAAGTGTGTCTTGAGCCGATCACAGTTGATGAGCTACTAGCGCTGCAGTTGGGATCGGGCTCCATCTCCAGTCTCTTCGCGTCGCCCTCGGCCTCTGGATTTGCCTCGGGCATCGCTATGCTGTTCGGTCGCTTAATGAGATTCGATAGGAAATCCATTTTTGTGTGAAAGTATTTTCCTTACGCGTAAGATTTCTCTCCACGCACGATTTGCTCCGTACGAACTACGGTTCACTGCGCGTGCCACAAACGGTAAACAATCAACGATTCCCCTTTGAATATATATATACAAATATATATATGTATATATTTCTATTCACTTGTGTAGTATTATAGTTCTACTATCGCCGCCTACCACTCAGTGGAATGAAAAATATTTGATTTTTCTGGGCTCATCATTGAATAATAGATCCGATTTGAAGGCGCCGTTGTCCGCTCTCGTTTGTCTTGTCTTTCACGTTCCGCGTCGTTGTTTGAAATCAATTTAAAAATATTTTTTCGTTTCAATTCGCCTTGCGCCGGCGGCGTGTGTCTATGTATGGGTGTGTGTGTGGCATAGAGAGGGAGAGCCGCATCGCTGCTTATTCGAATGACATCCACAAAACGATCGCAGCGTTTACACTCTGCGCAACCCCCAAAGGTATTCTCTTTCTTACTCAGCGCTCGCTCTCGCTCTTTCACGATCAGTTAATCTCTAATAATCAAGGTCTAAGAGTCACTAAGTTTCAACATATTTTTTTAGCTGATATTAGTAAATAATGATTTGTAATCTGTGTTGGAAAAAGTCCTCAAATAAATAAACCTTTTAGATCTGTAGTCAACCTGAATTTCTTTTAGGTGAGATCGTCAACATAGTAAGTTATATATATCATCAGTTTGTTATTTTGTTTATTCTTTAATGATCCAATATGTGTGCACAATGAATATCTCTGATTCGTTTTGACTCAAGTCTCTGCTGCCACAGATCACTAATAGATCATTTGAGCAGCATTTCGGATTATCAATTGAACTTTATGCTCACTTTCCACTCACTGATCACAATTAAAGCTCTTTTTCTAAGTAGATCACTAAACTGCTTCGATCTTTCGATAATCACTTAACTGGCATCGCGTGGGTGCTTTGAGGATGCAATTCAATTAGTTAATTGAACCTTCAGTAAATTTATTGATCGTGCCACAGTCGAGTGGGGCAGCACAATGCGACCGTCTTTGAGGCGCAACCGACGCCAACTAACCCACAAAATGCAAAACGAAAAAATGCAACCACAAACAAGCTGAGCAGAGGAGAGAAGAACACAAGCACAGAGCAGTTGGCGAGAGGAGGGCGCAATAATAGGGCATGGGCTAATGAAAGAAAGCCGCGTTTGTTGGACCCCAGTTGGGGCGGCACCCTGTATAAGCGCCATGTGGATGCCAAGTGACAGCCATAAGAGACATGCAATCCCGCAGCGCCCATTGTTGCGCATCGTGCACTTGAGGAAGTGCTCCACATAGCCACCACCTGGGCCCCATCTCCTTGCCGCCGCACCGAAGAGCTGCTGATTTTGCATATTTTGAGAGAAACCAAATATCACACAATGAGCCATGACGAGCCCAGAGGAGCTGGCAATGCGTGACAGGTGACACGACATAATATATTCACAGATACTATGCCCAGTTAGCAGTTCCCATTTCACAGTTGCAGTTGCACAGTTCCAGCTGCATTGCATTTAAGTGCAACATTAGACAGCAGCACAGACGGACGTAGCCAAGCCGCAAACTATAAACAATCAACAGCGAAGAGGGCTAGCGACTGTGGTATACCCTATAAGCAGCAAACAAAATTATATTAATAAATATTAATGAATTCTATTAATGACTTTACAAAATTTTATAAAATGAATATAAAAATATATTGCTATATATTTATTCTTTTAATTTTATAGAATTAATTCAGCAACCATTTAGTATTTTTGCTCGAGTGAAGGGTATCAAAACAAAACAAAGTGCAATAGGCGAGCAAGTCAACGAGACGAAGAAGGAGCAGACCAGAGGAGGGTGCAGGCTACTAGAACCTAGCCTATAAATAGACAAAAACAAATGCAAACAGCAGAATTTCATGTGGGGGAGGCGACAAAAATCATCTTTAGCTACTTGTCAATGAACTTTGCCATGCCCGGGAAAGTTACCCCAATAAGATGCATCCAAAATGTGGCAGAGGAATGGCAACCGAATCCAAAATGTCATAAAACGCCGACAGATTCCAGGAAACAGTCATAAAGCATATGGTTCGACTAGGCTGCATATAGCCACTCTGACGTGGACAGCAAATATTTCAATATATAGATGTGTATATACAAATATATATTTTTTGGCACATCTGGACGTTGTCCGGCATAAACAATTGAACATGTCAAGTATAGATGGGAAATTACCGTTTTAACGGTCACAATTAATGGGTGTATGTAAACCATTTATGTAGGTATATTGAAGATATATATTTGGAATTTGCGCACTTTGCCTACCGCATCTAGCGTTGCTGCGGGCTCCTTGGACTTCAAGTGCTTGCCCGGCTTGTTGCCCATTTGGGTATAGGGTATATATGTATATATCGCGCGTTACTCCACGTCCGATCGCCACGACTTGTAGAACGCACTGAACGTCAACAACGGACAGCAGCAGTGGCAGCGACAGCGACAGCAAGCCATAATAATAAGTAAAAGTTATATAGTCGAGGATTGACAGACTGGCAGATACCCTGGTTCAAACAAATTGAGAAATTATCAGTAAGAATAACCATAGGTCTGATTGTATATACAGTTAGCCTGTTACATATATTTCCTTAAGTCATAATACCCAGTTTTATTGAGCCACTTTCAAGGGTATATAGACAGATAGATGAATATAACGAGATTAGAAATACGGTGCAGATTTCTAATAAACCTGTTAAATACCTATCTATTCAAACCTTAATACCCTTTGCATTGAATCTTTCACAAGGGTATATAAAGTAGCATCAGGAGATACATTTTCAGTTTGCAGCGAGCGTTTAGCGAGGAGCCCATCGATCACCTAAATGCAAAGGCGACGCCAAATAAAAGCAGAAAATGCAAAACGGGCGATCAGTGCAAGCACAAACACACACAAACAAATTGGTACAGGCATTGGTACGTATATTTGTATATTGACGTGTGTGTATTAGAAAGTGAACGCTTATTGTGATTTATTTTGTACATTAGCAGTATACTACGGAAATCGGCTCCAAATGTAAACAAAAAAACTAATGTAAACTTAAACAATTGATAGTAATTTTAGTAAAAAGCGTTTGAAAACAAGTCCGCTACAATTTAAAGACGGACGCAGACAGCTGTAGGGTTAACATATTTATGTTATTAACAGAGGCCATAGTTTATCTACATAAATTTGTTACCAATTGTATTAATAACATAAAAAATTATACACAGCTGCTGTCCGGCGCCTCCAGGCAGTCAATAGAGTGCAAATTGGAAGGAAATATGACAAATTAGGAATATATATTATCTATATGAATATATACTACAATTTCAATTACAACGTTCTGACATAACTCAGAATACAGATTTGGATTTTTTAATAAAATTTTTAAGATGTCAGAGAATCAGCAGAATAAGACGAGATTAGAAACATATGCATACATTCATATATATGCATTACTGATAAGCCTCTCACATGAATACGTATACTTTTAAGACTAATTACATCTGAAAAGGGTATACAAACAAGCGAAATATAATGTTAAACATCAGAAGGAACAGCACAACAACAGCAGCGAGCGGCATGTTCGAGGTGACCAACGATCACCAAAATGCAAAAGCGACGCAGTTGCCAATAAAGGCAGAAAATTCAGAGCGCGAGATCAGAGCGCATACACACACACACACACACACACACATTCATGCAAACATGCTCATACGTATGCTGACATACACATATCCACATATTTACATACATATACATATATGTATGTATGAATATGTAGCGGAAAGTGAATGCCAATTGTGTTTTATTTCATTTTCTTTCTTTTCTTTAAGTGGCACACCCACCAACTAGTAGGCACACTCCGGCAAAGTTGATTGATTAATTAATTGACTTACCTTTGCGGCGCCATCGTTTATATTGAGCTCCTTTAATACGGTGCGACTGCCGAGGCTCAAATTTAATTGGTGGCTATTTACAGCATCTGATCCATTTAATTCCATGTCATCGAAGTTATATCTTATTGAAAGTTAACAATTATACTAAATAAAACAAAGAAACTTCAGCAAATCGAAAAAGATTTCAACACAAGCGCGTTGGGAGAAAAAAATGCCGCTACAATTTAAAGTCTGACGCAGGGCAGAAGAAGAACACAACTGTAGAATTAACATTTTTATAGCATGTTAATAACATGGGAGCGTAAACTAGTTTTTAAAAGTTTTACGCAATTGAGTTTATCCACCTAATACTGTTACATGTTGTATTAAAAGAGCCAAAAGATAGATTTTGTATTTTTTCAATGATGATATTAAATTAAAAATGCTGAATAAATGTTAAGTTCAAACTTAACAGCTATTATATTTGGTGTCTGTTGCCTATGCTCTAACAGAGCAAAACCAGAATCATTGGATCACAGCTGTTTTTGAACTTTATCGATAGTGATACAGAGATATCGATATAAAATGGACTCTGTCGCTGATGCACTGAAAATACAATCGTTTGCGTACGAGTGTCAACGGCGCCAATTTTAAAGAGAACAACTGATAATTTTTGATGGGTTTATGCTATGATTTATTAAAAAAATATTTCTCTTTCCATAAATAACGTTTCATAGAATAACTATAATCATTTAACATTCAATTAGATTTCAGGCGCATTCATTTGCAAAAATATATCTCTGTTGTCTTTCTTAAAGTAATTAATTTCAGAAACTACTTAAACAAATTATAACACTTCTAAAGTAATTAAATATACAAAAAATTAGCTTCATTCTCTATGCTGCTCTTGATAATACATAATGGCATTAAAGTAATTTAATTTGAATTTATCGTGTAGAGTTATTAATGAAGTAACTAATTAATAAAGAATTAAAGGTAAATACTTAATATATGTCTTTTCACATAATTCTCTCCAGGTGTTTTCAACACAATCACTTCAGTGTGGAACAGCTCTAGGTTACTTTTGATGAGATGTGCATATATATAAATATATATTGATATTTTAACTTCAGTTTGGTTGATATAAGTTTATAGGTAACAATGCTTTCTACTACATCAATATGTGACTATATTTCTCTTTTGGAATTTGAGACATTTATGTAACATTATATTAATTGAGGATAAGTATTCTGGTTATTTTAATACTGTGTTGCGCCGTGCATGTTCCACATCTTACTTACTAACATAGATATTATATATGGCCATGCTCAAGGTATTATATTTTAGATTCATATCAAGCTTATTTCCTGTGGAAACAGTAATCGTTTAGCTATGCGCTTGATCAAAAGAATTAGTTAAATATTGATATACATATATATATCAATGACAGTTTTCTATTTTTATAGTTTGCAAGAGCATTTTTTGTTTTGTTTTTTTTAATTGAAGTATTAGCTTGAAGCTTAAAAGTTTCTCTACTTAAAAACTTTTATTTGTCATTTAAGATAGTAATTATTGTAACACCGATTTTTGCTCATTTCTTGAGCATTGAGTTTATACATATATATAGATGTTTAGCCATATATACATATATATAATTTTTTTGTTTAGTTTCCTTTGTAAATTGTGCTCGATTCTTTTCTGTATAGTATAGGGCGAATAGCGCTTGAACTTTACTTACAAATGTCCAAAAAGTGTAATTTTTAAGTGACTTATAAAATTTTGATTCTAGATGAATCTAGACAGATATCTATAGATACATATACATATATACATTTATATATATTCTTGTATTTGTATATATGTATACATACAAATATACATATATATATATATAGACCCAAAAGACTTGTTTATAGAGTATATCAAATTTGTAAGACTGTTCACTGTAAAATTCACAGCGCCTTGAAAAACAGAAATCCTTCCTAAATATATGTTCTATCCTTACTTTTGCACAATTTCAATAGTTGATTTGGTTGCCGTAGCGTCAACCTGACCTCAACCTCAACCTCATTCAGCACGTACAGTTGTGTATCATATCACATTGGTGGGACATCCTCGTGCGTTTTGGTTGTCCAAATGCCGGGCATAAGCTCTGGAGGTAAATTCGACTGTGGTGTGGTCAATTTCCTAAAAGTATTTGTAGCTTGGATGGTATTGCTGGCATTGGAGTTGGGCTCGAAGCCCTTGTTGTCCAGTCCATCGATGACAGTGAACTGAGTGGTCATGTTCTGGGCGGCATGTGATCCAGGCGAAGCGTGCCGTGTGATGGGATGTGTGCGTGGACTGCTGATCATGGACATGCAGAAACCACCAATCACCGCTAGTGCTGTATACGAAGTCTGCGGAATAAGCTGGCCAATGACAACGGTGGAGCCAATGAACGGAGCACCCAATAGCCAGAAGCGTGCCCAGCATATGGTCGAGAAGGATGTTATTTTGCGTTTCTCCTGGCTTACAAGCTCCACAGTGCTGGTGGTCAGAATGGATAGCGACGTGGATATGGCCATCTTGGACACCATAGCCGTGCACATGAGCATTGCAACGTTGGCATCGAGACCAACGACGGACGGCTTGGGCACCAGCCAACAGCACCAGGCAAAGCAACCGGCAACGATATTGAAGATGCCCGCCCAGAGCCACTTGCGTGTGGTCTTCATGATCAAATAGAGTCCAAAGAATGTGCCAATCATCTCACTTAAGCCGGCCACGAAGGTATTGATGTACAGGTGCTCGCGACTGAAGGATCTTATGTTGAGCAGGCAGCCATAGTAGACACTGATGTATAGCGACCATGAGAGATGTACGCAGATCATGTGCCGCACTGCCTTGTCGCCCTTCCAGATGGACCACCAGCTCGGTGGAGCCGGCGCATCCATGGCCGTTTGTGCCTGCAATTCTAGCTGCTGGTCAATGTCATGGGGCAGACTGAGACGTGTGCCATTCATCTCGGCACATTCGAGCAAAATCTTCTTGGCATCCTGCACACGGCCACGCTCTATCATCCAGCGTGGCGAGTCCGGAATCCATCTGCGAAAGTTATTTCATACAAATTTTGTTAATTCTGCGAATTTTACTTTTAATTTCTGTAAACAAAATTAGTCTCATCTCTAGTGGATGCTTACAGCGTTGCCACCCAGGCATCATATACAAAGCAAAGAAAATATTGTGAATTTTTTCGACTTCGAATTCGAATTTCAAATATAAACTGCATACGCTTCTTAAGTTGATTTAATTGGTACTTACTGCCACAAGTAAATGAGTATAAGTGTGGGCCAAGAGATGGCCATGTACAGATGTGACCAGCTGGACCAAAAGCTAGCTAATCCCGGTAACATCATAACTCCAATAGACCAGAATTGCTCGAACAGGGTTGAAACATACGTGCGATGCTTGCCACCAGTGATGTCTGACACTGAAAGATAACAGTTATTTAAGCGTGCCATCGATGGCTTTCTGATAAACACTTACTTATCATGGAGCCGGCGGTGTACATCTGAGCGCAGCAGACAGCGGAGAGGCATCTGAAGAATACATGAAGTTCATAGGAAGACACATGGCCAGTAAGATTTCCGCAAAAGATTTGTGTTATCATTCCAAAGAGCATAACGTAGCGTGGACTGAAGCTGCAGTTTGCGAGAAAGAGAGAGAGAGAGAGAGAGAGCGAGAGAGATCAGTTAGAATATCAATTTGGGAACTTTCAATTGGACATACTATTTCAAAAGGTGATTGGCCAAAATTCCACCCATGAGCACACCAAACAGATGGAAGAACTGAGTTACGGACACGAGTATGTCGCGGGAGCAGACGAGATCGTATTGCGTGACCACCGAATGGTAGTTGCTTTCGTGCTGAAACTCCGTGCAGGGTATTACGTTGGAGTTGCGATGTAGTGGCTTTTCCCAAATGCGTGGTTCCTGGGCGATGTCCTCGTATTTATAAAAGTGATGCGCATGCTGCTGGGCATCCTCGTACACATTGCAAAAGTCGATGGTGAATTCCTGATCCTCTTTCTCCTCCTTTTGCGGATGCGAGACCTTGATCCATTGCGTCTGATTGTGGACGCCAAACTGGGACGGAGGCTTGCAAAAGAATTCACCATGGCGGGGCGCCGGTGCCGTGAATATGATACAAGCCATAAACCAGGAGGACGGTATTTTGCAGAGAAAGATTAGTATTACAGTGCGTAGTTGCCACTTGCCCCAATGGCCGGTGATTTGGCCTACTGCATCCACTTTGCTTTGCATTTTGGTGTTTGGCTTCGGTCCCTGCCCTTTGAGATTTGCAAAAGTGTCCTGCGGATAAGTCTTGGGTTCGTTTGTGGGCTTATTATTTGGCGTCTGTCCACCCAGCGGTGTGAAGAACTCCTCCTCGTTGTTGTTGTTGTTGTTGTTGGGTTCACCCTGTTCAAAGTTGAGCGTGGATGTGAGCGAAGGTGACAGCGTTGGCGAAGGATTGGCCGAGGAATAGTTGGCCAGCGAGTTGAGACTTCGACACTTCTTGGAGGTGCGTGGAATAGTTGCTTCAATACCAAGTGATGAGCTCGGTGATATGTTCGGACTAGTTACGTATACGGGTGAGCTATTCGGAGTTTTGAATAGCGCGGAATCGTCCTTCTTCAATGGCAGCAACGGTGTCTCTGCCTGCAATCGAGTAAAGGGAGTAAAGAGAGCATTAATAAGTCGTCTAGTGTAAGTTCAACTCCGAAAGAGTTCTTTATGCAATGCAATGCAATGCAGTTGACCTTTAAACAAAGCCTCGCCACAAAACTCTAACTAATTTCATTGAAGAGCACGTAAAGTTTATCCTTAACATCGCTTCGCATCATAATCCATTTATAGCTCCAACTAGAAATTCCGAATTCACTTTTACCGCATGCAAAATGCTTTCAGCGCTTGGCTAAACCACTAAATAAAGCGTAAGAAAATCTGACCTTAACTTGATATTGAGCACAGATATTTCAGCCATACCCACACACACACACACACACACACACATCTGCACATGCACACACAATGCCCGATTCGCCATTATGTTGCCTTGATTATCTCAAGTAGTGGCCATCCTCGACTCGAGTGCATTCCATTGCCTGCAGTATCTGTTGCGGTCTAAACGAACCACCATCAGCGCTCGTATCGGGAATCTGTTGCATGGCAACTTGGCTATCAAATAATTAATATAAATTGCTCTGGCGCCGGGGTCCGGGCCGGGCCCTCAGCTTCGCAGCTCCTGCGTAGCCTAGGTCAATTTATGGCGCAATTGAAGTAATTTAAAACGCAAAACCAGACAGAGCCAACTACATATCTAATCGAAGCACACACACCCTTGCCGTTTGATTGCAATTCAGGCGAGGCGCATACTATAAGTTCCGAAGCTGTTCACTCAATGTAGGGGCTGCCGGTTGCCGGCTGCTGGCTGCCGGCTGTCGGCTGCCGGCAACTGTCATGTCCTTGGCCGGCTGTGAATCAGGTCATTTTAGTGGGTCGCTCAGCTCTGTATACTGCAGTCGGTATTTAGTATACTATATACTAGATACGGTCTTTGGTATACTGTATATTCGGTACGGCAGACTGTTTACGTTATGCAGTATATAATGTGTAACCCCATTACGCATACGCCCTGTTTTACATTCGTTATTTTACACTCGTTTTTTGCGCATTTTACACCATTTCGGCTTGTTTTGTCTCTTCTTTGCTGTTGTCACCGGCTTGGAGGCAGGTCAATCAGTTGTGTGCAGTTAAAATATATATGCGCAAGGAAGAAAACTTCAATTTTGATAAATTTGATATAGAAGATATCATTTTAGCCATTTTCGTATTTGAATATTGATATATATTCCATATTTTCTATAATTTAATTAAAAAATATTAATGCATATTTAAAAAATATTAAAATTTATTTCTTATAATTTCGATTACTTTTCATCTTAGCATCCATATCCCTTCCCAATTTATTAGCACAATTTGCAGGGTACATTTGGTCGCCTTTCTCTCAATCTTATTCTCATAACGCTTTTATTCATATTGCCATCTTCTGACCAACTTCTTCAATAACACTCTTGTCGGCTAAGTTGCAAGTTGAAAACTTTTGGAGCTGGGAAAGTTTTTGCTACTTATTTTCGTTTTTGTCTGCTCAGGAAAGACAGCAAGAACAACAACAAGCGCAGGTCCTTGAAGTACCCAACTGTCATCCTATACATTGCTACATATATATATGTACTTATTATTGTACATATATACATATATATATAGTAATATAATTGGCTGCCATCTGCCCACAAATGCGCTCAATTCGAGCCGTGCTGCTCCTCTGGCCACGTTCATACCGTGAACCAATTATTATGCATATTGCTTGGTATTTTTAAGCTGTTTGTAACAGGAATATGCTGGCATGACTAAGATGTATAGATATATCTATATATATATGCTATATACTTGAGCAGGCGCAACAGTTAGTCAATAAAACCCTGTTCTGTATGTCTATAATATGTAATATATTCATCTCAAATATTTATATTTTGTAAATATTAAGATACATACAGTTACTGCTCTACAGGGTATCACGTAGTCGTGCACGCTCAAGGTGTTTTTATTTTTATTTTTTTTTATTATTTTATTGTAGTTTTTTATTTATTTTTTGTTGTCATAATATTTTGTTTGTTTCGTGAGCCGAAACACTAAAATGTGTTTTTGTAGGTTTGCTGTTGAGCAAGCTTCCCCTATAAATTATATATGTATAAGTTTATCATACAAACTGGTGTATAGGGTATTCAATAGAATGTAGGCAGATGGTCGAATTGAGGTGAGGTGCTTAGAAACTGTTTATATTCTATATATAAATATATATCAAATATTATATTTAGAGCAGTTGTTAATCAAACTGATTCAAAGTTTTAATATATTTTAATATAACAAACATATTTTCCATAAATGAGACGGACAGATAGCTTGTTTGCGTTGAATATACTCTTTTCACTTCGTGAACGAGCATATTTTTTTTTGTAATTTATCTTCATGATGACATATCCTCTATATGCATATAAGCATGTCACACAACAGTCCTCGACAACCACTGCTCAAGGCGACACGAAAGCACGCCTTGAGCTGGGTTAAAGTTATTGTTGAGCTACATGTATAGCAGCAATATGCATAATGCATGGAAAGCGCTTTGCGATATCAATTTCACGCTGTGCATAAATTACAGAGCTGCACACAAACACCGAAGCTGGAAACTCTATGTGGCTTTGCCATTGAGAGATTTTGATATTCGATTTGCCTATAAATATGCAAGGGTTTTGCATAGCTGTCTGCTCCGATCTATTTATAGCCGCAAATGTGCCACAATCAGTTAAGCAAATAAGTTGGTTCATTTAACGGGCGATTGTTCAGTCCGATTGCTCGAATCGACTTATTGATATATTCGGGCCGACACTTGCGCAAATAGTTTTGAAGGTTAATGCCAATTGCCGGCACTTGTTGTTGCTGTTGTGAGTCGTAAAAACAAATAGCTGCAAATAAATGAACCCTAAGCCGTATTCTTTTTATGTGGTCACGTGACAGTTCAATAAACTTGCCCACCGACTGGGATCTATTGAACCCTAGCGCGGCACATTGCATAAGCGAGCTTTGAGTTTCGGGAACATTACTCATACGCCCGGTGGAGCAACTCCTAATTAGGTACGGCCCTCTAGCTGCTGGCTGTCAACTGATTTGTTGGGCGTGTTACGCTGCTGGGCGTGGCCGTACACACTAACGTTCGCCTGTGGAAAAGTCATTAACATGCCAGCGCCTGCCCGAAGAGGCGTTGCTACTAAATTGTTTTGCGCTAATTGTTTTACATCAGCGGTTGTCTAAAACCATAATTGATTTAAGTTTGATTGGCAGGTTCTACATTGAGCTAGGTTGACTTTATTGAAGCCTCTACATACTTGATGGGAATTTGTTTACTCTGTGCCTCTCTCTGCACTTCTCAAACTAAAATATTACTGGTCTATAAGCACCTTTTCAGATTTTCACTCGTCCCCTCTATGCGGCTCTCATAGGAACCATATTAATTATATGATTATAAGTTGAGCAAAGTAATCTTATTTGATTAATATTTAGATTAGCCCTTAATAAATCCGTTTCTGTTAATGCTCTCAAAGAAAATTCATTTCAATTTAAATTCTCGCTTTTCTGCTTAAGCTGTGTATGCGACTGAAACTTTGGCTGCGTGTCCCAATTGAAGTTTTCAATTGAATGCCAGCCGAAATTTATGCCTGTCAGTGCGTATATTTCTTACGATTTTCGCATTTTAATAAGCGCAAAAACCAAATAATCCGAGCCATAAATAATTCATAAGCTGCCGCCAGACTGACAAACGCAGCGGCACACTCCTTAGCCCTCTAGTCCCCTGGTAATCTGTCAGTTGACGGATGGGACTGACACCCAAAAATCACGATTGACTGCGCTTCACACTCGACTCAGCCGGCTAAGGTGTTAGATATGTATAAATTATATATATATCTACACATTTTGCTGGCCAACTATCCCTTTTGAAGTTGCACTGGAGCCTAGAGTCTTACAGGAAATTGATTTTGTCTCTTGGGCTCTTGGGGCCTATTAAGTAGCATCTAATTCTATTAAGTATACGCCGCATTGGCTATCTAAATACCTTTTAGATAACAACGACATGTGTTATTTGACTACCTATTATGGCCCATAGCTCAATTCAATACGCAGCTTACATCAAGAGCTTCCAACAGGATGCGGCAATTGTGGTTCCAGGAAATTTGCGGGCCATCTGGCATATAAGCGGTTTTGGCTTGTACGCATGGGCAGAGAGATTCAAATGCAAGCTCATGAATTTTATGTATTATATGCACAACATGATAAGCTTATGCAAATAATAATTATAATGAATAGTAATGAGAGCAGCAACAGAAGCGCCTTAGCCTCAAGTGAGATCAATTTCATTTTGTATAAATATTACCTAAGTAAGTTGTAAGTAAAAGGTGTGTGTTGGAGCCACAGCCCTAAAGTCTCGTTTGAGAATAAGTTGTACTCAATTATATATATATATATATATATATATGTATATGGTATATGGTTCCACAGCTAATTACTAACTTGTAAGCCAGGTTACACAATAGTGTTCAGACAAAGAGTTCGCTTAGCTAATTGGTATATCAATCTCAAGCTCTCGAGCTGTTGGCATTTTGGTTACTCTGGCAATACACGTGAACTGCTCTTTTCGGTTGCCATATTCTGTAGCCATTATCCTGGGCTTATGATTAACTTATAGCGAGTGTGCCTGGCTTGCGCTTGTTGCTACTCGAGTTTGCTCTTAAGACAACCGAGTGTGTGTTTGTATGTGTGCTCACCTGCTTTGGTTTGTTGCGCTCAGCTGCCATCAACTATTATATATGCTGTTGACAACAATAGGCGCCAAAGTTAATTGGAGCAAAGCTGTAGCAGCTGAATGGCAAATGCGAAGACCTGGGCGCAACAAAACAAACAGGAGCTCACGCCCAACAAGTAAGCTACTCGTCTACCCACTCCGCCCACCTGTCCACCGCCTCACCTGTCACTGACGTGTCATGTGAAAGTAGCAAGCTGTTGACATATTGAAACCAAAGCAACCTGACGAGCCTACAGTCCTCTCAGCCAATCAAGCTGTGCGTGCAGAAGCCATGTTTTGATCGGATAATATCCTTCATCTTTAAGGCAAACATAGGATTAAAAGAGAGCTCTCAAAGCTTAGCAGCTGAGCCTATGTGCTACGAATCACTCAATCAGAGTCAATTACAATTTTGTTAGGCTAAACTATTGACTGTTAAAACAAACATAAGTTATTCAAATGTCTTTAATTGTACGGTTGCAGCTATGTCTTAATATTCAATCAGTCAATCAGTAGCATAGCAGCATGAAATTATAATCTGGCTGGCAGTTCTCTTACAGGTAGAGCTGTGCATAGTTCATCAATCAATCGCCTGCTAATCAGCAGAGTTGCGTGAACAATGCCTTCAATTCATCAATCAGTCAGTCAACCAAGAAAGCTTAAAAGGCGTATGTCACTGACTCAAGTGTAAATACCTCTTCGGCTGCACCAAACACATCGGCTGAGTCTGAGTTAAGTAATTTTCTGGCCAAACTTAAACAGTCGGCCAGTTATTGTTTATTTATATTTAGCCAAACATGCAATGGATGGGCCGTAATTGAACTATTTAGCCTACAGACACGCACATAATGCCGGCTAGACATCAAGCCAGACGCTGGTCAAACTTAATATTTCAATAGTAGGCTTTTGACAGCTCATTGAGCAGAAGGCATGAATGCGCCAACTAATGGAAGCCAATGAGTTGCCAATAATAAGCAGGCTAAGAAGCGGAAGCACAAGCAGCTTTGGCATTATTGATATACGTGGATTTATGGGAGATGTGTTCCTGTGTGTACGCATGTATATATGTGTGTGTGCGGCACGTGCTGTGGCACGTGTATGCAAATATGTCTTGAGTGGGGCATTAACCGAAACTTAGGCAGCCAGCAAAAGCCGTCAAAACAATCTAGCACAACATGGCGTATACATAATACATGGTAAATTGTTATTAATGTTCTTATTTGTATGTATGTGTGTGTGTGTGTGTGTGGGTGTATGTATGTGTGTGCGTGTATAATGATTATTATTATGGCATGTGCATACCGAGCACGAGTGTACGTGTAGAAATCGAAGTCTGATATATGTATGCTCACCAACAAAAGTGCTTATGCTTGCGCCGCTCTTTGCGCTTCTCATCTGTCATTGGAAGTTTTATATATACATAAATTTAAATTCTACCAGTGCCTTTCTATGCACCTCTTATTTGCTTAGAGCGTCAGTCTAAGCCAGCTGCTGGCCCACAAATGGTTTGAACAGGTGTATTTTATTTTGTTTTGAAACGATTTCAAGACCTGAAGTTCACGGCAAACAAAAACTTGGCCAGCTTCAAGGTAATTATAATAACATCATTATTTTGATTATTGGCTCATGAAAGTGCGTCGTCAAATTCAATTTGAAAACAATTTTCATGCAGCATTTGGGACGCCAAAGGGAAGCCACAAAAAAAGAAACCGAACACACAGAAAAGGAGCAACAATTTGGGCGAATTGCCGACGGTTTTTATGCAATAAATATTGACCCAATGGGAGGCTGTTGGCATTGGTTGTTGAGGGGTTTCCATTGGGTTTCCATTCAGAAACTCAATTACACAGAAAGCAAATACGAATTGTCATTTTTATATAAACTTTAATACGAATTTACTATTTAATATCGTTTACGCTGCAACTGATGCCAAAGTCAAGGTTAGGCTTCAATCAAAATTTCAACCTATTTTAATATTTTTAAAAATTGAAATCTGTTAAACGGCAATTACTGATAAATGCAGAGAAAATAGAACATTTAAATGTGGTGTGAAGCGAATGAAATTGTAATTTAATTTTGGTCAATTTATATATAAATATATATATGTATGTATGTATGTATGTTTATATGTATGTACACATACTACATATAGTTGTTTGACTTCGCTGCTAAATTCGAAATATTTGTTCCTGGAATGCTTTAAGCACACGCTCACACATGCTGCCAAATAAAGAGGAAAATGGGAATATGTTGCTCTGCCCTGGGTGGAATTTTTCGTATTTCGCAACATTTCCCCCGGCCGGACAGCTCCGCCTGTCAGCCAGCACGTAAATTGGTGGGTTTTTCTTTGGCGCTCAGCTTCAGATTTTGATTATTTTGTTGTTGTTGTTGTTGATTAGCGAAGCGTTGAACAGGAAATCAGGAAGAAATAAAGGAAAATGAGCGAAGGGCACAATTTACAAGTCAAATGCGAATGTTTTTTATTCCTTCTGCTTGGCAAACAACATGATTTCGGCCACCATACGCCAATCCCCGGAAACAGTTAGCGAATGATTTATTTGACCTTGATATTGTTATAGATTGACTTTCATGTTTTATATGCGTTTCGCATGCGCCAAAAAGTAATGAACATTTTCATTAAGCTGAACAGCCAATACCCAATTAATATGGGGTTGCTCCATATAGATGCTTAAACGGCATCGGGACCACTGTTATCTGCAGTGACCTTTAGAGCGGCAAACGAAAGCTGTAACAGCTGTTGCTTTTCATGGCGAGGTTTGTGTCCTTTACAGAAGTTCTGCTAAGCCGCTTATGGCACACACATGCAACACGTGTTGCACACGCACACACACACACACACACTACTCTTGTATGTGTTGGTTGTCATAAGATGGCTTCCATGAGTCAACTCTCAACTCAAGACCAAACGCAGTCCGCAATAATCCTGCCGTACGCCGTCTGCATGCCATTTAATACAACTCATTTGCATGCCGCGTGGCCATTAATGAGGCGTTGGCGCTAAGTGGCATACGCCGCAAAATTGACGAAACTCAGCAAAAATTAGGTGTATATAGACAAAATACGCAATATCAAATGTTGTTTTAAGTTAACCCAGTGGGTTGCCATTGAGCTTGACTTTTGGATGCAACCAGAAAAGGAAAAAGCCTACAAATTAAATTTAATGATTTCAGCAAAAGAGCTTCAGGTGAGGGCCTTTTAAAATTATATTTAAGCCAACAAAAAAACATATTTCCCATTACCAAATTGATTTTGTCTGCCGCCAAAATGATTAAAATTGAATTAGAATTTTGTTTAGGCTGCTTTAAAATTTGATTTTGTTCGCTATTGAGTTTTACAACAATAGACCTGCTGTCTTGTGAAATGCATTAGCATAATTCATAATTTGTGGCCGACTGGGCATGAAGTGTATCAAATAGGTATATAATAGAACATATTGTCCTTGCTTTTAATAGCTTTCTGGCTTGCCTGTGCAATGGTGCTGGAGGGCAGACGCTGAAAAGTATGCAATATAATTTTTTATGACACATTTCAATTAGTCGCGCCACTTGCATGTGTCCCTGTCCGTCCGGTGCTGTCCTGTCCGTGTAGAGAATAGCTGAATTGCCATTTAGTGCTCCTACAGCAGCTGAGCACAAATTGCTATTTATGACGGCCTGTGGGTCGTAGCACTTTCTCATTCGAGCGAGCATCGCTTAATTGGCAGCTTATTTCCTGCCATTTGTTTGCGCAAGTGTCTTGTCTAGTGAGTGAACTTCAGCCACTTGCGTGTTTTATTTACATTTATGAGCGCATTCGTTTCTTTTGCGGCAACAGGCAGGCACTTTGGATTTACTAAACGATTTACTTAACGCATGTACTAATAGAGCAACAAAGTGGGATAAGCAACAGCTCATCTGCCTATGTCACTTTCAATTTCATTTGCATGGCTTCAAGCACAACTTGACAGCGTAAGTGTTGGTAAACAACGCAAAATAATAGCGAGCTGCCAGCAGCCGTGGAACATAGTATTATTCGCTTATTCATATTGCACCTCTACCCAATTTGGAGCAACAGTGTTATTAGCGTGTAGTCTGTATGGCCACTGGCCAACCTTAGCTGTTATCTTGCTCTTGAATACGGCGGACGATAATGGCAAATCGATAAAATCAATCAACGATAATTTATCGAAAGCCCGGTTTGGTTTTTATGCCAGCATCAAATTAATTTTGTTGTTGTTCGCTGTTAAGCTGCCAATTTTTCGCTTGATTAGTTGCGTCAACTAGCGTCTGACACACTAAATCAAGGCATAATTTATGCATTGCCTTTTATCATACATACAAATTGGTTTCAGTTTCTTTTGTCGGGCCTAATTTGAGCTGGCCCAGGCTCAGTGATTAAAGTTTCAAGTGCGTGGCACGAGCAGCCCGAAAATGTTGCTGATTAAAGCGAAGGAGAGGAAGTAGCAAGAATGCGTAGCTTGTTATATAATTTCGAGAAAAGCTGAGCGAAACCACGTACACGAAAGCAGCCCGCCCGCCCAGCAAGCCGCTGTACTTAACCCAGTGCCCTAGCAAATCCAAAGTTGAACTTCAAAGTGTTTTAGTGCCTACGCCTGATTAAAGATGAAATTCCCGAAATGCCGTTGTCTAGAACTACCCCAGCCCCTGAACAAATTATTAAAGTTTTCGAATCTCATGACCCCACTAGCCTTAAGTTCAATGCACGGCCTGGGTCACAGCACTTCGCATATATATAAACAAAACAGAATGAATATTATTTTCTGGGCTTTAAGTGAAAAGAACTTGAAAATTAATTAAATGTCTCTTTAAACTCTGTATTGGGCTGAACAATAATTGATAAACAGTTTAAGCTGTGCCATTTTCAGTTGGAACTTTTGCATAATTGCGATTTTGCTTTGTCAAGCGAACTTTGACCTCGCCCAAGAGGCGGCTCCGCAAAACCTTTCCAGGTTGAGGTTCCTGTCCCTTGGGTGTTCTTTTTTTTGTGCTTTTTTTTCATCTGTTTACGTTTTAGGAGCGGGAACAATAAAAGTTTTGTTTATATCATAAAAGCTTCCCTTTTTGCTTAGATTTGTTGCCTCTATCTTTACGGCAAGGCAATATATATGTGTATGTGTATGTGTAAGCGTGCGAGTGTGCGTGTGCGTGAGCGTGTGCGTCCCTTTTATGACATACTTTAGCATAACATTTTTGGGACAGCAGCAGTGCGTAAAAGTGTACCGAATGCGCAATTAGCATAACAAATGCCCGACCAGGAAGAATCTCTGCCCGCATTCCACATGCAACACTTTCTGATGTCTGCTTCTCCTGCTTCTGGCTATATTTAATTCATTTCATACTTTCAAAATACATTGACATAAGTGGGCTAATCTTGGCAGCCTGCGTACAATTTTTTATAGGAATATCCATCAACCAAATGTGTAGATGTAGATGTAGGTGAGATGCGTGCAGACTATACAAAATCTAAACAATTTGTATTTTTTTTTTTTTGTTTTATATACATTTATATGTATACTTTACTATACAGTATATGTATTTTCCACTGTGGGCAAGTAAACCTCTTTGGAAAAGTGAAAACAAATGTGAGCTCAATGGAAAGCTGCGTATGAGTGTTAAAACCAATTAGAATTTAATTTGCAATCAAAGTTTAAGCACATGTAATAAACACACATATACATATACATACATACAGCTACAGCTATGTACACAGACACATGAACACAAATTACTTTGGTGTCTATTCGATCTAATTGAGATTTTCAAAAGACAAAAGCTTTTGATTGAATCAAACTTAAGCTGTAGGCTCCAATGTGTAAATTAAATAAAGATAACGTTATATTATTTGCAGAACAACCTGAGCTGAAGGATCCTACGTGTCAAATTACAAACTTTCACTTCAATTGGAAGTTCTCGCTTAAATTTCTGCTCACATCTGCTTCAGTGTGTCAAGAATTCATCAACTATGTGCATGATATGAATGAAATATTATGTGTATATATATACAAATATATATATAAATATATATATATATATATATTATATATATATATATATTTTTTTTTTTTTTATATTTAATGATATATAAATTAAAGTCGCGTGCTTATACAATTTGCATATGGCTCGTGCGCTCGCTCTTGTTCACGTTCTGCTTGCTCTCTATTAAAGTGAACAAAAGTTGAAAATACAATTTACATATTCCTGAGAGTTTTTTTTTCTCAATGCGATTTGGAGCGTGTGCTGGTAGGCCTACGAAAGTTGGAACATTTCTAATGAGTTGGCCAACTAACTGGGCGTGACATGACGCCCGCCCCCCTCGCTGAAATGGCCACTCCCATAGGTAGATAGTTCGCCCAAGTGGAATTACCTGTGCGATTTTATCAGCTGTTGGCGCGGCACGTGTTTTTTCCCTGCTGCCTTCAAAAGCAAAGAGCTATGCAAATATTTTGCATGCGAACTACGTCACAATTCTTAATTAGAGAGCTAATTGTGAAGTTAAGGCAAGTCGCAACTCGCTATACACTGTAGCTGCTCGGAAAGCGGGTATATTGTGGCTATGAAAACATATAGCAAGCAAAGAGGATGCACGCCGAATATATATCACTTATAAAAACTGATTCAAAACTGAATTCCGTACAATAAATCGATAAATATCGATCAGCAAACTATGTTCTCAGAGGCAAGGCATATCAAAATTGGCATTCAGATGAGTTTTCAGATACCCCATATTTTTACACATGCACGTTCACTATTTTACTGTAGGGTATTCACTATTCGTGTCAGCACTCGCATATATTTTTATGCTGATGTCATCTAGAGTTAAGTAATTTTAATTAAAAACTCAAAGCAGCTCCGTTGCGCTGCGATATCCTGCGCGAATGGAGGTATTTCGGATTGGCAGGAGAGCAAACAAAAGAGAGCATATTTGACAAAACAAATATATATATCTTTGGATGTCAGCGAATAGATATCCTTGGCCAAGTTCACAGTAAACAATGGAGCCCATGCGTGCGTCGGGGGTTATTTATTTATGAGAGTATAAAGCAGACACCATTTAAATTGATTACCGAGGTCAGCTTTGCCCAAAAACCACTACAACCACTAAACTCGAATGTTCGGAGCACTTTTTCCCGTTATCTAATTATCAATCTATATATATACACGGGGTTGGAAAAGGGTTAATATCAAGTTATAGCCAAATACCGTGTTTGCATCATCATCTTCTTCGTCTTCGTCCTCATCATCATCGCCATCGCCACCGCCACCATCACCACCGTCATCATCATCATCAGCATCGGTAGCTACGATTTTTTTCTCATCGATGCGAGTCACTTGAATTGCCGAATTTTCGCAGCTGCCGCCGATGCCACTCGATGCGCCGTTGCCTATGCCGCAGCCATTGCTGCTGCTGTTGCTATTTCCGTTAGTGTTGCTGTTGCTGTTGCTATTATTGTTGCTATTGCAGTTGATGTTGCTGTTGCTGCTGCTGGTGGCCATGTTGCCAAGCAGACCTTGACCATGACCAGTGGCAACTTGGCTTTTATTGCCGCCGCCGATGGCGCTGTTTGAGTTTGTGAACATTATGAAAGGCGGCCGGCAAACGGAAGCGCGCCTTTTACTCCTTTAAATTGTCAGTTATAAGCGGCATTGCCACCAAACGGCGGCACTTTCACTGTGGCAACACGGAGACAAGCATACACACACACACACACTGGCGTCCACCCACACGCACTCAGTGTGGCCACAGCTGCGCCTTGGAGCAATAAAAACTTTATATTTCTTTGAGTTGACTGTGGATTTCACCGTTTTGCATATCAAATGCGTTTGGCTCTTGGCCGAATTATTGCAAAGCAGTTTATTGCAATTTGATTGGTTTTAAAAACACTTCACTCAATCCAAACTGAAAAACGGGCTTTGCACCGCGGTGCGTATGCGCAATATTTATTAAGTTAACTTCGCATGGACTGTTTGACTGGTGTGAATCCGAATGACTTATTTCAATTGTTAATTCAAGTATTTAAATATATTTTTTGTTGTAATATTTTCATCACGGCATCCACATTTTGAAACCGATTAAATTGGTTGGAATTGTGTTCAGTTTATTTTGATATCTCTGAATTTAGACCAGCTCATTTTGGTCTGGTGGCGCCTCAGTTTAGGTGGCAATAAAAACTTTGTGGACATTTTGACGTCCGTTCGCCAAAAACTATGTTTCGTACTGCAGCTCGGCCTACGCGCAACTGAACTGCCGAAATGCGGCTAAAAGCTTAGCGAGGCGCAGTACGCTTCGGCTTCGGCTTTCCCTTGCAGTTTTTCCGAGCCCTTGACGCGTTGGCGTAAAGCTTTTCCCCACCCTCAGACGTGCACAGCTTGACTTTGTTGGCTCCATTCATGACCAAGGTTTCTATTTCACCCCGAAGCTCTGCGCGCTGCTTTTCACTTTCGGGGCCGTCCTTCGCCCAGTCAAAATAGAAGTTAAAAGCTTTCGAAGTTGCCGGAAGATACAAATTCAAGGTCTCCTCCCTCACTGTTTTTGTACAGTTTCTGTTGGCTTACGGTTGCAACATAGCAACAATAAAAAATGATCTGCTGACAAATTATTTACATTGATTCGATTAAATGCGAATCGCGCTTCGTGTTACCAAATCATTTTTTATTCATTATGAGCAGGCAAAAAAACCTCAAGCGCCTCTCCATTGGGAAAAAAACGATTTGCAAAACAATTTGCAAATAGCAAAGTCTAATGGCAACCAAAGGGCTGACGTACGTGCCACTGCGTACCTCGCGTGGGACACAAATGGGATTCTGAATAGCCAAAGAAACTGAAACTATATGCTGCATGCCAAACTTATGCTAAATAGAAGCATAAGCATTCAAACTTAGCTCACTTAATGCTAAGCAAAAGTCGAATCGAAGACAGTTTCAGGAGCCAGCTCCCGATTTATAAGGTCAGCAACGCGTGACTTTCGCTAAGGTATTACGCTATATATAGCTGCTTGACTCAGCTGACAACAACTAAATATTGAAGGCAGATAGACAGATACAGATGCAAATACAGATACAGATGCAAATACAGATACAGATACATATATAAAGAACAGTAAAGCAGTTCAAGCCTTAAACTGGATTTGTTCGTCCCATAAATCGTTATTAATTTTTCAGACTGCAGTTTACGTAATTATTTACTTTTGCTTAACAATCAGCGTATATTATTTTCGCCTTCAGATATTTCCTTTATTTGTTTGTTTTTATTTCTTTACTTGGAATAATCCAAGTTTGCAAATCAAGAACAACTAAGAGTGCCCTAGGCCCTGCGAAGTGCCGATACTTCAAATATTCTATGCTTAGTTTACATATACAAGCAAGCAACACACACACACACACAGACGCACGCTCAAGCACACGCTCTGCCAACTGCGCAGTTGACGTAGCGACTGCGCTTGGGCTGCAAGAGGCTTATGTTGTGGAAAATTAAATGTTTAATAACTTTTTAATTAGAAGGCCTTTCCTATTTAAACTTTCAGGGCATGATTATGTTATTCATATGTGTGTATGTGCCGAAGCACAAGTCTCTAGTATTTTTTGCAAATTTAGGGCGAAGGGGGCGTGTCATCTAAAATAAAAAAATTACAAACAGGCATCTACACAGTGAATTTCATGTCTCTAGCTCTTACGGTACGCTAAAGAGAAGGGGTCTGCAACGTCTCCTTCTGCCTGTTACATACATTTTCACAAAAACATTATACCCTGATTTCCCATTTTCAATGGGCTCAGGGTATAAAAACAGAAAAAGTTGTCTATGCCACGTTATGCACGCAAATTGGATTACGTATACGCGACGTGTCCCCACAATTATTTACGCCAAATAAAAACACGTGAAGCTGGAGACCAGGCAAACCACTAAAAGCTCTTCACAACAATCTAATAAGTTTAAAGGTTTTATTTAGCAATTAAATTATTTTACTGTGCTTTTTCTGTTGTGGCACGCGTCATTGTCTCGCCACAAGCCACAAGCTGTTGCATACAACTTACGTGCCGCCAATTAGGGATAAAATGACCAAGTTGTAATTCGATTAACGCTAGTTATTATCCTTGTGCCTGGTTTGCCTGACCTTGTCAGGGAAAAGTCTGCTCTAGCTAAATCCTTGAGCACGCATAAGCCTTGGCTTGCAGAAGGAAATTCAAATTATTGCCTCGACGCAATTCATTGACTCAGCCTCTTTGGCAGGACATTCCATGTCAAAGGCTGAATACTGTGTGCTATCTAATAAATATGTATGTGTGTATGTATTCTTGTGTATACGTATTCGCTGCACGCAAATTAGATTTGCGACTTCCAATTATATTTTAACAATGCACTTTAACCTTAGGGCAAAAGTTGGATTTGTGAATAGGACAAAGGTAGTTCGAGAACAAAAGGCACTTGGCTTGCTCCGTGAGGAGAAGCCATGACATCTTTGTAAGAGATGCTCTGCCCAAATCGAAATCGAGATATACTACATAAATGACACATTTTACTTGTCAATTATTATTCACATTTCGTTTAAACTGATTTGCATGGAAGAGAAAGCAATGCTTGCCGCAGCCTAAATTCACTGGAAATGATATCAAGTGAAAATCTAAATTATCAAGTGGAAACTGGGAGCTAACTTAACTCTACAACTATTTCAGTTCTCTTGAAGTCTTAAAATAATGAAGGTTCCAGGCTTGACTTGTTGTCATATTGAACTGCTGCCCAGAGGCAGACTCGCTCGCTGCTTATGGCGATGGGTTCAACAGCCTTTGACATGGCATATAAACTGAATAATTAAATCCATATTACAATGCTGTTTCTGGGCTACAATGATGTGGGCTGAGCTGAGTTGAGTTCAGTTGAGTGGAGAGGGCTCTCAGGAGCGGGCAATTAAGTTTTTGCCGAACGTCGCGTCGTAGCTTAATATTATCTTAACTTAATCGAACGAATCACCTGCACTTTGAGCATCACAATCTTGATTTCCACTCTATCGCGCGGCGAGCAGCTGGCATGCGCATCGTCCAGCGGCAGGGTCGGGGGCGGGGGCGGGGGCTCAGTTTCCAGCTGTGAGAACTGTCTGTTGCTGGCTTTTGTGGCCACATCAAAGGCGACGTTGCTGCCATTGATGAGGCTGGCGTCGGGATGTATGAAGCTCATGCTGAGCTTCTGTTCTGAATAAATCAGCTAAAAACTTCACTGCGCTGCGAATATTCAGCAAATATTCACAATGGTTGTGTAATTTTTCTTCTCTCTTTTCAAATTACTTTTTTATGTTTTGTTTTCGTTGCACTTTATATAATCACGACGGCAACAGGCATTTTGGTGTTTTTTATATCGTACACACGGTGCCAAGTGAGTTTATTTGAATTATTAGAAATGAATTAGACGAGCAACAGTTGTAATCACAGCACTGCCGAATCGCTGCGATGATCGCACTGAGGTTGAGCTAAGGGCCGCACAGCTAACAATTCTTGGCTGCTTTTTTAATTTTGTTTGATTTTTTCTTCTGCTGTTGGCTTTTTTTCGTTTGCTGAGTGGCAAAGTGTTTGTGTCTCGATTTCCGCCAGTGCCGCTCAAAAGGAAGCAAGAGCAACAGCACTTGTCTCCTATGGTATTTATAGCAGGCCCCCAACAGCAGCACAAGCAAGCAAGATCAACGGCAGCAAGCATCGCAAATCTTTCTGCATGCTGCACTCTGCAACCGCTTCCGCCTGATGGCCCAAAGTCAAGTTCAAGTTTACTTAGCCACAACCACAGAGCGGCTAGCAGCGTTACACAGCCAACGGCGGTGTGTGTAGAGAGAGGCGTGGCGTGGCAGGAGGTAGATGGCAACAGGGAGAGCATATTGGCCAACTCATGACGTTTTGTTGTAGTTGATTTAGTTGCTGCCAAAACTACTAAGACAAGCAAGCTCACACACACGCACACATATTACGTCTACTCAATGCTTGCCAAAAAGAAAAATAAGACAAAAACAAAAAAAAAGACGCGCCGACAATTGAATACCTTTTGAGCACAATTGAAGCACATATTCTTATTTACTTAAGAGTTCACAAGATTTCATATAGTTATTCTGAGCTCTCAAGCAGCTGTAAGTTCTAGGAGACTCTCACTGCAGCAGCTGGGCATGCAAAGAGGCTTAAAAGTCATAGGCTTTAACCAGAGATATCAAATCTTAAGCTAGTCTGTATAGTGTTACGTATACTCATTTGTTTTGTTAGAATTGTAATGCCCAATGCATACACTGCTTATAAAAACGCTCATACGCCCTGTCAGCCAGCAATTCGCTTGATTCGCATCTTTCTCTCTTTCATTTCGTTTCAGTTCGTTTCGTTTGCTTAAGTGTTCGCTTGTTTTGTGATTGTTGTTGGTTTTTTCCTTTTCAATGTTGCTTTCGTTCAAGTGTCAGCTTGTGTATTTGTTTAGTCTTGCTCGACAAGCATTTATTTGTTTTAATTCTTTTAAATGTTTTTTTTTTTTTTTGTATACTAATTTGTTGTTGTTTTTGGCTTTTTAACAATTATCACACGCAGCAGTAACAGCTGTCATAAGTCAAAGCCTTATTGAGAATCGGTTATATATATATATATATATATATTATATATATGCATAGTATATGTTAATATCTATAATGAGCTTAACACGTTCTCCGCAGCACGTTTTACACTTGTGTTTGCCAAAGTAGTTAGCTTCATTCTAAGTTAGATTTAGTTGTTGTCTCAAATTGATTAACTTTCAGGATCTTCAGGTTGTCATATTATTGCTGCTAAGCTTTAAGTTTCATTACATTTGCCATCTTCGATTCAGCAGAAATCTTCAGAAAATTCATTTCTGGCTCTGCGCGAAATAAACTACGTTTTAGCGCTTCCATAAATTACCTACACTCATTGTAATTTATTTATTTATAGACAGTTGTCAATACTTTTTATGCAATTTAATTTAATCGATTATCTAATAAGATCTTTCATACTTTCAGAGCCGCTGCTGCATTCAAGCATGCCTATATGAATTTCCCACAATGTGAGCTTCAATATTCCATGTGCTCATTAACATTGAATTCTGCATGTGAAAGACTATATATAAAGAGATGCATATATATATAAATATATGTTTTTTTCTGAACTTTTTTTTGTAATTGCATAATTTGCATGTTACGTGGCAAAGTAAACACAACAATAACTGTGCACCATAAAATATGTAAATAGTCTATCCCATTTTTCCCATTAATCCGAATCAATCAAATGATAATCGCGTGTAATTTATATATATAAGGTAGCTGGGCTTAATTTTATGCTGTTGCAATTAGTCATTCATTAAAACTGAACCAACTGCAATCAAATGCCACAGCCGTGCGGATTTTTGTACTAACTTATTGGAGTGCAGGTAAAAAGTTCATGAACATGACGTAGGTGTATTCAGTCGAACACGAGCCATTACTCATTATATATATATATAGGGTTTGATTATGAATGCACTTGTGTATTAATGGGGAAACCTGTCACGTGCCTCCCCACTAATACTTAGTACTAAATACTTAATGTCTAATACGAAGCGCGGTGCTTTTTGCAGCAGTATTTGCTTAAGCCTAATGCGCCAAATGCTCCGACTGGCTAACGCTTGCTGAGTAATTCCTCTAAAGATCGTGTTTTCCTCCAGTTAGTGACCCCTTAAATAGGCGCCAAACCCGTTTGATATTTCACATTTCTTATTTAATTTTCGTTCTGATCTCGTAAAAAAAACCTTTTCTTTAATTCATTTTATGCATAATTCATTGGCTTTGCGCCTCATTGCGCCGCGTCATGTGTAAATCGCGCGACGCTCGTGCCAATACAGATACATATATATATATATATATATATAGTTACATAGCTGTATGTATATATTTGTATATTCCCCCGAACCCTGTGATTTCCCACACCCAGGGAGCGCTCCAATAATTAACTGAAAGATTTCATAGCCGCCGACTCCGACTAGACATAGACAGTTGCAGAATTCGCGCTAGCTAAATAAATAATTATAATTGCAATAAACCACAAAATTTATGACTTTTTAATATACGTATTGCGGCAAATCGTGAAATTCTATTTTTACTCGATATTAATGGCTTTATACGATTTTTACTTAACTAAGCAGGATCATAAAACGCTTTGTTTTAAGCAATTAATAACAATTATAAGTTCGATTTAGGAGACGCTGAATGTTAATTGCAGTGTGATTTATTAAAAACATTGGTTTTCCCAATATTTTTTGTGGAACTGAGTAATAATATATCAGCAGGTAAGGAAACGCTTTTCACATAAATTATAATTTATATATTCTACGAAATGGTCACCCTATTTAAATAATCTGTAAGCTAACGCCTTGTATTCCAAGTATTGAATCATATATAATGGGTTTTCCGTTATGACAGTTTGATTTGAAAAGCTATTAAGAACTTACCTATTTTGTTGTTTGGGTATCACTGATATCCAGTCAGGATCAGTAGGCTATTCTTGGTATCATATTTCTCTGTATTTGCCTAGACACTGAATGAGCACTTTGTAAGGATGTTTTGGTTTTTGGATTTGGGTAAAAAATATCCTTTATTTGTTCTGGTTCACTCGAAACGATCCTCGTCCGTTCGCAGCGAGCATAAAACGGATACTGATTGCAATGCCGCGTCGCTTGTTTTCTTCACACTTCACTCAAGGTGCCGAAACTCAAGCTCTAGTAGTTTCTACACACATACACACTCGAGCGCATAATGTCGCCAACTGGCAGCAGAAGAAATATATATGATAACTGTATTTATATATTAAGTCAATATTTATGTTAATAAACAGCGAATCAAAAGAACTGCGAACTGCTAACTGCAAAAACAGAGCGCGTATTTGCTTTTAGAATTTAGCGCTTGTTGCGAAACGAAAACCGTTTTTGAAACTGAGCTCGACGCGCGGACTGAGGTCGCGCGCCAAACGAGCGAGAAAAAAATAAGATAATCCGAAAGAGAATAACAACACAGACCTAGACACAATCGTCAATCAACGATCATCGACGGCAGCTGCCGATTAGCGGTGGCCGATGGCCGATAGCCGATTGGCACGAGCGGTTAACCGCTGACGCAGTTGCCGATAACAAACAACGGCTTATGACGACACATCAGAACTAGAGGAAGAGCGGGAATATAAACGGGTAACAAGCGTGGAAATTTTTACTTACCGCACGCTCTGCATGTTCCATTAATTTGCACATTTCCGTTGCGATTTGCTTAGTTACAATTAGTTTAACTAATCTATTTTATTGATTTGCGTTAGCATATTAACCGGTTCGTGTCAGTTCGTGCTTCTTCCTCTTACTCATTTGTTTGACTTTCTTTTTAGTTTTGTTGTCGTCAAAAAAAAAAAAAAAAAAAAAACAAAAAACAATCATATGATGCCTTTGATTAACAGTTAATAACTAATTATAAAAAATTAAGATTAAACTCGTTTTTGGCCAAAAAAAAATTGTGTCACGTTCATATGGCACGAGCGCCTGGCGTGTCGCGTTTATCACGAATTTTTGTTCTTTGTTTTGAAGTCGAGTCTAGGTAAATCCTTCAAAATTATTATATAAAATATTTTTAATTTGCATGCATCTTGTTCTGCCCTTCAGCAGCGGTCATAAAACTGTTATGTAGCTATCCATTAGTAGCTCTTATAGCTTATGTTAATCCTTAGATAATAAAATGATGTATACTCAAGATATACCTAAAGATTTCTGAAGTTTTTAATTTTCATTTATGCATTGCAGGCGAATTGATTGCACTTTAATTTCTTTTTTGGAGAAATATAAATTTGATCATAATATTTATTGTTCAATAATTGAATAAATGAAAATTAGAAATGAAAAAAATGGAAATGAATATGAAGAGTGCGCTCATCGTAAGTTATGAAGTTTAGGAATTATTATTGAAAAAAAAAACTGTAAACTAATGACATTGTCTAAGTGTTTAGTATCTACTAATCAGACTACTTCAAGCTTTCAATTTATAACAAAGATAATGTCTGTTCGTATGCCATATATAATAATACAGGACATCAGATATTTTCAGTGCTTCAGCTATAGATCTTGATAGACCTTCAAAAGAATTCGAGCATTTACATTACTTTTTCAGTTGCCACATGAATAGCATATCGGATGTTTTTCAAAGCTCTACAAACATACACTTTCAAATTTATGCTAATTACTTGTGCCGATTTTATTTCGACAGCAACAGAACAATAATGAAGTACAAATAAAGGGGACAAATGGGTAAGTTGTGGAGCAAAGGGATGAACTGATATCGCTTAACCTTGTTATTGAACTCGCTGTCAAGAGCTTCAGTTTTGTTGTCGCCTGTTGCCTGTTCAGATTTGCTCGCGATGTTTTCGCAGCTTCCAACTAAGTGAGGCCTATTAAATGCGACAACAACAACGACAGCAACAGCAGCGCGACAGGTGACAATATTTTGTAAAAAAAAATATAATAATAATAACATTTTTTGCTGTCGCTAATTTAATTAATTTGATTGTGTTTATTTAACTTTTCAATTCGCATGTGCATTTCACATGCCATCAGTTTGCATGTGTGTCAGCCCAAATGTATAAAGCTCATATCAGGGATTAATATAAATTCGAGGAATTACAATTATGCTTATAATCTGTAAGTATTTACATATTAATGATATTTAACCCATGCAAATTTTACAACAAACTAAAGTAATTGCGAGCCTGAGAGCAAATGAGTGGCCGACTAGGAGATGCCCTATGTCTGACTGCTGATGCAAACATATTAGCAGTGCTTGAACGATATTTCAGTTGCAAATTTTCAATGGATCGCGAATATGCAAATTCGTCACAGATTTTAATTTAAATATTTCGCTTGCCTTTAAAAAGGAAATTTATTGCAGTTGAAATTACAGAATGACTTACAAATGTTTTGAATATATTGATATTTAGATTTTTTCATCCATTTGTTTATCCTCTACTTCGTAGTGATTCTTACGAAAGTTACATTATTTCGTAGTCAGTGCAGCCTCGTGAACTGCCTCCCTTGGCACCGGGATGCGGTAAAGGCAATTCATAAATGTACATATTTTTGGCTGACTTCTCCAGCCTCTTGTTGGGAGCTGAATACAAAATATTGTGGTTAATAGGTCATAGGTCAAGCAAGGAATTGAGTGCAAACTTACATATATAGTTGGGGTTCCGTATTAATGTTCTCTGCTTAGGTTTGGCTATGCGCGTCCGGAGAGGGTCGGATTTTTCAGATGAGCTAGATGAGACGCTGTTATCAGATGCTTCTTGAGGTACTTTTGATTCTTCGAACTCTAGTGATTCGTAGGACTTTTCTGATTCTGATTCCATTACTTTTGATTTTACGGGATCATCAAGGCTTTCTTTATCTCCGAAGTCCGCATCTCTAGGGCGCTTGCAAATAATATTGGTAGGCAACGGAAACACAAAAAAGCAGATATATATAAAATATATAATATATAAGTGACCTCCAGTCATATTCAACTTTTAATAGAAAATGACGCGTGCTTCTCTATCTCATATCGCATCGTATTAGTTTTGATTAGCTAGTAAAATCAAGTGTACCAAAACTAATTCATGTCATTATGCATATTACTGATATATGCAGGAAATCGGCTTTCATTAAAATTTGCGTTTCACAGCAGTAAGCTTCCTGACTTGCAGGTACAACAATGAAAGCTATCGACTTGCCGCCACATCCAAATTATAAATGTACGATTATTGTGCATATTGCTTACGGTCACACTTTAATTGCTCGCGTCTAACTTATCGCGGAATGTGTTATAATTATTAATTTTTGTTCAATTTAGTAAAAAGAACTAAAATGCCGCCAACTATAAACAATTCGGCAGTCAACAGTGCCACCGAAAAGCGACCACAACGACAAACAGAACGCAAGTAAGTAGCGTATTGTTATTAATCTATATTATATTAATTTTTGCCAACGCGCTTTGGCTATGTCTAGATCGGAAATAATTTGCCGCGTTAAGTATGGAAACAATCTGCCAGATATACCCTTCGATCTGAAGTTCCTGCAGTATCCCTTCGATAGTAATCGTTTTGTGCAGTATAATCCAACATCGTTGGAACGCAATTTCAAATACGATGTGCTGACTGAACACGACTTGGGTGTCACAGTAGATCTTATCAATCGGGAGCTGTACCAAGCGGATTCCATGTCACAATTGGATCCGGCAGACGAAAAACTGCTGGAGGAGGAGACTTTGACGCCCACAGATTCAGTACGGTCTCGACAGCATTCGCGCACAGTGTCCTGGTTGCGAAAATCCGAGTATATATCGACTGAGCAAACGCGCTTCCAGCCGCAGAATCTGGAGAATATTGAGGCCAAGGTGGGCTACAATGTGAAGAAATCTCTGCGCGAGGAAACATTGTATTTGGATCGTGATGCACAAATCAAGGCCATTGAGAAGACTTTTAGTGACACTAAGAATGACATTACCAAGCACTACTCCAAGCCGAATGTGGTGCCGGTTGAGGTGCTACCAATATTCCCTGACTTCACCAATTGGAAATATCCATGTGCTCAAGTCATTTTCGACAGCGATCCAGCGCCACAGGGCAAAAATGTGCCCGCACAGCTGGAGGAGATGTCGCAGGCCATGATTCGTGGTGTGATGGACGAAAGTGGAGAACAGTTTGTTGCCTACTTTTTGCCCACAGAGCCAACCCTGGAAAAGCGTCGCACAGATTTCGTGGCCGGTGAGCTCTACAAGGACGATGAGGAGTATGAATATAAAATTGCTCGAGAATACAATTGGAATGTCAAGACAAAAGCATCCAAGGGCTATGAAGAGAACTACTTCTTTGTCATGCGACAAGATGGTATCTACTACAACGAGTTGGAGACGCGTGTGCGTCTCAACAAGCGTCGCGTCAAAGTCGGCCAGCAGCCGAACAACACGAAATTGGTGCGTATTGAAAGCATTTCTATGAATTATTTCGCAACCTTTATCTGGTGTGTCTGTTGACCATTACAGGTGGTTAAGCATCGTCCGCTGGACGCTATGGAGCATCGAATGCAACGCTATCGTGAGCGCCAACTTGAGGTTCCTGGTGAAGAAGAGGAAGAAGATGATGAAATGGAAACAGATGATCAACAAATCCAACCAACGATGGAGCAGGAAAAGCCAGCAGCCGATAACGCTGTGAAATCAAAGAATCCTTCTGATAATGCGGCAGTTGCTGGCAACACTACACCTGTGCTGGACTTACAGCAGCAACGCGAACGTCAATCACGGTCCAGAACCCACTCCGGCGGCTCTCGTTCGCGGACGCGTAGCCGAAGCCGTAGTGGTGGTAGCGGCAGTGGTAGTTCGCGCAGTCGCAGTCGCTCCAGCTCAGCGACCGGCTCTGGCTCACGTGCCAGCAGTCGATCCAAATCAGGATCTCGCTCACCAAGCGGCTCACGCTCGCGCTCCGAAACGCCAGCAGGATCACATAAGTCACGCAGTCGCAGTGCCAGTCGCAGCCGGTCTAAATCGAAATCGAAATCCAAATCAAAATCCAAGTCAAAGTCGCTCAGTCGTAGTCGTAGTCGTAGCCGCAGTGCATCAGGATCGCGTTCAGGCTCAGGCTCACGATCGCCAAGCCGTTCTCGCAGCGGCACGCCTAGTGGTTCGGGCTCCAGCTCTGGCAGCGGCACCGACGAGGAATAAAACTAAACAGAAACTTTTTCTGTATGTAATTTAAGAGTAAAGCACAAAATGTACACAAGCAAACAAATAAAACAGGAAATCAATTACGTGGCGTCCATGAGGAAGTTACGGAAGAGCTCACCATCGGAGCTGGGCTGCTCCGTTTGCTGCGGCGAGTAGAGGCGCAAGTTCTGCAGCTGCTGCAGAGGCGAACTGCTGCCATCAAAGTGCACGCCGCTGTCCATGACAACCGGCTGTGGCTGCTGCAGTGGCTCCACACTGCAAATGCCCAACTTCTGGCAGCTCTCAACGACAATGTCGTCAATTGTTTGCGAAAGCAATGCCTCCTGGTCGCTGCCATTCATTTGAATGGCCGTATTACTTGCGGCGTGCTCAGCCTGCACATTGGCCGCACTCACATTGGACTCCAGCAGTGCTTTGATCAGTTGCTCCGGCGTCTGTGGCTCCTCGGCGTTGTTGGCACATTTGTGTGTTCGCAGCGAGACCTTGTAGCGAAATGTCTTCTGGCACAGCTCACACTTGTACGGCATGACTCCAGTATGGATGCGTGTGTGGACTAAGAAGGAGACACGTTGGCGAAAGCATTTACCTGAGGGAATAGGGTATAGAATATATATAGAATTTCAGCCCAAACATCGTATATAGACATTATATATATATAACTTACCGCAGACCTCACACTTGAACGGCTTCTCCCCGCTGTGGATGCGCTGATGATTGTGCAGCGTTGACAGCTCCTTGAAGGCGCGTCCGCAGATACCGCAAGCATGCGGCTTCACCTCGCTGTGGTAGAGTAAATGCTTGTGATAGGATTGCTGGAAGGTGAAGGTTCGGGCGCAGTATTGGCAGGTGTAGGGCATCTCTCCCGTGTGCAGACGTTTGTGCTTCTTCAGGAAATACTTGGTGGTGAACATTTTGGTGCACACATCGCACTCCCAGTTCTTGGGCGTGCTACCGTACTCCGCACCTGGCGCTGTCTCCGTTGCAGCGGGCAACTCCTGCTTGAGCATGTAGATGGCGCCACTCAGAGCATACGGCTGGGTGTTGCTCGCTGTGGAGGCGTTGATGTTGCCATTGCTGGCCGTGGCCTCCTTGTGCCGAATGCGATCGCAAATGCTTATTTTGGGCGTGGCACTAATGATGTGGCCATTGGTGCTGCTCGCATTAATATGATTGTTGTTCGAGCTGATGATGGTGGTATTGCTGCTGTGGTTGTTGCTGGTGCTTGAGATAGCGCCGACAGTGTGCAACACCTTGAGGTGGACACGCAACGAACCCTTCATGCGAAACGTCTTGGAGCACAGATGACACTTGTAGGGCTCCTGCTGCTGTCCCACCGCCGGCTCTGTGATCTCCGCATTCTCATGCACCAGCCGGAAGTGAATGTCGCGCAGTTCCTCGTTGCGAAAATTAAACTCACAAATGTCGCATCTGGCTGGGGGCGTGGCAGGCGGTGGAGGCGGCTGTTCAATGGGTTTAGCACGCGATTTTTTGCCCCGACGCTTGGGAACGGCAGCAGCTGGAGGCGGACTACTTGCAGCAGGGCAATTAGTCGGAGGAAGAATAGGTGACGCAGCCTCGGGCACAACTGGAGTGACCATGATTGGAGGCGCTACAACTGGAGCTGGATCTGCATCGGACTGGCTCATCAGGCTAGTGTGACTGAATAGATGAATGGTCAGCTTGTCCAGACCCAGGAACAGCTCCTTGCAGTTGGGAAAGGGACAGGCCAAGGGTCCATTGGCCGCCTTGATCAGACGCTGCTGCAGTGCGTCGATGCTGTTGAAACTCGGCACAGCGCACAATGGACACAGCACGGACATCGAGCACATGGCGCAAACACTTTTTACACAGCGGGAACTGGGAAAACCTTCTCAACATGCAAACAGATCCTCAATCATTGCGCTGACCGACAAAAACTTGAAAAGATTATTTTAATTCTTTGCCTATTGAGATATTTTCTAAAAATACTTGCAACGAAAATATTGAAAGAAAAATTTTGTGCCGACGGCGATGACGACGACGTTCGTCTGGGCGATATCGAAAATAATGAAAAATATTGCGCTCCCAGCCCGGCGAGAGTTGGAAACGCCAACCGAATTTTCGAAAACTGCGAGCCGAACAGTTTCGAAAAGTGGCCCGCAGACAGCTGTCCGCTGCTTCCTCTTCGACTTGTGTTTTGGTAACAGCCAAAGACCCGTCGGCCAGTGGGCGTATTTAGTAGAACAGAGCTCTTGGCTCTCTGTTTTGATCTTGTCATTTAAATGAGTCGCAATGGGGCAGCTGCTGGGCACAGTGCACAGACTATATACATATAGATATATAGATATATGTATATTTAAAAAGAAAATTGAAAACTTTGTAAATGGGTCACAGCAAAAGGTGCTGAAGTATTAAAGGGTAGACTTTCTATATATAATATATTATATTGAATATATTATATAGCATTCAAGATATGCCCGATAAGTCATATTTGGTAAAATGCCTTTAGTCTTTATTCAGTTCAATTTAAGCAAAATAATTTTCGACAAATTTCTGAGTAATTTTCACAGAGGTCTTTGACTCGGTATTGCCCATCAATCAATCAGATACGCTTTTAAGCCTTTTGAGATGGAAAGAAATCAAAAATTTTGGAAATTATCAGAGGAAATTATCAAAGGAAAACAAAATACTTTAGGTTGCTTGTTGAACATTTAATTAGTTTGATTATCTTAGTTAATACAGCAAATTAACTATTTTATGACCTGGGCGACCTGTTTTTAAGGCTTATAGACAAGTTAAGAGTGTTCTCGTAGACAGTTTGTGCTCTCACTCAAGGGTATTTGCTAGCTGTGTGGAAGCAAACTCTATTTATAATCAGGTATACCTATATACTATATATATAGTAATATATATATATATATGCTGCTCTCTCTTGATTCTTGTTGATCTAGTTGGTCAGCGCTTCGTCGTGCGCTATTTTTATAGCTCTTCGTGTGTTCCTCTTTGCTGCGCCGTTTATCGTGTTTCTCTTTGGCTGGCCGATTTGTAAACAGTTCATTGGCCAAAGCACGTGAGTGGAGAAATAGTAAAAGCGAAACGAAAAGTGGGAAATGCGTAATTGGTGGAGAATCATTTCTTCTGTTTAGGCGGAAAGTCCAGGGAGACGACGCTGATATGCGTCGAATCCCCTTCCTTGCCCATGCTCAGCTCAGAGGTGGAGGAGCGTGCGCTATAACCTGTTGAGAAGGTACAGTAGTCTCTATAGAGTATTGCTGTATATATGTGACGTTTCTACCCACCTTTGACTGAGAAGCACTCCAACGAGGAGTAGGACGACGTCCTGGAGGAGACGCGGCTGCGTGTGGGCTTCAAGTGCTGCGGCAGGGTGATCCCCTTGTCCAGCATATAGGCTATTATGTCGGGACCATCTGGATCGCTGTTGGTCATGTCACACAGTTGATTCAAGACCTTTGAGTTGCGATGCTCCAACTCCTGCAGATTGAGGTCACGCTCGAATAGCGTAAGGAAGTCGGCGCCTATGGCTTTCTGCTTGATTCCCTTGAGCAGCGATTGTATTTCGCGATTAGCTCGATCAATTTTCTCATTTTGGTCTTTCAGTTCCCTCTTCAGTTTGTGCAACGTCTCCGAACCTTCTAAGCACTTTTGCTTTTCCGCTTCGATCTCCACCATTAGACTATCCAGTTCCTGGTTTTGTCGCTCAATTTTATTGTCGTAAGCCAGAACCTTGCAGCGCGTCGCCTTCAGCTGCTCCAGCAGCTTGCAGTAGTTCTCCTGCGCTTTCTGCAGCTCCCCCTCGGCCCGTCGCTCATCTGCGAAGCAATGCAATATTTAAATGGGCACTCCGAAGAGCAAGAGGGGAATACAGACCCTTTGAGTTATCCTCGAAAGTTTTGAGATTCTTGCGGTAGTTGTCGTTGGACCTGTCGAATTGGCGCAGCGTATTCTCCAGAGCGATCACCTCCTTCTCCGCCTTGAGCACTTGCTTGTTAAGAGTGTCGCCCTCGTCCGTGAGCATCTGTCGCTCCTGGGCATTTTCCACTTTCAGCTGAGTGGCCGTGATTATGGTGCCGTCCTCGTTGACGCCCAGCAGCGCGGATGTGAGCTCGAAGCGGGCACGCAGAACGGTTATGTGCTTCTTGCGCTCTCCAAGGTCGGCGCGAAGTGTGCTGATCTCCTCGTTGAGATGCTTTCGCTTCAGGAGTAGAATGTCCTGCTGGCTGCGCAGCTCCACAAAGCGATCCTTGATGATGCGCTGGAAGGCCAGACGATGCTGGTTCAGACTGTAAGTGCCCTTCTCACAGTTCTCGATCACGTTCTGAATGTCGCAGCAGCGCATCTTCAGCACACTCAGCTCCACCACGAACTCGGAGTTTTCGTAGCGATTCATGCGCAGGCGCTTGATGGTGCCCTCGCAGTAGACCTGCGCTTCCTTGATCTTAAACTTGACCACTTCCAGATCCTTGGCGTCGTTGTTGTAGACCCCGACCAGGGCGTTCATGCTGTAGTTGAGCTTCTTGTTCTGCGCCTCCGTGGAGGCCAGGCGACGATTCAGCTGGGCCAGATAGCTCTCCAGATCAGCGAGAATCTGTTCGTTGCGTGCCTCCGCCTCCGGATCCGTGCTCTTGCCCCGCAAATCGGCCAGCTTCCGCTCGCACTGCAGATACTTGAAGCACAGGTCGTAGTGTATTTCCGTCTGGCGCTTTATCTCCGCTTCCACCTGTCGCTGGCTGCGAGTGACGGCCATCAGGGTGGACTGCAGTGCCCCATTCTGCACTATGGTGATCTTCTCCTCGTCCTTCAATTCGCCTATCGTGCGCTGGGTGCGGTAGAGCAGCTCATTGCAGTTCTGCTGCTCTTTGTTGAGCACCTTCAAGGCCTCCTCTTCGCCCTCCATCATCTCGTCCAGGATTTGCAGGCGCTGATTGGAATTGGCATTCTTGTCCGTAATCGCCTGCAGGCGATCCTCCACCTTCTTCAGCGTCGTAGCAAAGTTGTTAATCTCGTTGAGCTTATTATCGCGCTGCTTAATCAGCTTGCGATTGTCCAGGCGCTGAGCATGCACCATGTTGGACAGGTTCTCCAGTTCGTTGCGGAGCGCTAAGATCTCGCGCTCCTTCAGAATCGAGGTGTCGACCAGGCGCTGTACCTCATTCTTGGCATCGGATGTCTCCGTATTCAGTATCTCGATGCTCTGCTCGACCAGTCGGTTATTCTCCAGAACATCGTTCAGCTGCTCATTGGCCAAGAAATAGCCTCGGGCCATGTTGTCGGCCTGCTCCGTCAACCTGATGCACTCCTTCTCCCCGTTCTGTATATCGCTCTCGCGCTGCGTCATCTGATTGACCGCCTGCTTCCATGTGTTCACCATCTGGCGTCGCTCCAGATGCGCCTCCCTATACAAGCTGGCCGTGCGCTCCAGATTCTTTTCCAGCGTGCTCTGCTCATCGTATAGGGTGACGACCGCCTTGCGACGCTTCTCGATAGTCGCCTGCAGTAGCTGGCGGCGTGTGTTCAGCTCGTTTGCCCGCTGCTGATCGTCCTGAAAGTATTTGTCGATCAACTGGTAGCCCTTGTTGCCATCCTCCATGGCCTCGGCCCACTCGACCAGGCTGGACTTGGCCGCCTTGATGCGCTTCGTCAGCTCATTAATTTCGTTTTTGCTCTTGGTGATTTTACCTGTAATTCAGTCAAGTAGATGATGCCATCTGCAGTGCGATTCACTTACGTAGTGTGTGCTCCGCATACTCCGAGTACTCCGTCAGCTCTTTTTGATTCTTGCGCAGATCCTCCTTCAGCTTGTTGCGCTCCAATATCACCAGCTGCGTGCGGTGCGCCTCCTTCAGCACGTCGTTCTTCACCGAATTGAAGAAGGTCTGGCATAGGATAGAGCTGAGGATTAATCATCGACCCGTTAGATAACCCATCTCAGCACTTACGACATTCTGCTGCAGCGTCGCCTCAGTGTTCCTCTTGTGCCGGTCGATTGTCTTCTCGCGCTCATCCAGGACCTCGATGCGCTGCTGCAGCTTGAATTTCTCTGCCCGCATCGCGACCATCTCCGCGAGGATGGTCAGGTTCTCCTTATTAGCCATGGGTATGTCGGCCTCCACGGTCCACCCCATGGACCGCATGGCCTCCAGCTTGAACTCATCAAGCGAGCCGCTCTTCATGTCATCCGTTTTGTTCGTGGTCTCACCCATTTTTGTATATATGAGTGTGTGAACTCGGATATACTATATACAGTACTATATCCTGCTGAGTGATGATTGTATTTAAATTCATATTTGAAAAGCAAAACTAACTGTTTCACTATGCCAACCGGGTTGTTACGTTTCTCTCCGTTGTGCCGAGCAACGCTCGTTGTTATTATTGCCAAACGGTGGCTCTGGCTAACAAGGGTTAAGCAGGGGCCTAAGTTTCATTTGATTTGTAATAAATTAGTAATAATTTCATTTTGCAAGACTTATGCTTAAATGTTCAAGTTTATTTATGGATCATATTTATAATACATTTATTATTATATATTATAATTCTCCGCAAACTTGCAGAGGCCAGCGTAGTTGACATTCATGCCGGTCTGGCAGCCACTGCCCACTGGACCCGCCACGTAGACCGGATTGCCGACGACATTGTTGACGGCATAGTTGCAGGCGACGAGGAAGTGCTTCAGATTGTTCTTCTCAAAGCGAGATGCGGCACAGCCCACGGCAATGTTGCGCTGCTGAGCCATCACGGCAAAGCGGCTAATCGAGCTGGGTAGAGGCAGGCAAAGAGATTGTTGAATTCACTTGGTTACCATTCTCGATCCACTTACCCGCCAGACCAGCTACTGGGATAACTGTTGATGACTGCCATATTGGCATTCTGGTACTCCAACCACCAGTTAGTCACAGCCTGCCTCAGTAGATACTGGTTCGTCCTTACGCCCGTTTCAGCCTCGTTGTAGGCAAAGTATGCGATGTTCTGGCCGCTATTGCGGAATCGGGCCGTATTGTGGCAGGTATCCGTCTTTCGTTCGCACTGTTTCACATTCAGCTCGGCGCGGCTGGCCAGGTCTGCGTTCCACTGCATGAGGCCCATGCGACGTGCCGGGCCATAACCAGGCAACTCGCCCAGTGCTAAGCGATTGCGTCGGGCATTGTGGGCGGCCACTACGAACTGGCGAAGTTCTGCATCCATATTGATCAGGAAGGGCGTAGGACTAGCAGGACAAGCATTAGACCAGACCTGGAATGAAATAAATTTGTAAAAAAAATGGATCTTCTTGAGCCAATTGGCTGCTGCACTTACTCCACCATTTGTGCAAGGTGAGGTCACAGTTCCTCCAACACCGCCGTCATCTACATCCCCACCGTCATCTACATCTCCACCGTCATCTACGGCGCCACCGTCATCTACGGCTCCTCCATCATCTTGGGCTACTACGTCTTGGATATTGACGAGGGCCACGGTCAGCGTGAGGCAAAGTATTACAAATCGCAACATTTCGTAAAGAACTAACGTATCCCAACTCAAAATCTGGAGCTTATATAGCCGCAGATTTCTTTGCCACCAATTGAACTTTATTAAATAAACTGTAATTATTTAAAGAGTGTTAACAGCTGTGTGTGCACTCCCGAAATTTCCAAACATCTGTAATATATTTGAGCTGCCTCTGCTTTGTGTCTTTTTGTTACCATCCATTATATAATTATACCTACGTCTATAAACTGGATGTACAGATGGGAGAGTCCGTCAATATACACGATATCTATGCAAAAGTATGTACAGTTTAAATAATTATTTAACTATTTTATACTATTTGAAGGTGCATAGAATTATGTGCGAGTTCTGTATCAAACATAATCGATTTCAAACCTTACCATAACCCGAATATTGGGGATATTACATTGAGCGGAAGGCTCTGAGCACAAGCCTTATTATCATATGAACCAAGTATATATCTGAATACCACTTACACTCAACTGCACAGAGGGTATCTATAACTGTTCGACTATAAGTTATATGTTGCCAAGTGGGTTCTTATACATGGTTTCGTATGGCTAGCCCTTCTTACAGCTGTGCAAACAGTTTGCCAAAGTAAAATATTCTAAATAATATGAAAAAGAATGCATAAACATTTTAATAGTCATTTATTTATTTGTTTGTTTGTTTTTTTTTTTTTTTTTGTATTTTGTTTTATTTGCTTGCTTTTGTTGATTTCAATGTTAAAGAGCAATTTTGTTGTTGTAACTATTGTGTAATGTTTATATGATAATTTTAATGCTAGCTTTCATTTCTTTATAACTTCATGCGGTAATATTTAATATTTGTATAAGTATTATAACTGTAAATCATCATTAATATTATTTTCATTATAATCAGTACTGCAAAAATTGATAAATCGCTTCATATGCTCAATTATATATAGATATATTTATATATATATATTTATATACCGGTTTAGCAACTCGATTTATTAGTTTTCATTCAACAAACTCAAGAATCGTATATGTATATGCAATTACAGTTAAATATATATATATATATATGCATGTATATATATATATAGATTAGGTTTATGCAATATTAACTAAACGCTACATCTTGCCAAATGAAATGGTTGAACTACTCGTGTTTACCCTTTCTTTTTGGTTGCCTTGTTGGCCATGGTTGGCTGCGTTGACACAGCTTGCAGATTATATGTTTGTTAGATACATGAATGTTTCCTTTTCACTTTAAATATTATATTTATAAATGTATAATTCGTAAATGTTAATTCCAAGGGTGGGCGTTCTTTTATTTATAACTTAATTTTGCTTTGAATTCCTCTCATATATAAATATATATATATGTATATTGAAGTTTTGGAGGGAAGAAAAACTTAATTGCCGCATTTTCGGATTTCCTCAGGGATATATACCATATACATATACATATGTGTGTGTAGCATAAATAAGCGTTATCTTTTGAATTCGCGCCCGCAACATAACAAAAAACTTAATAACAAAATTTGGATTTAATTATTTCAATATTGATTCACTAAAGCGAAAATCCAAAACTTAAAACTAAACAAATCATAATATTTTAGTGGAAAATGAGGGAAACTCAAGTTCCCATTTTTTCTTTTCTCCTTGTGAAAAACAATTAGTTTTGGTTTCTTGCAATTTATGCGCTTTACTAATTAATTTATTTAATAGCATTTTAATTGTTGGCCTTTGCAATGTTACTGTATGTATGTATGAATGTGTGTGTGGGTGTGGGTGTGTATGCGGGTGTGGGTATACGCAACTACTTCGTTAGAGAGGGGAAGGAAGGGGGGCCACGTGTGTAAGGTGTGTCGTTTTTACAAGCTGCACTGCGCGCAAAAGTGAGCCAGAGTTTCTTTTTTATAAGCAAATTTGAGAATACTACAAAATATATATATATGCATACATAAATTTATATATATATGTATATATACATGTGATATATCGAAATTTAGCCAATCATAGTGTGCTTGTGTGTGGGAGGGAGTGTACGTACGTAGGTGTAAAAGAAGAGAAAGAGAGAAATCGCAAAATTGCGCAAACGTTTGAATGATTGTTGTTGTTGCTTGGGTTCCTACTATCCGGTTGCTGCAGTGTTTGAAAGTTACTATAATCATCTAAATATAAATAGAACTATATAGACTGCGTATGTATTCACGTGTATGTGTGTGTGTATAACGGTTCTTGTTACGTCTTTAGTTAATATTTGCTCTTCGTGGTTCTATTTTGTTATATGCTCTTTAAGACAGATGGAAGGACATGCTGCCCTCGTTGGCAGCCACTTTCAGCTTCTGTCGCATCACATCACGACTCGAGTAGTCGGGCAACTTGAGATAGTTGACACAGGTCATCACAGATGGTAGGTAATCATTGGGATTCTGGTTCCCATCCAAGGTCTTGCGCACAATAGTCAGCGGTGGAGTCAGCGACTTGAAGCCACCAGTTGGTAGACGTGGCGATCCAGTGACAAATTGAAGGAACGCACGCTGCTCATCACGATTGTAGGAGACGAGAATCTCGTACAGATATTGTATGGCCTGAGATTCCTGATGGAAGCCATGATCGGTGCGGCAGCTGTCCTGCAGCATTTTGAGATCCCAGCTCTGATGCTGTTCGCTGCCAGACCCGCAAAACACACACTCCAGCTCCTCCGGATAGAACATGCGCAATCGTTGTATGGGAAAAATGGAATCAAAGCCTGCAAAGAAATGCCAATTGGAATATAAGCAAGTGGCTTAGGGGATGACTTGATGGGATACTTACCCTCTCGTAGCGCCTCAAACTGTTTCTGCACGCCTTCGACGAGGAACCAGTAGGTGACCAGTGAGATATATTGATGTAAGTTGTGCACGGTTACGGGTGTATCACGTCCGCCACGGCATAGCTCGATGTTGGCATGTCCGGGCAATACAAAGTCCAGTCCCAAGTCCGCAATGGGACAGCCATCCAAGTCCAGTTGTTCCATCTGCACAAGTTGATGTATTGATGAATTGCATTGTATTTTACTGAGTTTCATTTTAGTTTACCTTCTCCTTTTTCTCCATGGCATCTAGATTGGGATCCAATTGGATATCCTCACGCTGTCGCACCACATCCTGCAGACGCACCAACGTGCTTTGTACCTCGGGTGCAACACGCATTAAGTCGGCCAGGCCAATTGACAACTCCTCGTTGATCAACCAGCGATAGAAGGGCAGCGAGAATGGCAAATCGAGCTAAAAGAGGAGGTACAATAGTGACTAGTTACAGACAGTTTGACGTCAATGCTACACTTACCATGCGACTATCCATTACCGCCTTGGCCATAAACTTGCCCAGGAATTTAAACTTGGACTTAGCCTTGGTCATCTGTGGCAGCTTGGAGGATTTGCCCAAAGGCAAAGGAAACAGGCCATGCGCGGCGTGGACGTAGCTAACAGTGGATCCAGTTTGAATAGTTGTCGTTGTTGCAGTGACTGTTCCGGTTCCTGTGGTTGTTGTTATCGTCTGTTCTTCCAGCACTTGGGTGGAATTGTTGGCGCCACCTTCAGTGGCAGCCATATCACTAAACTGCTGTGCAATGATCATGTTTAAAGCGTTGTCGTTCGAGCTGGAAGAGCTGTGCTCCCCCAGCACCTGTGGCTGCTGATTGCGCAGCGCATTGCTGCGACTGTTGCTGCGGGTCAGGTGTGTGTTCGTTGTTTGTGTGGTGGTAGTCGCCACGACAGTAGACATTACTACCGTCTCGCCATTGGACTCGAGTGTGTCCTCAATGTGTACCACAGCGTTATTGGCCTTGACCACATCTGCAATATTTGATGAATTATGGCGATAACTGTCGCTGCCATTCCACAGACCAAGATCCGTGCGCTGCAGCTCGGCAGATACCAGAGCATAAAACTCCAGTGTGGGTCCCAATCCGGTGCCCACCTAAATACCAAATAATACAAGAATTAGTCAAATCAATAATACTTGATCCTTAGTAATAGTTGATGCTCAACAAACCTCATTCTCATATTGAATTTCCAGAAGGGCCTTGGAGTTACCGAAGTCCTGGAGTATATGCTCGGCCTGCTTCAGTAGCTCGGCACGTGAGATGGCCCGCTTGCGTCTATCTAGACGAGGCGCCACACGTTCCGATGACTCCGCCGAGTTCAAGTCCGGTGTGGTGTCTAACAGGCGCTGTAGGGCTCGATCCCGATCAAAGCTAGTGGCATAGAATAGCAAGTGACGCGTCTCGAATGGGAAGAGGAAGGGGCAAGCCATGCCAATCTGAGGCAACCACTGTGGCAGATTGCCCGTCATGATGACCAATGGATCCTGCAGTTGACGATTCGCCTTGGCCGTAATCTTTGGATGCACAAACTCAGTGTTGTTAATTATATTTTGGCGGACCACGCAGCCATATAGATGTTCCCAGTGCCGATTCAGAGCATAAATCACACGAAGCATGCATAAGGCATCCAGCGAAGCATCTTGCACGGTCACCACATCGCTGGGCAGGCAGCTGCTTAGGAATGGCTTCAACGGTGATAGCACCGTTGGGGCAATCCCCTCGTGCCACAGTTCGGTCTTCTTGCGCATAAATTTGCTGCTGGATTTATGGGACTTCTTGCCGCTGGCACTCGAACTGGCCGCCGAATTAGATGAGCTGGAGGTGGAGCACGAGGTAGCAAGCACAAGTGTTCCACTGGACGTAGCATGGCTAGTACTGCTGCCGCTGCTGCTGCTGTGTGCCAGATTTTGCTTGTGAGCCTGGCTGCTGCTACTGCTACTGCAGGAGCTGTTCGCGCCAGATCCGCCAGCCAGTTCCTCTTCGACGGGACGATAGTATATGGTGTGCTGCTGCACCCAAATGCTACTATTGCCTATGGATTGAAATGGATTAGGATCAATAGATTCAGTCGCTCAAATGGTTCTTTTTAGCCGCTTACCTAAAAGCATCTCGGACTCATTGTCTGTCTCTTGCTGCTCATTGACTAGCGGAGAGAACTGTTTGACCGCCTGGTAAACAGTCATATTGTATGGGAGCACATGCTCCCCGATGAGGAATTGCAGCTTGTGCTTGAACCCGGACTGGGTCATCACCACAGCGGCCACATTATCATCCATATCCTCTTCGCTGTCATCATCCGAATCGGCTCGTATTCCACCATAGCCGCGCACCACCAAATACCGCTCGATGGCCTGGACCATGGCCAGTGGATCGATTTTAACAGTGCCGCCCTTCCATTGACGCAGATTGCTGCACTGAGGATGACGCTGCAGATTGCACTGGAAATGGCAAAAGCGGAGAAATTCATAAGTATGGCATGGATTGCCAAGGGAGATTATGCTCAACCTACCTTCAATTGATGCGTGTTGAAGAAACGTAACGCGCTCTGATTGGTGCGACCGCCGGGTCCGGCTTGGAAATCGTGCACCTTAACGGGAAACTGTTCAAGTTGTGTAACGCAGCCATTTAGCTTGGCCACGAAGGCGCCAAAGGCGAGCGGCTCTATTGCCGGCAGCTGACCAACATTCTGGAGAAGTGGTTCCAACGGCAGTCCAGCAAAGACGTGCATAAAGCTGCGCAAGCGAGCATCGCGTTCCACTAATCCTGTTTCGCTAGTCATGTAGTTGAGCATGGCCTTGATCAACCCAGAATGGTTCACCTCAAACGGTGATATATCACTCTCCAGCAATATGGTCTTCAGCTCGAGGAGCGCGTCCAGGCAGTCGTGATAACTGCCGTTCAACTTAAGCAGAATACTCGATAAGCGTTCCAGGACCGTGGTGCTGGCCAACGATGTGGTTGAAGTGATAACTGCTGTGCTATTGGAGCCGGCACCTGCTGCTCCCGATCCACTCCTGCCGCCCTCACTCTCGCTTGCTTTGCTACGTCGCACTTCCTGCTCCGTGTAGCGTTTGACAAAGTCGATGGCCTGCTCTCGCACCCATTGGCGTGCCCGCTCCCGATTGGCTGCCGCCATTAGATTAGCATGCGATATGCTCTTGCTAATGCTGGCAGCAACGGCGGCGGCGTTCATACTGCCGCCTGAAGCGCTGCCCGAATAGGAAAGTCCTGAGGTCGAGCCGCATGCGCCTCCAGTCGAGGAGCTGCTGCTGTTGGTGGTGTTGTTACCATCCTTTGACAGTCCGTGATGTGAAGCGGAGGATTGCTGTTGCTGCTGCTGTTGATGGTGCGCCGTCTGGCGTCCCCAACGTGCCGGATTGAGCGAGGACAGAAACGAGGATTTGGTAGAGGAGCCGCCTCCATTATTCGTGTTGCCGGCACTGAAGCGCGACTTGGAATTGCCTGAACCGCTGTTAGAGCCCGATCCAGTGCTGGGTGTGTTGCGGCCACCTGTGTTGCTGCCCAGACCTGGTGCAATTGAAGAAATGGTAGATGAGTTTAGCACTAAGCATGGAAAAAGTAAATAAAGTTTGGACACTTACTCGTCGCACGGCTGAGCAGCTCATGCATTGCCGAACTGGCCGGATTGGTGGCGACAGCTGCTGCTGCTGCTGCTGCGGCATCATCTTGTCTGGACTTTGCTCTTCCGCTGCTTTGGGATTTACGTTTAGGCGGCGCCTTGCGCTTCAGCATATCCGTCATCTTATGCTGAAGCGCCGAAGAGGTGCAGTTACTGTTGTTGTTGTTAGCAGTGTTGCTGTTGGCTGCTGCCGCGCTGGTGGAGGCAACGGCCGCACCCGCATGTTGTGACTGCTGCTGAGGTGGCGGCAGCTGTTGCTGCTGCTGGTAGCTGTTGCCGCTTGTCGGATTGTTGAAGATGATCTGAGCGGGCGTCAACTGTTGCTGTTGTTGGTGCTGGGTATTAGGTAGCAGCTCGAGGGGAGCAGCCGGTTGCTGGAAATTCAGATACTGTCGTGGGTCGCCGCTTGCTGTGGCAGTCACAAAGTAGGCAGCAGGAGCCGGCGCAGCTGCGGTCGACACGGCGGCAACGCCAGAAGACGAGGAAGGCGCAGAGCTGCTATAGTTGTAGCTAGCTCCAGAGCCATCCATTGCAGAAGCAGAAGTTGCTATTTGCTGATGTTGCTGCTGCTTAGACGCTGTGTTAGCGCTGGCGGTGAGCGCGTTCATGGCATGCGAGAAGCTCTTCACGCTATATGATTGGTGCTTGGAGCTGCTGGGCGTGGCATTGGCGCTGCTAGACCCGCCTCCAGTTGAGCCGGTGCCAACGCTCACACTATCCATGAAAAAGGGATTCACCTGCAGGCTGTTCGCCGAGGCGGGCGCGCTCTGTGACCCGCCCGCATTTCCCGTCGGCGTGGCAGTGGTGCTCAACGGCTTGGGAGAAGGGTTTGCGCAAATAGGATTGCTGGGATCGGTCAACTGGGTGAACTGATAGATGACGCCTTCGCGGCGGAAATGCGTGCCAAAGATATCCGGGAGCTGTCGCATCAGAATCTCGGCCATCTGCAAGGCACCGACCACAATGCGTAGATCATTGCTGCCCAGCATCCCGGCAATGTGGCTGGAGACCAGCTGATACTTGAGCACCTGCCTCAGCAGCTCGGGTGTCGCATAGTAGACCATGCGGAGCAAGGCGCGCAAGCATTTGTAGCGCACATTGGGTCCTGCCGAGGAGCTGTACACCTCGTACAGCACATTGAAGATGTGCTTGATGAAATCGGCCGCCAGACCGCGCTCCTCCTTCAAACAGGCGATGCGTGCGTCCAGCGAAGGGCGACGCTTCACCAAATGCGACGAGCTGCTGCTTGTGTTGTTGTTGTTATTGTTGTTAGCAGCAGCTGCTGCTGCCGTGGATGTGGTGGCCGCGCCACTGATGCTCAAGTCCTGTCCAGCTGCGACCACTGCTGCGGCCGCTGCGGCTGCTGCTGCAGCTGGTGCCACGTAATTGGGATTCAGTTTACGTTGCACGGGTCTAGTGGTGCCCGTATCCTCGTTGATTTGTTGCATGGCATGAAAGTCTACCGTATAGGTACGTCCCAAGGTACTCAAACTGATCTCGTCCTCGCTGCTTTGATGCGCCGCCTCAATCAGGCGGGAATCAATTGTGGAGTAGTTGTGCCAAGCTCCACGGTCGTCGCGCCACTGCCACTGCACCTGATCTTGGGTGTTGAGCGTGGGTCGATCCAACAGAGCGTCCACTGCAAAGATGCCATCCAGCGGCAGGCGTGGCATCAGCTCTCCAATCAAACAGGTCAACTCGAGCAGCTCTACGGCTCTACAGGCACTACGTCCACTACAGTTCCAGCGGATCTGGGCAATGCCTCCAGCATATAGGCCAAGGCCCGACAGGCGTTGTTCATGATATCGAAATTGTGCTCCATCCGCAGTAGTTGGATGAGAGCGGGCACCACCTGCTTGACAGGAAAGCCCGCAAGGGTATCCTCGTTGCCCATGACCAACATTTGGCACATCTCGATGGCCGCCTGCAGCTGCTGGGATTCATCGTGGGACTGTAGGCCCAGGAGCAGTTGATTCGCCTTCGAGGTGCTGCTGTTGCCAATGGTGCGGTGCAGGATGTGCGTCATCCGCGGTCCCAATGCGCCAAACAGATGTGGCGGCAGGCCGCGTGCTTCTAGTAGTGCTTGCAGACGTCCCACTTCGCTGTCATCGCTTTCCGAGTCTGCAGCAGCAGCGGCCGCGGCAGCAGCAGCATTCACAGCAGCAGCGCCCGTTGTGGCTGATGAACCGGCGCCTGTTGCCGCTGTTGCTGTCGATTGTGCTGCAGTGGCAGTAGCAGCAGATGCTGCTCCCCCTGCAGCTGTTGTGATTACATTGTTGCTGCTGCCGCTGGCCGAGGCACTGTTGCCGTTGCCGCCGCTGGTGTTACTGCTGTTGGCGCCCACTGCGCTGCTAACGTTAACGTTGACTCCGGACACTCCTCGTGCGGCGCTTAATGCGGCTGCTACAATGCTGAGATTGGCCGAGTTAGATCCTATTTGACATATAGAAAACAGAGAAAGAGAGAGATTAACATAAAATTCAGATTGTTATCTAGTTGCGCTGCTGCTACGGATTACTAATACATTTAAATACAGTTAGAGTGTGTACAGATAATTTTACAGACAAACGATAAGGTTAGTATTAACAGTGCTGTTTAGCATTGGATTAACAGTGTTGGAAATAATAAGGCAAATCTAAACAGTGGCTGCTAAACGAGTCACCCTGTGTGCTGAGTGTGGGGAATTGAAAAATAAATTATAAAAATAAACTTAAGGATGAATGTTTTTATGCATGTACTTGTGTGTTTGTATGTGTGGGTTAAATGCGTATATTTGTGTGTATGTGGTAGTTTTGTTATATAGCTGATTTTTTACCTGACGTCAGTTGCTGTCCACCTGCATGCGGCGGTCCACTTGGAGTTTGTTGTTGCTGTTGTGCCATCAAACTATATGTTAAAGCATCCGAAGCTGCTAAATTGAAGTGTTTTATGTTTACAGAGCGCGCGAGCGAGAGAAAGAGAGAAATGCAAAGAGTAATTAGAACTGCTTTCTTTGTTTTTAGTTTGTTGAGGATTTTGGGTGGGCGGGGGCAGCGGCAGACACCGCGAGCAAAGCGACGCGCACGACGGCAGCAGAGTGGTCAAAGAGGGATGTAAGGGGGCGAGAGATGTGGACGATCAAATATGTATGAAGGATAAATGGAAATAAAATCGATGATTGATCGCAATAGCAAAACTATCGATATATGAACAGCACAGTTATCGACGCCCAACCATAGCACGGATATTGAGCATGGCCTGTTATCGATTATTTGTCAGCTCTTTTTACAGAAGACGGGTTGCTGCGACTTATCGGTGCAATTGTACAAGGTTTGTTCGATTGATTGTTTACCCAACACCAGTTGATAAATATAGGTACCACAACAAACCCGAAAACCCCTGCCCAAGCATATATATATATACACAAAACGGACCACACCTACTCTGCCTAAAGCCTAACGCAAAAATTGTACGTAAAGTGCTTGCGTGCGTATGTGTGTGGACTAACGGTAACAAGAATAGAAGGCAAACAATAGAAAACGATTAAAAGTCGAGAACTATTTCAAGCAAATGTGATATTGATTCGATTGATATTCTTGATGGTCGCAATCGGCGTCCCGCTTTGCTGGCTGATCCTCCACTTTTGCCTCCTCTTCCACACACACTCCGCCAAGCTCTCCTCCACGTGTGCACCACACCACTTACCACTGCTGTGCGTTGGTTTCGGCTGCTGCTGTTGCTGCAAATGTTGCTGGTGCTGCTGACTATGATTGCTGCGGTAGCTGAACAGGAAACCAGGCTGGACAATTGTTGCACGTTGTTGCTGCTGTTGTTGGTGTTGTTGATGTTGCAGCGCCTGTTGATGCAGTTGCTGCTGCTGTTGCTGTAGAGCCACGTGTTGCTGCTGCTGTTGTCGAACTGCAACAACCACCGTGTTACCGCCCAATGGCTGATGGTATTGATATTGATTGGGCGGCTGTTGCTGCTGTAGTGTACCGGCAGCAGCAGCAGTGCCGGGAGCAACAACAACAGCTGATGCTGCTGTCAATTGGTGTTGCTGCAGATGATGTTGCTGCTGTTGCTGACCGGCTGCTGCTGGGGAACTCACACAAGAACCCGTCTTGCTCCGTGAACTACGACGCAGTGAAGAATGTTGCTGCTGTGCGTAACCTGAATGTTGCTGCTGTGTTGGTGGGGGCACGAATGTTGCTGCTGCGTAACGTGGCTGCTGGTAAATAATAGACGATGGTGCTGCACGTGATTGTTGCGACCCTGTGGAGTTATAGTGATGGGTTTGTTGTTGCTGTTGTTGTTGAGGGTGTTGCTGCTGCTGCTGCTGCAGATTGAGCACTGCAACAGCAGCGGACGAATTGTGATAATAATGCGGCTGCGCTCGCTGCTGATGATGTTGTTGCTGTTGCTGATGGTGTTGTGGATGTTGCTGATGATGTTGTTTCTGCTGTGCGCCTGCTGTGAAATATACTGCCGCATTTTATATATTTACAAAACTTATGAATTTTAAAAGATATAAAAATAAGCTTACATTTATTAATTAATAATATTCTCCTAGTTGGAAGATCCAATGGATGGTATCTTTTAAGTCTTTTTCTTCGAATCAGGTTGTTAATTAGCCTTCTGGCTAGTGCATTGGGGTGACTGCCCAGGCTTTGCAAATAGTTACCAGAGTGTATATTTAAAACATCGCCTACTTTAGGAGCCCTTAAGTCCCTTTCGATGTCTCTAGTTCGTATGTACCAGGGAACATTGGTTATCTGTCTTACTATTTTTGCTTGGACTATTCTTATTTTGTTTAGGTTGCTCTTTGCCGCTATGCCGTATATGTGTAGCGCATACTTCCATATGGGGCTTTGGATTGCTTTATATATTGTCACTTTGCTGTAAAGAGACAGCTTGTTCCTAGGAGCAAGGAGCCACGCCATCTTCGCAGCTTTTGATGATTATGTTATTATACCCTGAGCCCATTGAAAATGCGAAATCAGGGTATAATGTTTTTGTGAAAATGTATGTAACAGGCAGAAGGAGACGTCTCAGACCATACAAAGTATATATATTCTTGATCAGCTCGATGAGCTGAATTGATATAGCCCTGTCCCTCGTGAATACCATACGCTATACGAGTTTTTTTCTTCAAAAATTCGATAACTCTTCCCGTTCTCTTTTTATCGATAAATTCCGATAACTTTTTGTCTCTTTTATGTACCGTAAGAGCTAGAGACATGAAATTCACTGTGTAGATGCCTGTTGTGAATACAGACATTTTTTAATATTTGGATTTTTGATGCCACGCCCCCTTCGCCCTAAATTTGCAAAAAACGCATTTCAAATACTAGAGACTTTTGCTTCGGCACACACACACATATGAATAACATAATCATGCCCTGAAAGTTTGAATATTAAAGTCCTTCTGGAAAAAAAGTTATTAAACATTTAATTTCCCCAACATAAGCCTCTTGCAGCCCAAGCGCAGTCGCTACGTCAACTGCGCAGTTGGCAGAGCGTGTGCTTGTGCATGCGTCTGTGTGTGTTGCTCGTGATGTACATGCATATAAAAGAAACAGAATTCGCGAAATAGCGGTTCTTCGCTGGGTTCAGGGTATCGGGCGCCACCGACAGAGTTTTCTTACTTGTTTAAGTTTCCGCGTAAGCGAATAACTAATTCCACCGTTGATTTGTTGCGTTGGGCGCCAATTACTGGAAAGTAGTATCCCGGATCAGAACGAGGATTCGCGAGCAATATGTTAATAAGAATAGTTTGTCGTTTCACCAATAAAAGCCGCGAACACTAAACGAGATAGTTTTTACAATATTTATTCGGGCGATCCGCCGCGTATGAAATGTAATCTTAATCTAAAGTACAAAGAATGGGTTTCGGATATTTATCATAAGTTCGTCGCCATCGCCGCTGCTGCCGTCGCTGGCTTTATTCGTTTCATCATCATCGCTGCCGCTGCTGTAACCGGCGTCGCCCTGCAGAACTTCAGTGCTTGCGCCTCGTACAGGGTATCATATTACCTTGCGGACGTTGCGCAACATAGTTGAGTGATGCTGACTTGACTCCGCACGCCGTCGGCGGCGTTGAACTTGACATCCAGACCATGCGCGCTTTAGCTTACCGCTGATAACGCCGGCTCAGTTATTTTGGCAAGATCGTTTCTAGAATACTCTTTTCGTTCTTGAGTCGCTACGTGTTTACAATTTACTTATATAGTGCGTCACATGCATTATCAAATCCATAAAACATCCTTTAAGAGTTTTAAAGTGGGTCATAAAACCAGTTCCGACTACTCGCTCACAAGCTTAAAGCTGGCTTCGAGCTGTGTGGGCAGACAGAGTTTGGAAATCAAATCTTCTGGTTCTTTAAGCGGCCCACGCAACTATGCCGCAACCACTAAACTCGAATGTTCGGAGCACTTTTTCCCGTTGGCTATTTTCTAATTATAAGTCGATATGTAAACACAGATAGAGAGTTGAACAAGGATTAATATTAAGTTATAGTCAAATACCGTGTTTGCATCATCATCTTCTTCGCCTTCGTCCTCATCATCATCGCCATCGCCACCGCCACCATCACCATCATCGTCACCATCATCATCGTCAGCATCGGTAGCTATTATTTTTTTCTCATCGATGCGAGTCACTTGAATTGACGAATTTTCGCTGCTGGAGCCATTGCTGCTGCTGCTGCTGTTGCTGTTGCTATTTCCGTTAGTGTTGCTGTTGCTGTTGCTATTATTGTTGCTATTGAAGTTGATGTTGCTCTTGCTGCTCGTGGTGGACATGTTGTCAAGCAGACCTTAACCATGACCAGTGGCAACTTGGCTTTTATTGCCGCCGCCGCCGGTGTTTGAGCTTGTGAACATTATGAAACACGGCCGGCAAACGGAAGCGCGCCTTTTACTTTACCAAACGGCGGCACTTTCACTGCGGCAACACGGACACACGCATACACACACACACACTGGCGTCCACCCACACGCTCAAAATGTGTCCACAGCTGCGCCTTGGAGCAATAAAAACTTGATGTTCCTTTGAGTTGACTGTTGATTTTACCGTTTTACATATGAAATGCGTTTGGCTCTTGGCCGAATTATTGCAAAGCAGTTTATTGCAATTTGATTGGTTTTAAAAGCACTTCACTCAATTCAAACTGAAAAACGGGCTTTGCACCGCGGTGCGTATGCGCAATATTTATTAACTTAACTTCGCATGGACGACTGTTTGACTGGTGTGAATCCGAATGACTTATTTCAATTGTTAATTCAAGTATTTAAATATATTTTTTGTTGTAATATTTTCATCACGGCATCCACATTTTGAAACCGATTAAATTGGTTGGAATTGTGTTCAGTTTATTTTGATATCTCTGAATTTAGACCAGCTCATTTTGGTCTGGTGGCGCCTCAGTTTAGGTGGCAATAAAAACTTTGTGGACATTTTGACGTCCGTTCGCCAAAAACTATGTTTCGTACTGCAGCTCGGCCTACGCGCAACTGAACTGCCGAAATGCGGCTAAAAGCTTAGCGAGGCGCAGTACGCTTCGGCTTCGGCTTTCCCTTGCAGTTTTTCCGAGCCCTTGACGCGTTGGCGTAAAGCTTTTCCCCACCCTCAGACGTGCACAGCTTGACTTTGTTGGCTCCATTCATGACCAAGGTTTCTATTTCACCCCGAAGCTCTGCGCGCTGCTTTTCACTTTCGGGGCCGTCCTTCGCCCAGTCAAAATAGAAGTTAAAAGCTTTCGAAGTTGCCGGAAGATACAAATTCAAGGTCTCCTCCCTCACTGTTTATACCCTGAGCCCATTGAAAATGGGAAATCAGGGTATAATGTTTTTGTGAAAATGTATGTAACAGGCAGAAGGAGACGCCGCAGACCCCACCAGCGCTGAGCTGCTCTTTCACTGACAGTGCCTGCTCCTCGAGCACGACAGTTGTATTAGCTGGCATCCCCGTGTGGATGGACGGACGCTTGAGCTGCGCAGGCAGCGGCGGAGATGAACGTTGTTCTAGTTCTAGCTGCTTTTGCTGTTGTGCGAGCAATGGCGGTGTCTGCGGTAGTGCCACAGCTTGTGCTTCGGCCAACTGTGCAGCAAAATCGGCACATTCCGTAGACTGTTCTCGCAGAGACATATCTACATCCATGGGCTCAAATTCATCTGCCATGATATTCTCCTCGGTGGCCTCCATTGCAGGCGATGCGTCCTGTTTTACATTGAAGGTTTTTCGCATGCTTGGTTGCTCCATCTTCTGTGTATCTTGCACGCTGAAGGTGTATCTTGCACGCTGAAGGTGCGTCGCTGTTCTGCCGGAGCTGCTTGCAGCGGCATGCCATAAGTGGCATTTAATTGATCCTCTTGAGTTAACTTATATCCTTCGGAATTGTTGAGCAGATTAGCTTTCTCCTGATGCTCGTCTGCCTGATCTAGGACGACCGAGAATGTGCGTCGTTGCCGGTCCAAGCTTGTATCGAGCGGTACGCCGAATGTGCGACGCGAAGAACGTTCATCTGCTTCAAGCACCTCCAAACTGACACTATCGAAGGTGCCATTAAGTGGTGAATTTCCACTTAAAGGAACAGTTGTGTTTAGCTTCTGCTCCTGCGGCTTCTCTGGACTGGGCTCCGTTAGAGTCAATTGTATGGGTAGCGGCGATTTAGCTATAACACCGCCTAGGCACTGCTTCTGCTCAGCGGATGGCTCAATGGTGGCCCTCTCCAGATACTGCATCTCCTCGCGTTCGGCCGGTGCACGTGGCGAACGTGGAAAGTGTGTTGGTGACTCTTCGGGTGACTTAATTGGGAAGGAGGGTGAAGTAGGCGCGGAGCAAGGTCCTTGAGATGTGACGCTAATATTCAGTTCAAGCGCTGGGAATAACTTTGGTTTCGGCACAACAGCGGGGACGGGTGTTGCTATGCAATATTGCAAATCTTCTTCCTTCTCCCTATCCGAACTCTCTATAGTATCTGCATTATTTGCCGACTGTTCTAGCTCTTTTAGTGGCTGAGCGTATTCCTGCAAAGTCATCAGCTCCTCCAACTCTTTAGTTGTCTTCATGCGATGCGTAGGTATGGGCGGCGATGTGGGCAGTTGCTCCACTGGTGGCATTTGTAGTATAGGAGATTTTAAAACCGGATCAGTTTCCGGTATGGGCTCCTTCAACAATTGATCCTCAACTTGGGTCATTGAAGAAGAGACTGACGACACATCTATTGGTGCTGTTTGCAGTGTGGGTAATGGTGGCGAAGGAGGAGCTTGTGCTGGTTGCCCCAGTGATTCCTCAAGCGGTTGATCCTTCTCCATAGGTTTTTCTTCAATTTCGGGCAAAGATGTAATCTCTGGACTTAAAACTGTTTCCACAGGCTCCTCCACACTGTGGGGCACGTACTGTGTGGATAAATGTGAGGAAATTGAAATGGGCTCTAGTTGTGGTTGTACACATTGCTCTAGTTGCATGGACTGCTCCTGTTTTGACTGCTGCGGATCCTCCACTTTAAGCGGCTCGTGATATTCCTCCATCTTCTGATGCTTTTCCATTTGTTGTAGGGATTCATTTAACACTTTCTGTATTGCCCCTTCTAGGATCTGCTGTTGCAGCAGCTCATGATCCTCAGGTGCCAGCACATCCTTTAACATTTCCATTGTTTCATTTATATCATCCACATCCATGGGCTCGCAGCTATCATTATGAGCTGTTCCTGCCTCGCTAAGTGTGTTGTCTAGCGTTGTGGCCGTCGCATTGGACAACTGCTGTTCCAGGACCTCATTTAAGGCGCTAGAGTAAGCTTCCAGCTCAGACTGATCCGCCGAGAGTTTGACACTGTTCAGCGAGAGGCACTCAGCATAGACATCCGAATCGGAATTGTAATCGTGATCGGTCAATTTAAGCGTCGTGGAGTTGAGCGTTGGAGCAGAAACATCTGTTTTTAGTTCAGCTGTGGAAAGAAAGCATATATAGTAATCTGAGGCTTCTTGTTATTCACCAAACCCACTCACCTTCCATTTCGGCGCTGAGTGGCGCCAGTTCAGGAATCTGCGTCTCATCGAACTCGGGCAGACCTGTTAATTTGAGCAAAGGCTGTTCCGAATCCATAGTTGGCGCATCCGGCTGGGGTGTGGAACGCATTGCCGCGACCAGCGCCTTCTGCTGTTCCAAGCTGTGCCTTGTCGTAGACGGCTTCATAGCCAGCGGACTCAACTGTAGTGAATACAACAAAAAGATGCCATGAATAAACCATCTAAGCTTTAAATCCAAAAATTAATATATTCAACATATTGCGCATCGCGTGTGGAATGAATCTTCGGGAGACTCTTTCAAAGACGAAGAAAAATTATGAAAAATAAATAAATTAACGGCGACAGCATACGTAGTCCAAGCAATTGGCAATCAAAACGTAACAATCTGAAAACTAATTAAAAATAAAAACAATGAAGATAATCATGATTATGATCATTATGATGTAGCAGACGGTATTCATGGGCTACAGCAGAAGCAGCTGCCTCTTAGAGCCGCTGACATGTCCCACATTTGGTACCTTAGCTGGTGACCAAAATAGGACGCGATCCGGGCAAATCTAGGTTGATGGCAAAGGGAGAAACAATGATACCCTACGGGAATGCTGAAACCCCATATTAATGAGAGCGCAGTCTGATTGAAATGGGACTGCGCTCTAATTAAATATACTTTAAGCTCACGTTCCACAACATCCACATAAGCATGTCGAACGCATTGGTGTTAAAGTTACTTTCTAAGGATAACACACATACTGCCCCTATATATATATATATATAGATATATATGTATATATTAATGTGCCCATCAATTCGTTCGGTTGCCCGGCCAGAGAAGCAAATGTCATTAATTTTAAAAGCAGCTGAGGCTTTGGGGCTGTGTAGGGGTGGACGGAGGAGGTGTAAACCAACTGGGGTAAGTGGGTCGCTTGGCTGCATCTGCTCGTTGGCGCTATGCAAAAACAAAATAAAACTAATTGAAATTAAATCTGAGGCGTGTGGCGATGTCTGCTTCCAATTGCAGGCGGCGGCGATGTCCGTTGTTGGAAGGCCTTGTGGGTCGTCAAATGCAAGCGCAATTGAATTAGAGCAATTGCAAGCGACAAGGTTAAAGTCAGCGCAGAGGGTACAAGGGAACAGGAGGTAGCTCGTCAGGTGATTTGTAAATTGGGTGCGCCTGTTGACAAATTTGTGTTTTGCTTTGAGCGAATTGTACAAATGGCAATTGCGATTTGTACAAATGGAACGCATAATCAAAATGAATAGAATCCACATAATGAAATTTCAATTAACACTTGAATGCATTATGTAATGAGAGTATACCATACATTCGGACATCAAATTACAGATACTGATGTGGTTTATATATATACTTAACAGATTTGTGCGTTCTAGAAGCATACACTGCAATTGGATTGTATTTGCTACAATCCACAAGCCTGAAAGTACTTTAGGTTGATAGACAACCTTACAAAGGCACACCAACTCGCGTTTCATACTCCACATTCATTTGCAACTCACAATTTACACATGTGAACAAAATATAATGATAATACGTTGACCAATCTTATTCCACAGACACATCTCACCCACATACAATCCACACATACCTCTAGGCTCATTGCCTGTAAGTGTTCCATTTCACGTGCGGTCACTTGATCCAGATTGACATTAATATCGTTAAGCAGCTGTTTGATACTTTCTCTTGTACTGGTTGGCTTGGTACTTGGTTCTGGACATGACCCTGGCGCCGCGTCCACATGCTCTATCAAGTTATTGTGGTGTTGCTCAAGGTTATCTAATTCTTGGGCTGCTGAATCGAACAGGCTTTCCAGATCCGTATCGATAGAGCAGCGATTCATGGCTAATGTAATTAGCGAGTTAGGACTAGATGAAGTGTGTCTTGAGCCGATCACAGTTGATGAGCTACTAGCGCTGCAGTTGGGATCGGGCTCCATCTCCAGTCTCTTCGCGTCGCCCTCGGCCTCTGGATTTGCCTCGGGCATCGCTATGCTGTTCGGTCGCTTAATGAGATTCGATAGGAAATCCATTTTTGTGTGAAAGTATTTTCCTTACGCGTAAGATTTCTCTCCACGCACGATTTGCTCCGTACGAACTACGGTTCACTGCGCGTGCCACAAACGGTAAACAATCAACGATTCCCCTTTGAATATATATATACAAATATATATATGTATATATTTCTATTTACTTGTGTAATATTAGAGTTCTATTATCGCCGCCTACTACTCAGTCGGATTGAAAAATATTTGATTTTTCTGCGCTCATCATTGAATAATAGATCCGATTTGAAGGCGTCGTTGTCCGCTCTCGTTTGTCTTGTCTTTCACGTTCCGCGTCGTTGTTTGAAATCAATTTAAAAATATTTTTTCGTTTCAATTCGCCTTGCGCCGGCGGCGTGTGTCTATGAATGGGTGTGTGTGTGTGGCATAGAGAGGGAGAGCCGCATCGCTGCTTATTCGAATGACATCCACAAAACGATCGCAGCGTTTACACTCTGCGCAACCCCCAAAGGTATTCTCTTTCTTACTCAGCGCTCGCTCTCGCTCTTTCACGATCAGTTAATCTCTAATAATCAAAGTCTAAGAGTCACTAAGTTTCAACATATTTTTATACCCTGAGCCCATTGAAAGTGGGAAATCAGGGTATAATGTTAATGTTAATGTAAATGTATGTAACAGGTAAAAGGAGACGTCGCAGACCATACAAAGTATATATATTCTTGATCAGCTCGATGAGCTGAGTTGATATAGCCCTGTACGTCTGTCCGTCCGTCCGTCTGTGTGAACGCGGCGATCTCGTAAACCACAGAAGCTAGAGAGCTGAAATTTGACATGTATACTCTTGAATACCATACGCTATACGAGTTTTTTTCAAAAATTCGATAACTCTTCCCGTTCTCTTTTTATCGATAAATTTCGATAAATTTTCGTCTCTTTTACATACCGCAAGAGCTAGAGACGTGAAATTCACTATGTAGATGCCTGTTATGAATACAAACATTTTGTAGTTTTTGGATATTTGATGCCACGCCCCCTTCGCCCTAAATTTGCAAAAAACGCATTTCAAATACTAGAGACTTGTGCTTCGGCACATACACACATATGAATAACATAATCATGCCCTGAAAGTTTGAATAACAAAGTCCTTCTAGAAAAAAGTTATTAAACATTTAATTTCCACAACATAAGCCTCTTGCAGCCCAAGCGCAGTCACTACGTCAACTGCGCAGTTGGCAGAGCGTGTGCTTGAGCGTTCGTCTGTTTGTGTGCATGTGTTGCTTGCAATATATGTATATGTAAACTAAGCATAGAATATTTGAAGTATCGGCACTTCGCAGGGCTCAGGGTATCTCCTAGTCGAGCCGTCTCGACTAGAGCATTCTAACTTGTTTAACTTTATCGACAGTGATACATAGATCTCGATATAAAATGGACTCTGCAGCTGATACACTGAAAACACAATCGGTAATAATACAGTTGCGTGCGTTTGTCAACGGCGCCAATTTTAAAAGAGAACAACTGATAATTTTTGATGGGTTTATGCTTATGATTTATTAAAAAAATATTTCTCTTTCCATAAATAACGGTTCATAGAATAACTATAATCATTTAACATTCAGTTAAATATCAGGCGCGTTCATTTCCAAAAATATATCTCTGTTGTCTTTCTTAAAGTAATTAATTTAAGAAACTGCTTAAACAAATTATATCACTTCTAAAGTAATTAAATATATATTTAAAAAATAGCTTTATTCTCTATGATGGTGATTAAAAAATTTCATTTGAATTTATCGTGTAGAATTATTAATGAGGTAACTAATCAATAAAGAATTGAAGGTAAATACTTAATATATGTCTTTTCACATTATTCTCTCCAGATGTTTTCAACATAATCACTTCAGCTCTAGGTTACTCTTGATGATATGTATATATATATATATATATATATATATATATATATATATATATATATATATATGGAATGAGATGTATATTTATATATCAATATCAATATAAACATATACATATATAATATATTGATATTTTATTATTATATTTTAAATTCAGTTTGGTTGATATCTACTACATCAATATGTGAGTATATATTTATACCCTGAGCCCATTGAAAATGGGAAATCAGGGTATAATGTTTTTGTGAAAATGTATTTAACAGGCAGAAGGAGACGTCGCAGACCATACAAAGTATAAAAGCATATATATATATATATATATATATATATATATATATATATATATTTTTTTTTTTTTTTTTTTCGTGTTTTTGTTGTTAAGTTTCCTTTGTAAACTGTAAATTGTTATGTTTTTCCTTTCTAAATCTCGATTCTATTCCGTATAGTATAGTATACGGCGAATACCGCTTGAACTTTACTTACAAATGTCCAAAAAGTATAATTTTAAAGTAATTTATAAAATTTGGATTCTAGATGAATCTAGACAGATATATATACATATATATATTTTTGTATTTGTATATATGTATATATATATATATAAATATATAAATATATAAATATATACGAGTTTTTTTTTCAAAAATTCGATAACTCTTCCCGTTCTCTTTTTATACCCTGAGCCCATTGAAAATGTGAAATCAGGGTATAATGTTTTTGTGAAAATGTATGTAACTCGCTATACGAGTTTTTTTCAAAAATTCGATAACTCTTTCCGTTCTCTTTTTATCGATAAATTTCGATAACTTTTCGTCTCTTTTACGTACCGTAAGAGCTAGAGACCTGAAATTCACTATGTAGATTCCTGTTGTGAATACAAACATTTTGTAATTTTTGGATTTTGGATGCCACGCCCCCTTCGCCCTAAATTTGCAAAAAACGCATTTCAAATACTAGAGACTGGTGCTTTGGCACATACACACATATGAGTAATATAACTATGCCCTGAAAGAATAAAAAAGTCCTTCTAGAAAAAAGTTATTAAACATTTAATTTCCACAACATAAGCCTCTTGCAGCCCAAGCGCTGTCCCTACGTCAACTGCGCAGTTGGCAGAGCGTGTGCTTGAGCGTTCGTCTGTGTGTGTGTATGTGTTGCTTGCAATATATGTATATGTAAACTAAGCATACAATATTTGAAGTATCGGCACTTCGCAGGGCTCAGGGTATCTCCTAGTCGAGCCGTCTCGACTAGAGCATTCTTACTTGTTTTTTTTGGAATTTAAGACATTTATGTAACATTATATTAATTGAGGATAAGTATTCAGGTTATTTTAATTGCGCCGGGCATGTTTCACATCTTACTTACTAACATAGATATTATATATGGCCATGCTCAAGGTATTATATTTTAGATTTCTATCGATTTTCTTTCTGTGGATTCGTTTCTGTGGAAACAGTAATCGTTTAGGTATTCGCTTCATCAAAAGAATTAGTTATAATAAATATTGATATACACATATATAAAGATACATATATATAAATAAGTTAGTATATAAGTATAGTATATAGTTTTCGTTTTAAAAGTTTGCAAGAGCATTATTTGTTTTTTTAATTTTAATTGAATTGAACTTATATATATATATATATATATATATATATATATATATATATATATATATTTTTTTTTTTTTTTTTTTTTTTTTAAATTTTTTTTTCGTGTTTTTATACCCTGAACCCATTGAAAATGAGAAATTAGGGTATAATGTTTTTGTGAAAATATGTGTAACAGGCAGAAAGAGACGTCGCAGACCATGCAAAGTATATATATATTCTTGATCATCTCGATGAGCTGAGTTGATATAGCCCTGTCCGTCTGTCCGTCCGTCCGTCCGCCCGTCCGTCCGTCCGTCCGTCCGTCCGTCGGTCTGTGTGTACGCAGCGATCTTGTAAACCACAGAAGCTAGAAAGCTGAAATTTGACATGTATACTCCTGAATACAATACGCTATACGAGTTTTTTTCAAAAATTCTATAACTCTTCCCGTTCTGTTTTTATCGATAAATTTCGAAAACTTTTCTTCTCGTTTGCGTACCGTAAGAGCTAGAGACGTGAAATTCACTGTGTAGATGCCTGTTGTGAATACAGACATTTTGTAATTTTTGGATTTTTGATGCCACGCCCCCTTCGCCCTAAATTTGCAAAAAACGCATTTCAAATACTAGAGACTGGTGCTTTGGCACATACACACATATGAGTAATATAACTATGCCCTGAAAGAATAAAAAAGTCCTTCTAGAAAAAGAGTTATTAAACATTTAATTTTCACAACATAAGCCTCTTGCAGCCCAAGCGCAGTCGCTACGTCAACTGCGCAGTTGGCAGAGCGTGTGTTTGAGCGTGCGTCTGTGTGTGTGTATGTGTTGCTTGCAATATATGTATATGTAAACTAAGCATAGAATATTTGAAGTATCGGCACTTCGCAGGGCTCAGGGTATCTCTTAGTCGAGCCGGCTCGACTAGAGCATTCTTACTTCTTGTTGTTAAGTTTCCTTTGCAAATTGTAAAGTGTTATGTATTATTTCTATATGTTCTTTCCTTACTTTTGCACAATTTCAACAGTTGATTTGGTTGCCGTAGCGTCCTGACCTGACCTCAACCTCCACCTCATTCATCCTCAGACATCCTCGTGCGTTTTGGTTGTCCAAATGCCGGGCATAAGCTCTGGAGGTAAATTCGACTGTGGGGTGGTCAATTTCCTAAAAGTATTTGTAGCTTGGATGGTATTGCTGGCATTGGAGTTGGGCTCGAAGCCCTTGTTGTCCAGTCCATCGATGACAGTGAACTGTGTGGTCATGTTCTGGGCGGCATGTGATCCAGGCGAAGCGGGCCGTGTGATGGGATGTGTGCGTGGACTGCTGATCATGGACATGCAGAAGCCACCAATCACCGCTAGTGCTGTATACGAAGTCTGCGGAATAAGCTGGCCAATGACAACGGTGGAGCCAATGAACGGAGCACCCAATAGCCAGAAGCGTGCCCAGCATATGGTCGAGAAGGATGTTATTTTGCGTTTCTCCTGGCTTACAAGCTCCACAGTGCTGGTGGTCAGAATGGATAGCGACGTGGATATGGCCATCTTGGACACCATAGCCGTGCACATGAGCATTGCAACGTTGGCATCGAGACCAACGACGGACGGCTTGGGCACCAGCCAACAGCACCAGGCAAAGCAACCGGCAACGATATTGAAGATGCCCGCCCAGAGCCACTTGCGTGTGGTCTTCATGATCAAATAGAGTCCAAAGAATGTGCCAATCATCTCACTTAAGCCGGCCACGAAGGTATTGATGTACAGGTGTTCACGACTGAAGGATCTTATGTTCAGCAGGCAGCCGCAGTAGGCGCTGATGTATAGCGACCATGAGAGATGTACGCAGATCATGTGCCGCACTGCCTTGTCGCCTTTCCAGATGGACCACCAGCTCGGTGGAGCCGGCGCATCCATGGCCGTTTGTGCCTGCAATTCTAGCTGCTGGTCAATGTCATGGGGCAGACTGAGACGTGTGCCATTCATCTCGGCACATTCGAGCAAAATCTTCTTGGCATCCTGCACGCGGCCACGCTCTATCATCCAGCGTGGCGAGTCCGGAATCCATCTACGAAAGTTATTTCATACAAATTTTGTTAATACTGCGAATTTTACTTTTAATTTCTGTAAACAAAATTAGTCTCATCTCTAGTGGATGCTTACAGCGTTGCCACCCAGGCATCATATACAAAGCAAAGAATATATTGTGAATTTTTTCGACTTCGAATTCGAATTTCAAATATAAACTGCATACGCTTCTTAAGTTGATTTAATTGGTACTTACTGCCACAAGTAAATGAGTATAAGTGTGGGCCAAGAGATGGCCATGTACAGATGTGACCAGCTGGACCAAAAGCTAGCTAATCCCGGCAACATCATAACTCCAATAGACCAGAATTGCTCGAACAGGGTTGAAACATACGTGCGATGCTTGCCACCAGTGATGTCTGACACTGAAAGATAACAGTTATTTAAGCGTGCCATCGATGGCTTTCTGATAAACACTTACTTATCATGGAGCCGGCGGTGTACATCTGAGCGCAGCAGACAGCGGAGAGGCATCTGAAGAATACATGAAGTTCATAGGAAGACACATGGCCAGTTAGATTTCCGCAAAAGATTTGTGTTATCATTCCAAAGAGCATAACGTAGCGTGGACTGAAGCTGCAGTTTGCGAGAAAGAGAGAGAGAGAGAGAGAGAGAGCGAGAGAGATCAGTTAGAATATCAATTTGGGAACTTCCAATTGGACATACTATTTCAAAAGGTGATTGGCCAAAATTCCACCCATGAGCACACCAAACAGATGGAAGAACTGAGTTACGGACACGAGTATGTCGCGGGAGCAGACGAGATCGTATTGCGTGACCACCGAATGGTAGTTGCTTTCGTGCTGAAACTCCGTGCAGGGTATTACGTTGGAGTTGCGATGTAGTGGCTTTTCCCAAATGCGTGGTTCCTGGGCGATGTCCTCGTATTTATAAAAGTGATGCACATGCTGTTGGGCATCCTCGTACACATTGCAAAAGTCGATGGTGAATTCCTGATCCTCTTTCTCCTCCTTTTGCGGATGCGAGACCTTGATCCATTGCGTCTGATTGTGGACGCCAAACTGGGACGGAGGCTTGCAAAAGAATTCACCATGGCGGGGCGCCGGTGCCGTGAATATGATACAAGCCATAAACCAGGAGGACGGTATTTTGCAGAGAAAGATTAGTATTACAGTGCGTAGTTGCCACTTGCCCCAATGGCCGGTGATTTGGCCTACTGCATCCACTTTGTTTTGTATTTTGGTATTTGGCTTCGGTCCCTGCCCTTTGAGATTTGCAAAAGTGTCCTGCGGATAAGTCTTGGGTTCGTTAATTGGCTTATTATTTGGCGTCTGGCCACCCTGTGGCGTGAAGAACTCCTCCTCGTTGTTGTTGTTGCTGTTGGGTTCACCGTGTTCAAAGTCGAGCTTGGATGTGAGCGAAGGTGACAGCGTGAGCGAAGGATTGGCCGAGGAATAGTTGGCCAGCGAGTTGAGACTTCGACACTTCTTGGAGGTGCGTGGAATAGCTGCTTCAATACCAAGTGATGAGCTCGGTGATATGTTCGGACTAGTTACGTATACGGGTGAGCTATTCGGAGTTTTGAATAGCGTGGAATCGTCCTTCTTCAACGGTATCACCGGTGTCTCTGCCTGTAAACGAGTAAAGGCATGGCCAAAAGAGAGCATTAATAAGTTTTCTACTGTAAGTTCAACTCCGAAAGAGTTGTTTATGCAATTGGTATATCGTGTTTATTTCGTTTTAGTCTCAAATGCAATGCAGTTGATCTTTTAACAAAGCCTCGCCACAAAACTCGAACTAATTTCATTGAACTGCACGTCAGCTACGCATGATAATCCAATTAAAGCTCCAACTAGAAATTCCGATTTCACTTTTACCGCAAATCATTCAAAATGCTTTCAGCGCTTGGCTGTTTAGCCAAGCTAAGCTGTTTAGCCACTAAGAACATCTGACCTTAACTTTATATTGATCACCAATATTTCAGCCATACCCACACACGCACATCTGCACATGCACACACAATGCCCGATTCGCCATTATGTTTCCTTGATTATCTCAAGTAGTGGCCATCCTCAACTCGAGTGCATTCCACTGCCTGCATTATCTGTTGCGGTCTAAACGAACCACCATCAGCGCTCGTATCGGGAATCTGTTGCATGGCAACTTGGCTATCAAATAATTAATAAAAATTGCTCTGGCGCCGGGGTCCGGGCTGGGCCCTCAGCTTCGCAGCTCCTACGTAGCCTAGGTCAATTTATGACGCAATTGAAGTAATTTACAACGCAAAACCAGACAGAGCCAACTACATATCTAATCGAAGCACACACACACCCTTGCCGTTTGATTGCAATTCAGGCGAGGCGCATACTATAAGTTCCGAAGCTGTTCACTCAATGTAGGGGCTGCCGGTTGCCGGCTGCTGGCTGCCGGCTGTCGGCTGCCGGCTGTCGGCTGCCGGCAACTGTCATGTCCTTGGCCGGCTGTGAATCAGGTCATTTTAGTGGGTCGCTCAGCTGCAGTCGGTATTTAGTGTACTATATACTAGATACGGTCTTTGGTATACTGTATATTCGGTACGGCAGACTGTTTAAGTTATAAAACATTTAATTTTCACAACTTAAGCCTCTTGCGGCCCAAGCGCAGTCGCTACGTCAACTGCGCAGTTGGCAGAGCGTGTGCTTGAGCGTTCGTCTGTGTGTGTGTATGTGTTGCTTGCAACATATGTATATGTAAACTAAGCATAGAATATTTGAAGTATCGGCACTTCGCAGGGCTCAGTGTATCTCCTAGTCGAGCCGTCTCGACTAGAGCATTCTTACTTGTTTATTTTAATTTTTCTATATAATAACAAGTAAGAATGCTCTAGTCGAGACGTCTCGACTAGGAGATACCCTGAGCCCTGCGAAGTGCCGATACTTAAAATATTCTATGCTTAGTTTACATACACATATATTGCAAGCATCACATACACACACAGACGCACGCTCAAGCACACACTCTGCCAACTGCGCAGTTGACGTAGCGACTGCGCTTGGGCGGCAAGAGGCTTATGTTGTGGAAATTAAATGTCTAATAACTTTTTTTCTAGCAGGACTTTTTTATTCAAACTTTCAGGGCATGATTATGTTATTCATATGTGTGTATGTGCCGAAGCACAAGTCTCTAGTATTTGAAATGCGATTTTTGCAAATTTAGGGCGAAGGGGGCGTGGCATCCAAAAACCAAAAATTACAAAATGTCTGTATTCACAACAGGAATCTACATAGTGAATTTCAGGTCTCTAGCTCTTACGGTACGTAAAAGAGACGAAAAGTTATCGAAATTTATCGATAAAAAGAGAACGGGAAGAGTTATCGAATTTTTGAAAAAAACTCGTATAGCGTATGGTATTCAGGAGTATACATGTCAAATTTCAGCTCTCTAGCTTCTGTGGTTTACGAGATCGCTGCGTTCACACAGACGGACGGACGGACGGACGGACGGACGGACAGACGGACAGGGCTATTTCAACTCAGCTCTTCGAGCTGATCAAGAATATATATACTTTGTATGGTCTGCGACGTCTCCTTCTGCCTGTTAATTTTGTTTGTTTTGTTTTTCGAAATTTCGATTTTTTACATATTTTTTTAAGGATTTAGGATTTGTTGCACATCTGCATCAAATGCGCTTGTGGTCAAAAATATTTCTGTATTTCTCAGCGTATTGAAAAAAGTGTTTTAAAGCTTATTTAAGCTGTTAATTATATATATAATATTTTTTAATGAATATAAATTAATTTATAGAAGATGAAAATTTCTGAAACAATTATTTCTTTTGTTAAAGCAAAGTGCCACACCACATTTTTCGCACATTGTCTGAGATAAACCTGTGCAATTGGGATATTTGCACCGTATTCTCTTGTCAGTCCATGATGGCTAATGGCCAACCTGATCTTGACGCACCATCTGGTTTGGAACATGCTGAGTTGGGCCTCTCTGCTTCTTTTGCTGAAGTTCATTTTCAACAGTAGAACCTCGTTTTCCAGTTTTAGATTTTGTTTTCACTTTTGTCAAAACTTCAGCAATATCAAGCCGCAACTCAGACGAACTTAAAAGTTTTGCTGATGATGCATTTTCTTTATGAACACGTTTATACAATAACCAAGCATTGCTGACTGTCAAGTCAAGCAGGTGATAAAACACTCGATCTTGCCAGCGTCTACTCCTTATCAAAATTTTATACCGCCCGATTATACTATCTATTAGATCAACGCCTCCCATATACCTATTGTATTGAGCAACAGCAAATGGACGAACAATGCTCCAACAAACTGTCGAATGTCTAATGATGTAAAAGTAAAGCTTGAATTAACGTCTTTTTGGCGAACATAAAGGTTAGTTTCAATGGCAATGTTTTCGAAAATATGTTTTGGAAAAAGATACCACAAAAATTGTATTGGCAAGGAAAGTTCCATAAGTTCTGGAGGCATGGCGGAACTTCCGATCAGCTGAAGTTGATTTTCATTTAAAAGTAGACTGCGTTGTCTCCATAAAAGATTTCTTTTCATATTCACATTGCAAGTAGCTATTTTACTTGGCTCAGGATCATCAATGATAATGGAGCTTGAAACGTCGAACTCATTCGGCGCTTCATTTTGATCATCGATGACATCATCATCACTGCTATTTTCATCCACATTATCTGAATAAAAATCGCTATCCTCATCAGCAGAAAAGTCCAATTCACCTTCGCTATCCAGACTTTTAAACAACCTCTCAATTTGAGAAGACGTTAACCCTTTTCGTGACATTTTTCCTGAATAAGAAGTACTATTGCCAAAAGATACATATTAATATATGGACCCAATAGAAAAACATAAAATACATATACCAGGACAGTTCCGGAGACACATTACTTCACATAACAACATATAACAACATATAACAAGTAAGAATGCTCTAGTCGAGACGGCTCGACTAGGAGATACCCTGAGCCCTGCGAAGTGCCGATACTTCAAATATTCTATGCTTAGTGTACATATACATATATTGCAAGCAACACACACACACACACAGAAGCACGCTCAAGCACACGCTCTGCCAACTGCGCAGTTGACGTAGCGACAGCGCTTGGGCTGCAAGACGCTGATGTTGTCGAAATTAAATGTTTAATAACTTTTTTTCTAGCAAGACTTTTTTATTAAAACTTTCAGGGCATGATTATGTTATTCATATGTGTGTATGTGCCGAAGCAGAAGTCTCTAGTATTTGAAATGCGTTTTTTGCAAATTTAGGGCGAAGGGGGCGTGGCATCCAAAAACCAAAAATTACAAAATGTCTGCATTCACAACAGGAATCTATATAGTGAATTTCAGCTCTCTAGCTCTTACGGTACGTAAAAGAGACAAAAAGTTATCGAAATTTATCGATAAAAAGAGAACGGGAAGAGTTATCGAATTTTTGAAAAAAACTCGTATAGCGTATGGTATTCAGGAGTATACATGTCAAATTTCAGCTCTCTAGCTTCTGTGGTTTACGAGATCGCTGCGTTCACACAGACGGACGGACGGACGGACGGACGGACGGACGGACAGACGGACAGGGCTATTTCAACTCAGCTCATCGAGCTGATCAAGAATATATATACTTTGTATGGTCTGCGACGTCTCCTTCTGCCTGTTACATACATTTTCACAAAAACATTATACCCTGATTTCCCATTTTCAATGGGCTCAGGGTATAAAAATTCAAAACACAACACATAACTCAAAACCAAACACTGTGTGTTGCATATATGCAACAAAATAAATACGGCAAAATTATACTCAAAAATTGACATTTGATGCATATCTGCAACAAAACGATTTTTCAATTTTACTCACAATACACAACAATAAACATAAAAACTTCACAGTACACGTATATATGATATATTTACCTCTTTTATTTTAAAGTTTTTCCGAAATATATATTTTATACTTTTAACAAAAATGTGCAAAAAATTTCATGAGCGTATATCAAATGCGATACTCAAAATATTGGCGGGAAAAGTGAACATATGCTATCCAGACTTGTAAATGTACCCAAACTCAAATATCAATAAAACGTACATATGTTTCAGATCTGTATCATATAACAACATACCACTTTCTTGACATACAATACCAAATAATACTATTTTAGCGGTATGTTACAGATATGCAACACGGCCATATAAAGGGTTAATTAAATTATAGAAATTATATATATATCAATATTCAAATACGAAAATGGCTAAAATAATATCTTCTATATCAAATTTATCAAAATTGAAATTTTCTTCCTTGCGCGTATATATTTTAACTGCACACAGCTGATTGACCTGCCTCCAAGCCGGTGAGCAACAGCAAAGAAGAGACAAAACAAGCCGAAATGGTGTATAATGCGCAAAAAACGAGTGTAAAATAACGAATGTAAAACAGGGCGTATGCGTAATGGGGTTACACATTATATACTGCATAACGTAAACAGTCTGCCGTACCGAATATACAGTATACCAAAGACCGTATCTAGTATATAGTATACTAAATACCGACTGCAGTATACAGAGCTGAGCGACCCACTAAAATGACCTGATTCACAGCCGGCCAAGGACATGACAGTTGCCGGCAGCAGACAGCCGGCAGCCCCTACATTGAGTGAACAGCTTCGGAACTTATAGTATGCGCCTCGCCTGAATTGCACTCAAAGGGCAAGGGCAAGGATATAGCCCTGTCCGTTCGTCCGTCCGTCTGTGTGAACGCAGCGATCTCGTAAACCACAGAAGCTAGAGAGCTGAAATTTGACATGTATACTCCTGAATACCATACGCTATACGAGTTTTTTTGCAAAAATTCGATAACTCTTCCCGTTATCTCTTTATCGATAAATTTCGATAACTTTTCTTCTTTTTTGCGTACCGTAAGAACTAGAGATATGAAATTCACTGTGTAGATGCCTGTTATAAATACAAACTTTTGTAATTTTTGGATTTTGGATGCCACGCCCCTTTCGCCCTAAATGTGCATTTCAAATACTAGAGACTTGTGCTTCGGCACATACACACATATGAATAACATAATCATGTCCTGAAAGTTTGAATCAAAAAGTCCTTCTAGAAAAAAAGTTATTAAACATTTAATTTCCATAAGCTTTTTGCAGCCCAAGCGCAGTCACTACGTCAACTGCGCAGTTGGCAGAGCGGGCTTCTGACACCAGTGGCAAAGCGGCGCTGTGGATATGCGGCAATCCAGTGAATGCTAATGTCAAGTCATTCAATGGGTTTATGCGCGCTCAATACGGCAGCATATGGATCTACAGCTGCTATCTGGCGCCCAGCATGTAGCTCAATGAGTTCACATCGGTGCTCGACGAACTTGCCGAGGATGCAAGAGGCCGGAAGGCTATCATAGCCGGGGACTTCAACGCTTGGGCCTTGGAATGGGGCAATCATTCAACAAATGCCAGAGGTCGCACTCTACTAGAGATCTTTGCGACGCTGGATGTGGCTCTGCTCAACTCCGGACGCGAGTTTACTTTCAGCTGGGCTGGCTTTGGATCCATAATCGACATAACTTTTGTCGCTTCGTCCCTTTTTCGCGAGGCAAAGTGGAGGATCAGCGATAGCTACACGGGCAGCGATCACTCCACGCTATTGTTCAAAATCGGCGTACCAGTTGGTAGGGTGCCGACAATATGAAGGGAAGGTTATCGGCTGAATACCATCAACCCGACAACATTCTCGGAGGCCATCCTGGCTCTGGGCACATCTGGCAATGCTGAAACCAGAGCTTGCCAAATGGTGTCCCAAATACAATACGCCTGCAAGGCTAGTACGCAACGACGCAAACAGGACATACGACACCAAGCGCCTATGTACTGGTGGACCGAGCATATAAGCGAAATAAGGAGTATCTGCGTCCGCGCGAGAAGAAGCTATCATCGAGCCCGCGGAAGGCCTACGTTTGCAGAAAAGCAGCTAGCATACCAGGAAGCAAGACGGCAGCTGAAGAAAGCCATACGGTCTAGTAAACGAGACTATTTTCTAGACCTATGCGACTCAGCCGAATTTGACCCATTGGGCAGAGCATATAAAACGGTGGTCAAAAGACTCTACGCCGGCAAGCAAGTGCTGCCTACGGATCGATCGGAGCTCAAGACAATCGTGGAAACACTGTTTCCAGATAGATCTAGCTCCATACATGGACCTGACCACGCATCAGCAAGGTGGGGCTCGAGAAACGATCACCCTGTTCTAGCAACAGATGAGAAAATTTTGGTAGCTGCCAGGAAACTAAGACCCAACTCTACGCCGGGCCCGGACGGGATACCCAATCGAGCACTAAAGTTGGCCATTGCTTTGCACCCAACAACGTTTACGGAGTTATACAATGCTTGTTTAACTCAGGAAACATTCCCTGCAATCTGGAAGACCCAGAACCTGGTATTGCTACCAAAGGCTGGCAAACCACCGGAGGAGCCATCATCTTACAGGCCAACATATCTCTTAGACACCATGGGAAAGGTGTTTGAGAAATTGGTCTGCTTGAGACTGGAAGCTGCAATCTCGAGCGCAGGCGGTCTGTCCCCAAACCAATTTAGATTCCGGAAAGCCATGTCAACAACGGATGCACTGAGTAAAGTTGTTGGCCTCGCATCCTCCGTCATCCAAGGTGCCAGATGGAAGCACGGCTCGAAGCAGTATTGCATCATAGCGACACTGGATGTGAAAAACGCATTCAATACAGCTAGCTGGGATATGATACTAGATGCGCTAGCACAATATAATATCCATAAACATCTAAAAGATATAATAAGGAGCTATGTACTTCAGAGGAATCATGCTAAATACGCGGGGACCAAAGCAACAACGACGCCTCCTTCTTATGAGCGTCATGAGGTCCGTCATCTTATACGCAGCGCCAATCTGGTCACGAGCAATGGCTACTCCCAGCTACAGCCGAGGTATTCGAGCCACCTACCGACTAAGCGCAATCCGAGTCAGCTGTTGTTTCAGAACAGTCTCTGATGACGCGGCGCTAGTCTTAGCCGGAATGCTTCCACTGGAGGACTTGGTCGCCGAAGCTGTGGAGCGGAGTACACAGGAACCAGCACGCAGCTCTCGGAACGAAACCAGGGCGAGCATTATCACACGATGGCAAAGAAGATGGGACAACTCGACGAAAGGACGATGGACGTACATGCTCATCCCGGCGCTGGAGCCATGGCTAAATCGTAAGCATGGCGAGATTAATTTCTATGTTTCGCAGATCCTCTCTGGACATGGATGCTTCCGGAGCTACCTAAAACGGTTTGGCCACGACGACTCTGACGAGTGAAACTGGTGCGGACAAGGACTGGTGGAAGACGCCAGACACTCAATCTTCGAGTGTGAACGCTTCCTGGTAGAGAGGCGTGGTCTAGAGGCAGCAGTGGGCCGCTCCATCAAACCGGAGAACCTGGTGGAGATCATGTTGGAGTCAGAGTCAGCTTGGAAGTTGATAAGCTCCTTCGCTGCCTCAGTCATGGTGGAGCTACGCAAGGTCGAGCGAAGAAGACAACAAACTCCCCTTGTTTAAGATAGCGCAAAGCGCTTGCGAAGCAATACTTCACGGTAGTCCCGCAAGCATCGCGCGCTACTCTTAAACCCAATATAAATTAATTGTATACCAAATTATAAACAAGTAAGAAGGCTCTAGTCGAGACGGCTCGACTAGGAGATACCCTGAGCCCTGCGAAGTGCCGATACTTCATATATTATATGCTTAGTTTACATATACATATATTGCAAGCAACACATACACACACAGAGACGAACGCTCAAGCACACGCTCTGCCAACTGCGCAGTTGACGTAGCGACAGCGCTTGGGCTGCAAGACGCCTACGCAATGGGAAATTAAATGTTTAATAACTTTTTTTCTAGCAGGACTTTTTTATTCAAACTTTCAGGGCATGATTATGTTATTTATATGTGTGTATGTGCCGAAGCACAAGTCTCTAGTATTTGAAATGCGTTTTTTGCAAATTTAGGGCGAAGGGGGCGTGGCATCCAAAATCCAAAAATTACAAAATGTCTGCATTCACAACAGGCATCTACACAGTAAATTTCATGTCTCTAGCTCTTACGGTACGTAAAAGAGACGAAAAGTTATCGAAATTTATCGATAAAAAGAGAACGGAAAGAGTTATCGAATTTTTGAAAAAAACTCGTATAGCGTATGGTATTCAGGAGTATACATGTCAAATTTCAGCTCTCTAGCTTCTGTGGTTTACGAGATCGCTGCGTTCACACAGACGGACGGACGGACGGACGGACGGACGGACGGACGGACGGACGGACAGACGTACAGGGCTATATTAACTCAGCTCATCGAGCTGATCAAGAATATATATACTTTGTATGGTTTGCGACGTTTCCTTCTGCCTGTTACATACATTTTCACAAAAACATTATACCCTGATTTCCCATTTTCAATGGGCTCAGGGTATAACAAGTAAGAATGCTCTAGTCGAGACGGCTCGACTAGGAGATACCCTGAGCCATGCAAAGTGCCGATACTTCAAATATTCTATGCTTAGTTTATATATACATATACTGCAAGCAACACATACACACATACAGACGCACGCTCAAGCACACGCTCTGCCAACTGCGCAGTTGCCGTAGCGACTGCGCTTGGGCTGCAAGACGCCTACGCTATGGGAAATTAAATGTTTAATAACTTTTTTCTAGCAAGACTTTTTTATTCAAACTTTCAGGGCATGATTATGTTATTCATATGTGTGTATGTGCCGAAGCACAAGTCTCTAGTATTTGAAATGCGTTTTTTGCAAATTTAGGGCGAAGCGGGCGTGGCAATCAAAATCCAAAAATTACAAAATGTCTGTATTCACAACAGGAATCTACATAGTGAATTTCAGGTCTCTAGCTCTTACGGTACGTAAAAGAGACGAAAAGTTATCGAAATTTATCGATAAAAAGCGTTCACACAGACGGACGGACGGACGGACGGACAGACGGACAGGGCTATTTCAACTCAGCTCATCGAGCTGATCAAGAATATATATACTTTGTATGGTCTGCGACGTCTCTTTCTGGCTGTTACATACATTTTCACAAAAACATTATACTCTGATTTCCCATTTTCAATGGGCTCAGGGTATAAAAACAGAAAAAGTTTCCTATGCCACATTCAAATTAGATTATGCACGCAAATTAGATTACGTATACGCGACGTGTCCTGTCAATTGTTACCGCCAAATGCAAAAACTTGTTCTCTTTGCACGGCAGAAGGAATAATGTGATGCTGGACACCATGCAAAGCACTAAAAGCTTTTCACAACAATATAATAAGTTTAAAGGTTTTTAGGTAGAAATTATATTATTTTACTTTGCATTTTCTGTTGTCGCACGCATTGTCTTGCCACGAGCTGTTCCATGCAACTGCGTGCCATCAATTAGAAACAAAATGACCAAGTTGTAATTTAATGCTATGTAGTTATTTTACCCTGTAATAGTAGTTATTACACCCTTTGACATGTATACTCCTGAATACCATACGCTATACGAGTTTTTTTCTTCAAAAATTCGAAAACTTTTCGTCTCTTTTATGTACCGTAAGAGCTAGAGACATGAAATTCACTGTGTAGATGCCTGTTGTGAATACAGACATTTTTTAATATTTGGATTTTTGATGCCACGCCCCCTTCGCCCTAAATTTGCAAATAACGCATTTCAAATACTAGAGACTTGTGCTTCGGCACATACACACATATGAATAACATAATCATGACCTGAAAGTTTGAATAAAAAAGTCCTTCTAGAAAAAAAGTTATTAAACATTTAATTTCCACAACATAAGCCTCTTGCAGCCCAAGCGCAGTCGCTACGTCAACTGCAGAGCGTGTGCTTGAGCGTGCGTCTGTGTGTGTGTATGTGTTGCTTGCAATATATGTATATGTAAACTAAGCATAGATTATTTTAAGTATCAGCACTTCGCAGGGCTCAGGGTATCTCCTAGTCGAGCATTCACGCCTAGAGTTTTTTTACTTGTTCAGACGGCATATTACGTATTTATTTGATTTTGCTGAACACTCAGCGCATATTATTTTCGCATTCAGATATTTCCTTTATTTGTTTGTTTTTATTTATTTACTTCGAATTATCTAGGTTTGCAAATCAAGAACAACAAGTAAGAATGCTCTAGTCGAGCCGGCTCGACTGGGAGATACCCTGAGCCCTGCGATGTGCCGATACTTGAAATATTCTAAGCTTAGTTTACATATACATATATTGCAAGCAACACATACACACACAGACGCACGATCAAGCACACGCTCTGCCAACTGCGCAGTGGACGTAACGACTGCGCTTGGCCTGCAAGAAGCCTATGTTATGAAAAATTAAATGTTTAATAACTTTTTATACCCTGAGCCCATTGAAAATGGGAAATCATTCCGTCCGTCTGTGTATGTGTTGCTTATGATGTATGTATGTACATACATACATATAAAAGAAACAGAATTTGCGGAATATCGGTGCTTCGCTGGGTTCAGGGTATTTCTTAGACGGGCGCCACTGACTAGAGTTTTCTTACTTGTTTATTCTTGAACTACCTTTATCATATTCACAAATCCAACTTTTGCCCTAAGGTTAAAGTGCATGGTTAAAATGTAAGTGGAAGTCGCAAATCTAATTTGCGTGCAGCGTATATATATGTATATACAAGAATACATACTTACATAACACATACATACATACATATGTATTAGATAACACGCAGTATTCTGACTTTGACATAGAATATCTTGCCAATGAGGCTGAATACAGGAACTACGTCGAGGTAATAATTTGAATTTACTGCTGCAACTACGCTTACGCGCGCTCCAGGATTTAGCTACAGCATGCCATGGCAAGGTCACGCAACTGGCAAGGCTAACTAATAATAATAACTAGATCAAATTACAACTTGGTCATTTTGTCCCTAATTGACGGCACGTAAGCTGCATGGAATTTCTAGCTAAAAAACTTTTAAACTTATTATATTGTTCTGAAAAGCTTTTAGTGGTCTCCCTGGTGGCCAGCAGCCTTCTGCCGTGCAAAGAGAAGAAGTGTTTGCATTTGGCGTAAACAATTGTCAGGACACGTCGCGTATACGCAATCTAATTTACGTGCAGAAAGTGGCATATGCAACTTTTTCTGTTTTTATACCCTGAGCCCATTGAAAATGGGAAATCAGGGTATAATGTTTTTGTGAAAATGTACGTTACAAGCAGAAGGAAGCGTCGCAGACCATACAAAGTATATATATTCTTGATCAGCGCGATGAGCTGAGTTGATATAGCTTTGTCCTTTTGTCCGTCCGTCCGTCCGTCCGTCCGTCCGTCAGTCCGTCTGTGTGAAGAAGCTAGAGAGCTGAAATTTGACATGTAGACTCGTGAATACCATACGCTATACGAGTTTTTTTTCAAAAATTCGATAACTCTTCCCGTTCTCTTTTTATCGATAAATTTCGATAACTTTTTTTCTAGAGCCATGAAATTTACTGTGTAGATGGCTGTTGTGAATACAGACATTTTTTAATTTTTGGATTTTGGATGCCACGCCCGCTTCGCCCTAAATTTGCAAAAAAAACGCATTTTTGCACTTAATCATGCCTTGAAAGTTTAAATACGAAAGTAATGCTAGAAAAAAAGTTATTAAACATTTAATTTCCACAACATAAGCGTCTTGCAGCCCAAGCTCAGTCGCTCCGTCAACTGCGCAGTTGGCAGAGCGTGTGCTTGAGCGTGCGTCTGTGTGTGTTACTTATGATTTACATACATACATATATTTAAAAGAAACAGAGAATTTGCAGAATATCGGTTCTTCGCTGAGGTCAGGGTATCCTCGTCACCGACTAGAGGTTTCTTACTTACATATTAGCGCATGAATGTGCGTCGTCAAATTCAATTTGAAAACATTTTTCATGCAGCATTTGCGACGTCAAAGGGAAGCTACAAAAAAAGAAACTGAACTCACAGAAAAGGAGCAAGAATTTGGGCGAATTTCCAACAGTTTTTATGCAATAAATATTGAGCAAAAGAGCATCAACCTAATGGGAGGCTGTTCGCATTGGTAGTTGAGGGGTTTCCATTGGGTTTCAGAAACCCAATTACACAGAAAGCAAATACGCTGGAATTGTCATTATACCCTGGACCCATTGAAAATAGGAAAATCAGGGTATAATATTTTTGTTATAATGTATGTAACACGGAGAAGGAGACGTGGCAGAAAGTATATATATTCTTGATCAGGAAGACAAGACGAGTCGAGTTAGCCATGTCTGTCTGTGTGAACGCGTCGATCTCAGAACCTATAAGAGCTAGAGAAATTTTTTATGTAGGCAAGTTTGTTTTAAAATGTCGATAACATATCCCGTTTTAATGTTATCGATTAAAAACGAAATCGATATTCAGCTATAAAAATTCTATCTAATTCATCTTTACAGCTTGAGTGTTCAAATTTTGTTTTTAGTTTTATGTGTGCTTAATACAATTTTGTGTCTTATTAAATTTTGGATGTCACGCCCCCTTCTCCCAAAATTTTCTAAACACGTATTTCAAATACTAGAAACACACATATGAATAACATAGTCATGCCCTGAAAGTTTGATTATGAAAGTCCATCCAAAAAAGTTATTAAACATTTAATTTCCCATAACTTTGGCGTCTTGCAGCCCAAGCGCAGTCGCTACGTCAACTGCGCAGTTGGAAGAGCGTGTGCTTGGGCCTGCGTCTGTGTGTGTGTGTGTTGCTTATGATGTACATACAGACATTTAAAAGAAACAGACCATTTGCGGAATAGCGGTTCTTCGCTGGGTTCAGAGTATCCCCTAGTCAGGCGCCACCGACTAGAGTTTTCTTGTTTGATATTGAAATCTGTTAAACGGTAATAATTGATTAATATACATAAAATGAACATTTAAATGTTGAGTGAAGCGATTCAAATTGTAATTTAATTTGGTTCAATTTATATATACATACATATGTTGGAGCGTCAATTTACACTGTTGTTGGTTGACTTGACTTTAGCGCAGCGAGTTTCGTTTGCACACAGATCCCGAATAACACTGAACTGCAACTGAACTGCCTGTGTTCATATAATTATCTTGGGCTTACCGAACCACGCTCGGCGACAGCTTATGTAGCTGTTGCCTCGCTAAAACGGGACTTTCTCGAACTACAAAGCAACATCGGAAACTTCTTGGAATTATGATTCTTAAGAATATTCTCGAAGACGCACTAATACACACCTAGTGCTACTCTCACACATATTATCAGCACGAGCTGACACAGTGCCAGCATAATTTCCAACTAATTACACTCCGACACGGCCATCCTGACCACAACACGACCTCGTGTAATCCTACAACAATGCTTTACTACTTAAATCATTTTCTTCATAAATTATCGAATATAATTTAATTTTAACATTTTCATCCTCCATACAACTTTATCAACTACAACTACCAAATTTTAGTTTCAACTTTTAATCTTCTAAAAATTTTAAATTCAACTCTTTGCTTCACTCTTAAACAATTCATCTTTAAATTAATTTACTTTATTAATCATTCTTTTCTTTATCATAAACCCAAGTGGTTTCGATTTCCATCATCTTATGCGCCACACGCCATGATCAAAACATTTGTTTTGCACTTGTGCTTGCATTATGACAAATTCTTTCAAGTTTTATAATCAGCCTTTCAGGCATCCATACTGTCTCTTGCAATAGTTTCACTGTCAGTACTGTCTCTTTCAACAATTTCAACCATTTCATTACTGTCTCTTTCAACAGTTTCAACTGCCAATACTGTTTTTTTTAACAGTTTCTTTTATGTCAATACTGTATCTTTCAACAGTTTCTTTTTCACTATCATTTAAAGCCTCTCCACTACTTTCTAGTTCAACTAGTACATACTCCTCAAGCAATATTCTTATATCTTCGTGACCATACTTATTTTTTCTATTATTTGTCAATGGTCTAAGGATATATCTATGTATCTCCGTCTAACAATTCAGCTATTTGTAAATGACCTCTTCATTTTTTTAACAACACAAAATCTCCTACTTTGTATCCAATAACCTTAGCCTTAGTTCTACCATTTCTCTGAATTTTCCGATAAATTATTCCTTCTCTTGTCTCGTAAGTTCTTGCAACGTCCTTGGCAAGAGAATTATCTTTTAATTTATTCACAATATTAATAATATCGGAATCTTTGCGCTGTTCAGCCATAAGCCATTTACTAGATATCTCTGCCAGATTGACTCGTTTCTCAGAAATTTTACAAGTATCAATCGCATAAACGGTGAGAACCGTCCCTCCTGTTCACCAACATTATGATATGCATAGGGTGAACAACCTGCCCTTATGACACTACACTCTAACAATTCTCCAATCCTGTATAATATATATATATATATATATATATATATATACATTTTCACAAAAACATTATACGCTGATTTCCCATTTTCAATGGGCTCAGGGTATAACAAGTCGGTGGAGCCTGACTAGGGGATACTCTGAACCCAGCGAAGAACCGCTAATCCGCAAATGCTCTGTTTCTTTTAAATGTCTGTATATATGTATATATATATATATATATATATATATATATATATATATATATCATATGTATATATACCACAGTACATAAAAAACTGTTCCCATAGCAACGTGCTAGTTCAGCTGAAATTTCTTGGATTTGCCACTCCAGAATAATACTGGCACAACAAGTAAGAATGCTCTAGTCGAGACGGGTCGACTTACCCCATTCGCTAATTGGACAATATTTAATGACCTACATGGAAGTGATCACTTTCCAATCCTAATCTCCTTATTCCCACAAGCTCCAACAACAAATTTTTCTCGTCCCTTCTTCAAAATAAAAGAAGCCAACTGGCCATCTTTCGATAAATTTACCGACGACATAAGCAAAATTATACCCTAGAGCACAAACATCAATAAAGAAGCCGCATCAATAAACAAAATTATATTACAAGCCGCCCACCACAACATACCCCAAACATCCCCACACCACCGCAACAAAAACACCCCCTGGTGGAATAAGACCCTCACAGAACTCAGGAAAACCAAATTCAAAACATGGCAAAATTTTAAAAATATGCAAAGCACTGAGAATCTCCTCAAATATAAAAGAGCTAATGCTCTTTTTAGGTGAGAGCTCAAAACATCAAAAGCAACAAGTAAGAATGCTCTAGTCGAGACGGCTCGACTAGGAGATACCCTGAGCCCTGCGAAGTGCCGATACTTCAAATATTCTATGCTTAGTTTACATACACATATATTGCAAACAACACATACACACACAGACGCACGCTCAAGCACACGCTCTGCCAACTGCGCAGTTGCCGTAGCAACTGCACTTGGGCTGCAAGAGGCTTATGTTGTGGAAATTAAATGTTTAATAACTTTTTTTCTAGCAAGACTTTTTTATTCAAACTTTCAGGGCATGATTATGTTATTCATATGTGTGTATGTGCCGAAGCACAAGTCTCTAGTATTTGAAATGCGTTTTTTGCAAATTTAGGGCGAAGGGGGCGTGGCATCAAAAATCCAAAAAACTACAAAATGTCTGTATTCACAACAGGAATGTACATAGTGAATTTCAGGTCTCTAGCTCTTACGGTACATAAAAGAGACGAAAAGTTATCGAAATTTATCGATAACAAGTAAGAAGGCTCTAGTCGAGACGGCTCGACTAGGAGATACCCTGAGCCCTGCGAAGTGCCGATACTTCAAATATTCTATGCTTAGTTTACATACACATATATTGCAAGCAACACATACACACACAGAGACGAACGCTCAAGCACACGCTCTGCCAACTGCGCAGTTGACGTAGCGACTGCACTTGGGCTGCAAGAGGCTTATGTTGTGAAAATTATGTTTAATACCTTTTTTTCTAGCACGACTTTTTTATTCAAACTTTCAGGGCATGATTATGTTATTCATATGTGTGTATGTGCCGAAGCACAAGTCTCTAGTATTTGAAATGCGTTTTTTGCAAATTTAGGGCGAAGGGGGCGTGGCATCCAAAATCCAAAAATTACAAAATGTCTGCATTCACAACAGGCATCTACACAGTAAATTTCATGTCTCTAGCTCTTACGGTACGTAAAAGAGACGAAAAGTTATCGAAATTTATCGATAAAAAGAGAACGGAAAGAGTTATCGAATTTTTGAAAAAAACTCGTATAGCGTATGGTATTCAGGAGTATACATGTCAAATTTCAGCTCTCTAGCTTCTGTGGTTTACGAGATCGCTGCGTTCACACAGACGGACGGACGGACGGACAGACGGACAGGGCTATATCAACTCAGCTCATCGAGCTGATCAAGAATATATATACTTTGTGTGGTCTGCGACGTCTCCTTCTGCCTGTTACATACATTTTCACAAAAACATTATACCCTGATTTCCCATTTTCAATGGGCTCAGGGTATAAAAAGAGAACGGGAAGAGTTTTCGAATTTTTGAAAAAAACTCGTATAGCGTATGGTATTCTGGAGTATACATGTCAAATTTCAGTTCTCTAGCTTCTGTGGTTAACGAGATCGCTGCGTTCACACAGACGGACGGACGGACGGACGGACGGACGGACAGACGGACAGCTCAGCTCATCGAGCTGATCAAGAATATATATACTTTGTATGGTCTGCGACGTCTCCATCTGCCTGTTACATACATTTTCACAAAAACATTATACTCTGATTTCCCATTTTCAATGGGCTCAGGGTATAACAAGTAAGAATGCTCTAGTCGAGACGGCCCGACTAGGAGATACCCTGAGCCCTGCGAAGTGCCGATACTTCTAATATTCTATGCTTAGTTTACATATGTATACATATATTGCAAGCAACACATACACACACACAGACGCACGCTCAAGCACACGCTCTGCTAACTGCGCAGTTGACGTAGCGACTGCGCTTGGGCTGCAAGACGCCTACGCTATGGGAAATTTAATGTTTAATAAGTTGATATAGCCCTGTCCGTCTGTCCGTCTGTCCGTCCGTCCGTCCGTCCGTCCGTCTGTGTGAACGCAGCGATCTCGTAAACCACAGAAGCTAGAGAGCTGAAATTTGACATGTAGGCTCGTGAATATCATACGGTATACGAGTTTTTTTCAAAAATTCGATAACTCTTCTCGTTCTCTTTTTATCGATAAATTTCGATAACTTTTCTTCTTGCTTGCGTACCGTAAGAGCTAGAGACATGAAATTCACTGTGTAGATGCCTGTTGTGAATACAAACATTGTGAAATTTGGATTTTGGATGCGACGCCCCCTTAGCCCTAAATTTGCAAAAAACCCATTTCAAATACTAGAGACTTGTGCTTCGTCACATACACACATATGAATAACATAATCATGCCCTTGAATAAAAAAGTCGTGCTAGAAAAAAAGGTATTAAACATAATTTTCACAACATAAGCCTCTTGCAGCCCAAGTGCAGTCGCTTCGTCAACTGCGCAGTTGGCAGAGCGTGTGCTTGAGCGTGCGTCTGTGTGTGTGTATGTGTTGCTTGCAATATATGTATATGTAAACTAAGCATAGAATATTAGAAGTATCGGCACTTCGCAGGGCTCAGGGTATCTCCTAGTCGAGCCGTCTCGACTAGAGCATTCTTACTTGTTTCCCTTATGATTGACCACTCTTCTCGTGAATTTAACCGCTTTCTGTTGCCCTCCTGACTTTTATTAATCAAACTTCCATCTTCCCGAAACCTTTTCATTATATCATGGACGCTAGATTTGCTGCTTCCGACCAGAAATGGTATTTCCCTACCGGGTTTGCCATCAAGATGTAGTTTTGATATTATTTGCCGTGCTTCAACACCAGTTTGTTTTTCACGTGGACCCATTTCGCAAAAATAATTTGCTAATGTCACTTAAAAGAACTGAAGCACATTACGAAGTCCGGACGGACGGACGGACGGACGGCCGGACAGACGGACAGGGCTATATCAACTCAGCTCATCGAGCTGATCAAGAATATATATACTTTGTATGGTCTGCGACGTCTCCTTCTGCCTGTTACATACATTTTCACAAAAACATTATACTCTGATTTCCATTTTCAATGGGCTCAGGGTATAATAAAGGTTAATCCCTTTAAAACCGTTAAAGAGCTAAGGTTGTCGGTGAAAACTAAATTCGGGAAGGATGCTTATAACAACACTGTGCGCAATACTTTGCATAGGCATGATTTTCATGGCCGAGTTGCCCAAAAAATGACATTTATAAGCCCTAAGAACAAGGTGGTCAGAAGGCAAAAGAATATTTTCTGAAAACCTACAATTTTTGGAATTTTTGAAATAAATAAAAAGTCTTGTCCGATTTGGTGTTGGAGCCACAGTATATATATATGTATGTACATATGTGTCGGAGTGTAATTAGTTGGAAATTATGCTAGCACTGTGTTGGTTCGTGTTGGCAATATATGTGAGAGTAGCACTAGGTGTGTATTAGTGCGTCTTCGATAATACTCTTAAGAATCATAATTCCAAGAAGTTGCCGATGTTGCTTTATAGTTCGAGAAAGTCCCGTTTTAGCGAGGCAACAGCTACAGAAGCTGCCGCCGAGCGTGGTTCGGTAAGCACAAGATAATGAGATGAACACGGCAGTTCAGTCGTATTCGGGATCTGTGTGCAAACGAAACTCGCTGCGCTAAAGCAATGTCAACCAACAACAGTGTAAATTGACGCTCCAACATCAGAAATGGGATCGGGTTCGTTACCTAATATGCCAAATGATCCATGGCGAGTGTTAATGGAAATGCAAAACAAAAATTTAATCGAACTTGTTAAAGCATTAAAATCAGTGCCATCTGAAACAACAAATAATAAGACAGTAGTGTTGCCGAAATTTAACGCAGATGTTGTTGGCGCCGACACGTTCGCGTGGTGCGCTACAGTAAATATAATTTTAGCTGAAAATACCATACAAGGCAGTGCGTTGGTGATGGCATTGAGTGCAGCGTTGTTCTTTAATTAAACAAAAGATAAGTACTAAGTTAGTTGGTAAAAGAATTAACAATGTAGTTTTATTGAAAGGTATTGGCAATGACAGTATTTGTAGTACATTGCAAATACTTAGCAATGTAGAAATTAACAATCATTGTAGTGAAATGCTATTCCATGTTTTGGGCGATGAATATTTGAAGAACGAAATTGTTATTGGCCGAGATATATTATCGCAGGGTATTCATGTCATTGTGTCACCCGGAAAGTTTGAAATTGTCATATCAAAGATTGTAAGCTGTTGTTCTAGTAGCGATGCATTTTCTAAAGTGAATACTGATCTTTTCGGTAAAGATAAAGATAAATTAAACAATTTATTGGAAAACTACTCGAAGAATTTTACAAAGGGAATTCCTTCTTCTACGATCGGTGCAGGTGAAATGAAAATTGAATTAGCAGACCCCAGAAGGATTGTTCAGAGAGGACCATACAGACTTGGCCCAAGTGAAAGGGAGTTGGTGCGCGACAGGATTGGAGAATTGTTAGAGTGTAGTGTCATAAGGGCAGGTTGTTCACCCTATGCATATCATAATGTTGGTGAACAGGAGGGACGGTTCTCACCGTTTATGCGATTGATACTTGTAAAATTTCTGAGAAACGAGTCAATCTGGCAGAGATATCTAGTAAATGGCTTATGGCTGAACAGCGCAAAGATTCCGATATTATTAATATTGTGAATAAATTAAAAGATAATTCTCTTGCCAAGGACGTTGCAAGAACTTACGAGACAAGAGAAGGAATAATTTATCGGAAAATTCAGAGAAATGGTAGAACTAAGGCTAAGGTTGTTGGATACAAAGTAGGAGATTTTGTGTTGTTAAAAAAATGAAGAGGTCATTTACAAATAGCTGAATTGTTAGACGGAGATACATAGATATATCCTTAGACCATTGACAAATAATAGAAAAAATAAGTATGGTCACGAAGATATAAGAATATTGCTTGAGGAGTATGTACTAGTTGAACTAGAAAGTAGTGGAGAGGCTTTAAATGATAGTGAAAAAGAAACTGTTGAAAGATACAGTATTGACATAAAAGAAACTGTTAAAAAAAACAGTATTGGCAGTTGAAACTGTTGAAAGAGACAGTAATGAAATGGTTGAAATTGTTGAAAGAGACAGTACTGACAGTGAAACTATTGCAAGAGACAGTATGGATGCCTGAAAGGCTGATTATAAAACTTGAAAGAATTTGTCATAATGCAAGCACAAGTGCAAAACAAATGTTTTGATCATGGCGTGTGGCGCATAAGATGATGGAAATCGAAACCACTTGGGTTTATGATAAAGAAAAGAATGATTAATAAAGTAAATTAATTTAAAGATGAATTGTTTAAGAGTGAAGCAAAGAGTTGAATTTAAAATTTTTAGAAGATTAAAAGTTGAAACTAAAATTTGGTAGTTGTAGTTGATAAAGTTGTATGGAGGATGAAAATGTTAAAATTAAATTATATTCGATAATTTATGAAGAAAATGATTTAAGTAGTAAAGCATTGTTGTAGGATTACACGAGGTCGTGTTGTGGTCAGGATGGCCGTGTCGGAGTGTAATTAGTTGGAAATTATGCTGGCACTGTGTCAGCTCGTGCTGATAATATGTGTGAGAGTAGCACTAGGTGTGTATTAGTGCGTCTTCGAGAATATTCTTAAGAATCATAATTCCAAGAAGTTTCCGATGTTGCTTTGTAGTTCGAGAAAGTCCCGTTTTAGCGAGGCAACAGCTACATAAGCTGTCGCCGAGCGTGGTTCGGTAAGCCCAAGATAATTATATGAACACAGGCAGTTCAGTTGCAGTTCAGTGTTATTCGGGATCTGTGTGCAAACGAAACTCGCTGCGCTAAAGTCAAGTCAACCAACAACAGTGTAAATTGACGCTCCAACATATGTATGTATATATAAATTGAACCAAATTAAATTACAATTTGAATCGCTTCACTCAACATTTAAATGTTCATTTTATGTATATTAATCAATTATTACCGTTTAACAGATTTCAATATCAAACAAGAACACTCTAGTCGGTGGCGCCTGACTAGGGGATACTCTGAACCCAGCGAAGAACCGCTATTCCGCAAATGGTCTGTTTCTTTTAAATGTCTGTATGTACATCATAAGCAACACACACACACACAGACGCAGGCCCAAGCACACGCTCTTCCAACTGCGCAGTTGACGTAGCGACTGCGCTTGGGCTGCAAGACGCCAAAGTTATGGGAAATTAAATGTTTAATAACTTTTTTTGGATGGACTTTCATAATCAAACTTTCAGGGCATGACTATGTTATTCATATGTGTGTTTCTAGTATTTGAAATACGTGTTTAGAAAATTTTGGGAGAAGGGGGCGTGACATCCAAAATTTAATAAGACACAAAATTGTATTAAGCACACATAAAACTAAAAACAAAATTTGAACACTCAAGCTGTAAAGATGAATTAGATAGAATTTTTATAGCTGAATATCGATTTCGTTTTTAATCGATAACATTAAAACGGGATATGTTATCGACATTTTAAAACAAACTTGCCTACATAAAAAATTTCTCTAGCTCTTATAGGTTCTGAGATCGACGCGTTCACACAGACAGACATGGCTAACTCGACTCGTCTTGTCTTCCTGATCAAGAATATATATACTTTCTGCCACGTCTCCTTCTCCGTGTTACATACATTATAACAAAAATATTATACCCTGATTTTCCTATTTTCAATGGGTCCAGGGTATAATGACAATTCCAGCGTATTTGCTTTCTGTGTAATTGGGTTTCTGAAACCCAATGGAAACCCCTCAACTACCAATGCGAACAGCCTCCCATTAGGTTGATGCTCTTTTGCTCAATATTTATTGCATAAAAACTGTTGGAAATTCGCCCAAATTCTTGCTCCTTTTCTGTGAGTTCAGTTTCTTTTTTTGTAGCTTCCCTTTGACGTCGCAAATGCTGCATGAAAAATGTTTTCAAATTGAATTTGACGACGCACATTCATGCGCTAATATGTAAGTAAGAAACCTCTAGTCGGTGACGAGGATACCCTGACCTCAGCGAAGAACCGATATTCTGCAAATTCTCTGTTTCTTTTAAATATATGTATGTATGTAAATCATAAGTAACACACACAGACGCACGCTCAAGCACACGCTCTGCCAACTGCGCAGTTGACGGAGCGACTGAGCTTGGGCTGCAAGACGCTTATGTTGTGGAAATTAAATGTTTAATAACTTTTTTTCTAGCATTACTTTCGTATTTAAACTTTCAAGGCATGATTAAGTGCAAAAATGCGTTTTTTTTGCAAATTTAGGGCGAAGCGGGCGTGGCATCCAAAATCCAAAAATTAAAAAATGTCTGTATTCACAACAGCCATCTACACAGTAAATTTCATGGCTCTAGAAAAAAAGTTATCGAAATTTATCGATAAAAAGAGAACGGGAAGAGTTATCGAATTTTTGAAAAAAAAACTCGTATAGCGTATGGTATTCACGAGTCTACATGTCAAATTTCAGCTCTCTAGCTTCTGTGGTTTACGAGATCGCTGCGTTCACACAGACGGACGGACGGACGGACGGACAGACGGACGGACAGACGGACAGGGCTATATCAACTCAGCTCATTGCGCTGATCAAGAATATATACACTTTGTATGGTCTGCGACGTCTCCTTCTGCCTGTAACAAAAACATTATACCTGATTTTCCATTTTCAATGGGCTCAGGGTTTAAAAAATTGCAGAAAAGTTAATAAAAGGCTTTTATATATGGATCTAAAGTCAAAAAATGTAATTTTTTTTCCGGTGTGTAAAGAGTTTCTTGACAAACTGTATATTGTTGTTGGTTGACATTGCTTTAGCGCAGCGAGTTTCGTTTGCACACAGATCCCGAATACAACTGAACTGCCGTGTTCATCTCATTATCTTGTGCTTACCGAACCACGTTCGGCGCAATACAGCTTCTGTAGCTGTCGTCTCGCTGTAACGGGACTTTCTCGAACTACAAAGCAACATTGGCAACTTCTTGGAATTATGATTCTTAAGAAGACGCACTAATACACACCTAGTGCTACTTTCACACATATTACCAGCACGAACTGACACAGTGCCAACATAATTTCCAACTAATTACACTCCGACATATATATGTTTATATGAATGTATCTATGTATGTACATATACGATATATAGTTGTGTAGTATGTTGTATGCCAAATGAGCATATGCCCACTGTATTGTAGAGTATACAATATAACAAGTGGTCATATGCCCAACTTTAAACCAACTCATAACATAACGACACTTTGTTGCTATGTTTATATAATAACAAATATACATAAGTGCAGTAATAGGATCCGTCGCTTATGCGGACTGGCCGCAGCGTGAGAACGCTAGCGTAAGCACTTCTTGAGTATGTACCATCTGTACATATGTATGTATGTACATATATATACATATATTCAAATACATATAACATAGATCTGTCGTTGCGTTGAGCGACTAAACTCAAAACCCTATTACATACATATGTACATTAGACTAAGAACTCTTTTGATTTGAAAATAAAGCGTTACTCTAAAACCGACAATCAAAGAACCAAGATCGTATATTACAGTTGTTTGACTTTACTGCTAAATTCGAAATATTTGGTCCTGGAATGTTTTAAGCACACGCTCACACATGCTGCCAAATAAGGCGGAAGAAAATGGGAATATGTTGCTCTGCCCTTGGTGGAATTTTGCATATTTCGACACATTTCCTCCGGCCGGACAGCTCAGCCTGTCAGCCAGCACGTAATTGGGTGGTTTTTCCTTTGGCGCTAAGCTTCAGATTTGGATTATTTTGTTGTTGATTAGCGAAGAGTTGAACAGGAAATCAGGAAGAAGTAAAAGAAAATGAGTAGAGGGCACAATTTACAAGTCAAATGCGAATTCCTTCTGCTTGGCAAACAATAATATTTCGGGCACCATATGACAATCCCCGGAAACAATTAGTGAATTATTTATTTGGCCTTGAAATTATTATAGATTGATTGACTTTCATGTTTTATATGAATTTCGCAAGCGCCAAAGTAATCAACATTTTCATTAAGCTGAACAGCCAATACCTAATTAATATGGGGTTGCTCCACATTGATACTTAAACGGCATTGGGACCACTGTAATCTGCAGTGACCTGTAGACCGGCAAACGAAAGCTGCAACAGCTGCTGCTTTTCAATGGCAAGGTTTGTGTCCTTTACAGAAGTTATACTAAGGCGCTTATGGCACACACATTCAACACGTGTTACACACGCACACACACTCATTTTGCTATACACCAGGCTACTGGTTTATGTGTTGGTTGTCATAAGATGAGTAAATGAGTCCATGAGTCAACTCTCAACTCAAGACCAAACACAATCCGGCCGTACGCCGTTTTCATGGCATTTAATACAACTCATTTGAAGGCCGTCTGGCCATTTATGAAGCGTTGGCGCTAAGTGGCATACGTCCAAAAATTGATCAAGCTCAGCAAAATTAAGTGTATATAGACAAAATACGCAATATGAAATGTTAGTTTAAGTAAACCCAATAGCTTGCCGGGAAGACTTCTTAGCTTTGGATTCATAGGGAAAAGATAATACATTTAATTTAATTACTTCAGCAAAAGAGCTTCAACTGAGGGCCTTTTAAACTTATATTTAAACCAACAAAAAATATAGTTCCTGTCACCATCTATAGCAAATTGATTTTGTCAGCCACCAAAATGATTAAAATTAAATTAGAATTTCGTTTAAGCTGCTTTAAAATTTGATTATGTTTATTACTGAATTTTACAACATTTGACCTGCTGCGTTAGCATAATTCATAATTTGTGGCCGGCTGGGCATAACGTGTATCAAATAGGTATATAATAGGACATATTGTCCTAGCTTTTAATAGCTATCATGATTGCCTATGCAATGGTGCTGCGGAGCGGACGCTGAAAAGTATGCAATATAATTTTTTATGACACATTTAAATTAGTCGCGTCGAGCGCCACTTGCATGTGTCCCTGTGTCTGTCCGGTGCTGTCGTGTCCGTATAGAGAATAGCTGAATTGCCAGTTAATGCTCCTGCAGCAGCTGAGCACAAATTGCTATTTATGACGGCCCGTGGGTCGTAGCACTTTCTCATTCGAGCGAGCATCGCTTAATTGGCAGCTTATTTCCTGCCATCTGTTTGCGCAAGTGTCTTGTCTAGTGAATGAACTTCAGCCACTTGCGTGTTTTATTTACATTTATGAGCGCATTCATGTCTTTTGCGGCAACAGGGAGGGACTTAAGATTTACTAAACGCATGTACTAATAGAGCAACAAAGTGGGATAAGCAACAGCTCGTCTCTCGATTGCAATTTCAATTTCTGTTGCATGGATTTGAATCCAACCCGAGACAACGCAAACAACTTGACGCACACATCGTAACTGCAACAGAGTAATGTTCGCTTATTGATATTGCACTTCTACTTAATTTAGAGAAACAGGGTTATTAGCGTATAGTCTGTATAGCTACTGACCAACCTTAACTGTTGTCTTGCTCTTTAATACGGCAGAATATAATGGCAAATCGATCAAATCAATCAACGATAATTTATTATACCCTGAGCCCATTGAAAATGGGAACTTTTGTGAAAATGTAAGTAACAGGCAGAAGGAGACGTCGCAGACAACACAAAGTATATATATTCTTGATCAGCTCGATGAGCTGAGTTGATTCCATCCGTCTGTGTGATCGCAGCGATCTCGTAAATCACAGAAGCTATATAGCTGAAATTTGACATGTATACTCCTGAATACCATACGCTATACGAGTTTTTTTCAAAAATTCAATAACTCGTTCTCTTTTTATCGATAAATTTCGATAACTTTTCTTCTTGTTTGCGTACCGTAAGAGCTAGAGACAGGAAATTCACTGTGTAGATGCCTGTTGTAAACATTTTGTAGTTTTTGGATTTTTGATACCTCGCCCCATTCGCCCTAAATTTGCAATAAACGCATTTCAAATACTAGAGACTTGTGCTTCGGCACATACACACATATGAATAACATAATCATGCCCTGAAAGTTTGAATAAGAAAGTCCTGCTAGAAAAAATATTAAACATTTAATTTGCACAACATAAGCGTCTTGCAGCCCCAGCGCAGTCGCTACGTCCACTGCGCAGTTGGCAGAGTGTGTGCTTGAGCGTGCGTCGATGTGTGTGCAATATATGTATATGTCGGAGTGTAATTAGTTGGAAATTATGCTAGCACTGTGTTGGTTCGTGTTGGCAATATATGTGAGAGTAGCACTAGGTGTGTATTAGTGCGTCTTCGATAATACTCTTAAGAATCATAATTCCAAGAAGTTTCCGATGTTGCTTTGTAGTTCGAGAAAGTCCCGTTTTAGCGAGGCAACAGCTACATAAGCTGTCGCCGAGCGTGGTTCGGTAAGCCCAAGATAATTATATGAACACAGGCAGTTCAGTTGCAGTTCAGTGTTATTCGGGATCTGTGTGCAAACGAAACTCGCTGCGCTAAAGTCAAGTCAACCAACAACAGTGTAAATTGACGCTCCAACATATGTATGTATATATAAATTGAACCAAATTAAATTACAATTTGAATCGCTTCACTCAACATTTAAATGTTCATTTTATGTATATTAATCAATTATTACCGTTTAACAGATTTCAATATCAAACAAGAACACTCTAGTCGGTGGCGCCTGACTAGGGGATACTCTGAACCCAGCGAAGAACCGCTATTCCGCAAATGGTCTGTTTCTTTTAAATGTCTGTATGTACATCATAAGCAACACACACACACACAGACGCAGGCCCAAGCACACGCTCTTCCAACTGCGCAGTTGACGTAGCGACTGCGCTTGGGCTGCAAGACGCTTATGTTGTGGCAAATTAAATATTTAATAACTTTTTTTTTAGCGTTACTTTCTTATTCAAGCATGATTATGTTATTCATATGTGTGAATGTGCCGAAGCACAAGTCTCTAGTATTTGAAATGCGTTTTTTGCAAATTTAGGGCGAAGGGGACGTGGCATCCACAATCCAAAAATTACAAAATGTCACAACAGGAATCTACACTGTGAATTTCAGGTCTCTAGCTCTTACGGTACGTAAAAGAGACGAAAAGTTATCGAAATTTATCGATAAAAAGAGAACGGAAAGAGTTATCGAATTTTTGAAAAAAACTCGTATAGCGTATGGTATTCAGGAGTATACATGTCAAATTTCAGCTCTCTAGCTTCTGTGGTTTACGAGATCGCTGCGTTCACACAGACGGACGGACGGACGGACGGACAGACGGACGGACAGACGGACAGGGCTATATCAACTCAGCTCATTGCGCTGATCAAGAATATATACACTTTGTATGGTCTGCGACGTCTCCTTCTGCCTGTAACAAAAACATTATACCTGATTTTCCATTTTCAATGGGCTCAGGGTTTAAAAAATTGCAGAAAAGTTAATAAAAGGCTTTTATATATGGATCTAAAGTCAAAAAATGTAATTTTTTTTCCGGTGTGTAAAGAGTTTCTTGACAAACTGTATATTGTTGTTGGTTGACATTGCTTTAGCGCAGCGAGTTTCGTTTGCACACAGATCCCGAATACAACTGAACTGCCGTGTTCATCTCATTATCTTGTGCTTACCGAACCACGTTCGGCGCAATACAGCTTCTGTAGCTGTCGTCTCGCTGTAACGGGACTTTCTCGAACTACAAAGCAACATTGGCAACTTCTTGGAATTATGATTCTTAAGAAGACGCACTAATACACACCTAGTGCTACTTTCACACATATTACCAGCACGAACTGACACAGTGCCAACATAATTTCCAACTAATTACACTCCGACATATATATGTTTATATGAATGGATCTATGTATGTACATATACGATATATAGTTGTGTAGTATGTTGTATGCCAAATGAGCATATGCCCACTGTATTGTAGAGTATACAATATAACAAGTGGTCATATGCCCAACTTTAAACCAACTCATAACATAACGACACTTTGTTGCTATGTTTATATAATAACAAATATACATAAGTGCAGTAATAGGATCCGTCGCTTATGCGGACTGGCCGCAGCGTGAGAACGCTAGCGTAAGCACTTCTTGAGTATGTACCATCTGTACATATGTATGTATGTACATATATATACATATATTCAAATACATATAACATAGATCTGTCGTTGCGTTGAGCGACTAAACTCAAAACCCTATTACATACATATGTACATTAGACTAAGAACTCTTTTGATTTGAAAATAAAGCGTTACTCTAAAACCGACAATCAAAGAACCAAGATCGTATATTACAGTTGTTTGACTTTACTGCTAAATTCGAAATATTTGGTCCTGGAATGTTTTAAGCACACGCTCACACATGCTGCCAAATAAGGCGGAAGAAAATGGGAATATGTTGCTCTGCCCTTGGTGGAATTTTGCATATTTCGACACATTTCCTCCGGCCGGACAGCTCAGCCTGTCAGCCAGCACGTAATTGGGTGGTTTTTCCTTTGGCGCTAAGCTTCAGATTTGGATTATTTTGTTGTTGATTAGCGAAGAGTTGAACAGGAAATCAGGAAGAAGTAAAAGAAAATGAGTAGAGGGCACAATTTACAAGTCAAATGCGAATTCCTTCTGCTTGGCAAACAATAATATTTCGGGCACCATATGACAATCCCCGGAAACAATTAGTGAATTATTTATTTGGCCTTGAAATTATTATAGATTGATTGACTTTCATGTTTTATATGAATTTCGCAAGCGCCAAAGTAATCAACATTTTCATTAAGCTGAACAGCCAATACCTAATTAATATGGGGTTGCTCCACATTGATACTTAAACGGCATTGGGACCACTGTAATCTGCAGTGACCTGTAGACCGGCAAACGAAAGCTGCAACAGCTGCTGCTTTTCAATGGCAAGGTTTGTGTCCTTTACAGAAGTTATACTAAGCCGCTTATGGCACACACATTCAACACGTGTTACACACGCACACACACTCATTTTGCTATACACCAGGCTACTGGTTTATGTGTTGGTTGTCATAAGATGAGTAAATGAGTCCATGAGTCAACTCTCAACTCAAGACCAAACACAATCCGGCCGTACGCCGTTTTCATGGCATTTAATACAACTCATTTGAAGGCCGTCTGGCCATTTATGAAGCGTTGGCGCTAAGTGGCATACGTCCAAAAATTGATCAAGCTCAGCAAAATTAAGTGTATATAGACAAAATACGCAATATGAAATGTTAGTTTAAGTAAACCCAATAGCTTGCCGGGAAGACTTCTTAGCTTTGGATTCATAGGGAAAAGATAATACATTTAATTTAATTACTTCAGCAAAAGAGCTTCAACTGAGGGCCTTTTAAACTTATATTTAAACCAACAAAAAATATAGTTCCTGTCACCATCTATAGCAAATTGATTTTGTCAGCCACCAAAATGATTAAAATTAAATTAGAATTTCGTTTAAGCTGCTTTAAAATTTGATTATGTTTATTACTGAATTTTACAACATTTGACCTGCTGCGTTAGCATAATTCATAATTTGTGGCCGGCTGGGCATAACGTGTATCAAATAGGTATATAATAGGACATATTGTCCTAGCTTTTAATAGCTATCATGATTGCCTATGCAATGGTGCTGCGGAGCGGACGCTGAAAAGTATGCAATATAATTTTTTATGACACATTTAAATTAGTCGCGTCGAGCGCCACTTGCATGTGTCCCTGTGTCTGTCCGGTGCTGTCGTGTCCGTATAGAGAATAGCTGAATTGCCAGTTAATGCTCCTGCAGCAGCTGAGCACAAATTGCTATTTATGACGGCCCGTGGGTCGTAGCACTTTCTCATTCGAGCGAGCATCGCTTAATTGGCAGCTTATTTCCTGCCATCTGTTTGCGCAAGTGTCTTGTCTAGTGAATGAACTTCAGCCACTTGCGTGTTTTATTTACATTTATGAGCGCATTCATGTCTTTTGCGGCAACAGGGAGGGACTTAAGATTTACTAAACGCATGTACTAATAGAGCAACAAAGTGGGATAAGCAACAGCTCGTCTCTCGATTGCAATTTCAATTTCAGTTGCATGGATTTGAATCCAACCCGAGACAACGCAAACAACTTGACGCACACATCGTAAGTGTTGGTAAACAACACAAACTACTAGGGAGCTGACAGGAGCAGTGCAACAGAGTAATGTTCGCTTATTGATATTGCACTTCTACTCAATTTAGAAGTACCATAAATATGCAAAAAACGCATTTCAAATACTAGAGACTTTTGCTTCGGCACACACACACATATGAATAACATAATCATGCCCTGAAAGTTTGAATATTAAAGTCCTTCTGGAAAAAAAGTTATTAAACATTTAATTTCCCCAACATAAGCCTCTTGCAGCCCAAGCGCAGTCGCTACGTCAACTGCGCAGTTGGCAGAGCGTGTGCTTGTGCATGCGTCTGTGTGTGTTGCTCGTGATGTACATGCATATAAAAGAAACAGAATTCGCGAAATAGCGGTTCTTCGCTGGGTTCAGGGTATCGGGCGCCACCGACAGAGTTTTCTTACTTGTTTAAGTTTCCGCGTAAGCGAATAACTAATTCCACCGTTGATTTGTTGCGTTGGGCGCCAATTACTGGAAAGTAGTATCCCGGATCAGAACGAGGATTCGCGAGCAATATGTTAATAAGAATAGTTTGTCGTTTCACCAATAAAAGCCGCGAACACTAAACGAGATAGTTTTTACAATATTTATTCGGGCGATCCGCCGCGTATGAAATGTAATCTTAATCTAAAGTACAAAGAATGGGTTTCGGATATTTATCATAAGTTCGTCGCCATCGCCGCTGCTGCCGTCGCTGGCTTTATTCGTTTCATCATCATCGCTGCCGCTGCTGTAACCGGCGTCGCCCTGCAGAACTTCAGTGCTTGCGCCTCGTACAGGGTATCATATTACCTTGCGGACGTTGCGCAACATAGTTGAGTGATGCTGACTTGACTCCGCACGCCGTCGGCGGCGTTGAACTTGACATCCAGACCATGCGCGCTTTAGCTTACCGCTGATAACGCCGGCTCAGTTATTTTGGCAAGATCGTTTCTAGAATACTCTTTTCGTTCTTGAGTCGCTACGTGTTTACAATTTACTTATATAGTGCGTCACATGCATTATCAAATCCATAAAACATCCTTTAAGAGTTTTAAAGTGGGTCATAAAACCAGTTCCGACTACTCGCTCACAAGCTTAAAGCTGGCTTCGAGCTGTGTGGGCAGACAGAGTTTGGAAATCAAATCTTCTGGTTCTTTAAGCGGCCCACGCAACTATGCCGCAACCACTAAACTCGAATGTTCGGAGCACTTTTTCCCGTTGGCTATTTTCTAATTATAAGTCGATATGTAAACACAGATAGAGAGTTGAACAAGGATTAATATTAAGTTATAGTCAAATACCGTGTTTGCATCATCATCTTCTTCGCCTTCGTCCTCATCATCATCGCCATCGCCACCGCCACCATCACCATCATCGTCACCATCATCATCGTCAGCATCGGTAGCTATTATTTTTTTCTCATCGATGCGAGTCACTTGAATTGACGAATTTTCGCTGCTGCAGCCATTGCTGCTGCTGCTGCTGTTGCTGTTGCTATTTCCGTTAGTGTTGCTGTTGCTGTTGCTATTATTGTTGCTATTGAAGTTGATGTTGCGCTTTCTGCTGGTAGTGGCCATGTTGCCAAGCACTCCTTGACTATGACCAGTGGCAACTTGGCTTTTATTGCCGCCGCCGCCGGTGTTTGAGCTTGTGAACATTATGAAACACGGCCGGCAAACGGAAGCGCGCCTTTTACTTTACCAAACGGCGGCACTTTCACTGCGGCAACACGGACACACGCATACACACACACACACTGGCGTCCACCCACACGCTCAAAATGTGTCCACAGCTGCGCCTTGGAGCAATAAAAACTTGATGTTCCTTTGAGTTGACTGTTGATTTTACCGTTTTACATATGAAATGCGTTTGGCTCTTGGCCGAATTATTGCAAAGCAGTTTATTGCAATTTGATTGGTTTTAAAAGCACTTCACTCAATTCAAACTGAAAAACTGTCTTTGAACCGCGGTGCGTATGCAAAATATTTATTAATTTATTTATTATTGCGAAGTTAACGCATGGACGACTGTTTTACTGGTGTGAATCCGAATGACTTATTTCAATTGTTAATTCAAGTATTTAAATATATTTTTTGTTGTAATATTTGTATTATGGCTTCCAAATTTTAAACCGCTTAAATTGGTTGGAATTTTGTTCAGATTATTTTGATATCTCTGAATTTAGACCTGCGCATTTGGTGTGGTGGCGCATTAGTTTAGGTGACTTTGAGGTCATTTTGTCGCCCGATTGCCAACATCTATGTTTCGTACTGCTGCTCGGTCTACGCTCAACTGAACTGCCAAAATTCGGCTAAAAGCTTAGTGAGACGCAGGTCGCTTCGGCTTTGGCTTTGGGTTTCCCTTGCACTTTATCTGAGCCCTTGATGCGTTGGTATAAAGCTTTTCCCCACTCTCAGACGTGCACAGCTTGACTTTGTTGGCTCCATTCATGACCAAGGTTTCTATTTCACCCCGAAGATCTGTGCGCTGCTTTTCACTTTCGGGGCCGTCCTTCGCCCAGACAAAATGGAAGTTACAAGCTTTCGAATGTCAAATTTCAGCTCTCTAGCTTCTGTGGTTTACGAGATCGCTGCGTTAACACAGACGGACGGACGGACGGACGGACGGACGGACGGACGGACGGACGGACAGGGCTATATCAACTCAGCTCATCGAGCTGATCAAAAATATATATACTTTGTGTGGTCTGCGACGTCTCCTTCTGCCTGTTACATACATTTTCACAAAAACATTATACCCTGATTTCCCATTTTCAATGGGCTCAGGGTATAAACAGAAAAATTGCCTATGCCCCATTCTGCACGCAAATTAGATTACCTATACGCGACGTTGGCTGACAATTTTTAACTCCAAATGTAAAAACTTGCTCTCGTTTCACGGCAGAAGAAATAATGGGAAGCTGGCCACCATGCAAAGCACTAAAAGCTTTTCACAACAATATAATAAGTTTAAAGGTTTTTAGGTAGAAATTATATTATTTTACTTTGCATTTTCTGTTGTCGCACGCATTGTCTTTCCACGAGCTGTTCGATGCAAGTTACATGCCGTCAATTAGGGACAAAATGTCCAAGTTGTAATTTAATCAATGCTAGTTATAATAAATAGTGTAATAGTTATTAATTTGCCTTGCTAGTTGCCTCACCTTGGCAAGGAGAACTCTGCTCTAGCTAAATTATTGAGCACGCGTAACCGAAGTTGCAGCAGGAAATTCAAATTATTACATCAACTTGATTTCCTGAATTGAATTCCTGGATTCAGCTTCTGTGGCATTACATGTCAAAAGCAGAATACTGCGTGTTATCTAATAAATATGTACATATGTATGTATGTGTGATGTAAGTATGTATTCTTGTATATACATACATATACGCTGCACGCAAATTAGATTTGCGACTTCCACTTACATTTTAACCATGCACTTTAACCTTAGGGCAAAAGTTGGATTTGTGAATATGACAAAGGTAGTTCAAGAATAAACAAGTAAGAAAACTCTAGTCGGTGGCGCCCGTCTAAGAAATACCGTGGTTCGGTAAGCCCAAGATAATTAGATGAACACAGGCAGTTCAGTTGCAGTTCAGTGGTATTCGGGATCTGTGTACAAACGAAACTCGCTGCGCTAAAACAAAGTCAACCAACAATATAAATGATACTACAACATATATGTAAACTAAGCATAGAATATTTGAAGTATCGGCACTTCGCAAGGCTCAGGGTATCTCCTAGTCGAGCCGTCTCGACTAGAGCATTCTTACTTGTTTTATAGCATTACTTTCTTATTCAAACTTTCAGGGCATGATTATGTTATTCATATGAGTGTATGTGGTAAGCACAAGTCTCTAGTATTTGAAATGCGTTTTTTGCAAATTTAGGGCGAAAGGGGCGTGGCACCCAAAATTCAAAAATTACAAAATGTTTGTATTCATAACAGGCAGATGCCTGTAGAGACATGTAGATACATGTCTCTAGCTCTTACGGTACGCAAAAGAGAAGAAAAGTTATCACAATTTATCGATAACAAGTAAGAATGCTCTAGTCGAGACGGCTCGACTAGGAGATACACTGAGCCCTGCGAAGTGCCGATACTTCAAATATTCTATGCTTAGTTTACATATACATACATATATTGCAAGCAACACATACACACACACATAGACGCACGCTCAAGCACACGCTCTGCCAACTGCGCAGTTGACGTAGCGACTGCGCTTGGGCTGCAAGCGGCTTATGTTGTGGAAATTAAATGTTTAATAACTTTTTTTCTAGCAGTATACTGTTTTCCCATTTTCAATGGGCTCAGGGTATAACAAGATAAAAATTTCAAGCCGTCACACCCAAATCCCTATATTCAAAAGCTTCCCACATTTCTTCAACCAAACCATTCTTATGTCCCATATCGACCTTATTTTCAACAACCATATCTTCCATCAATATATACCAACAATAACACCTAATTATACTAACAATAACATTTTTCCACCTAATCATTATTCACCTCGTCCAATGCAATCAACACCTAACACGGTCAGACCATTATACCCTACACAAAGATCAATTCTAAGACCGAGCCAATTTAACAATAATCGCTTCGGACAACATACACAAGTAACTCCACCACAAGCCCCTTTCAATTCCCAACCAACAACACGTGCTAGACCTGCAGAAAGTGGACAAAGTAAAACAAGTAAGAATGCTCTAGTCGAGACGGCTCGACTAGGAGATACCCTGAGCCCTGCGAAGTGCCGATACTTCAAATATTCTATGCTTAGTTTTCATATACATACATATATTGCAAGCAACACATACACACACACAGACGCACGCTCAAGCACACGCTCTGCCAACTGCGCAGTTGACGTAGCGACAGCGCTTGGGCTGCAAGACGCCTACGCTATGGGAAATTAAATGTTTAATAACTAATTAATTTATAACTAATTTTCTAGCAGGACTTTTTGATTCAAACTTTCAGGGCATGATTATGTTATTCATATGTGTGTATGTGCCGAAGAACAAGTCTCTAGTATTTGAAATGCGTTTTTTGCAAATTTTGGGCGAAGGGGGCGTGGCATCCAAAAATCCAAAAATTACAAAATGTCTGTATTCACAACAGGCATCTACACAGTAAATTTCATGTCTCTAGCTCTTACGGTACGTAAAAGAGACGAAAAGTTATCGAAATTTATCGATAAAAAGAGAACGGAAAGAGTTATCGAATTTTTGAAAAAAACTCGTATAGCGTATGGTATTCAGGAGTATACATGTCAAATTTCAGCTCTCTAGCTTCTGTGGTTTACGAGATCGCTGCGTTCACACAGACGGACGGACGGACGGACGGACGGACGGACGGACAGACGGACAGGGCTATTTCAACTCAGCTCATCGAGCTGATCAAGAATATATATACTTTGTATGGTCTGCGACGTCTCCTTCTGCCTGTAACAAAAACATTATACCTGATTTCCCATTTTCAATGGGCTCAGGGTATAATGAGCATTGAAGAAGACCCTAGAAATCAAGAAGAAATAAACTATCACGATTATATGCAGCAAGAATATTATAATCAAGCAGCTCCTTATTCTGAATATTATCCTCAATATTACCAAGAACAAAGTTACCCACAAAACTCAAATGACACATATGTATGTACATACAAACAGCCACAGCCGAACATGAGGCAGAACAATTGGATGAAATAGAAATCGAGAAAGCCGAAAATTTTTTAGCTGCCAGCCTCGGAAACCAACAATACATAATTATAACTTATAAGGGCAAAAATTTTAAATGTTTAATAGACACAGGATCTACTGTTAATATGATGACATCTAATGTTTTTAATTTACCAATTCATAATACCGATTGTCTTATTCACACCAATAATGGACCTTTAACAATCACCCAAAAAGTGAACGTCCTTTCCAACAACTTGTTCAAGAGTAATAATGAATTCCATCTACATCAATTTCCACCAGATTACGGTTTATTAATTGGTAGGAAACTGCTTTAGAAGCTCAAGCCGTTATAGATTATAAATCACAAACTGTAATTTTATACAATAGAAAGTAACAAGTAAGAATGCTCTAGTCGAGACGGCTCGACTAGGAGATACCCTGAGCCCTGCGAAGTGCCGATACTTCAAATATTCTATGCTTAGTTTACATACACATATATTGCAAACAACACATACACACACAGACGCACGCTCAAGCACACGCTCTGCCAACTGCGCAGTTGCCGTAGCAACTGCACTTGGGCTGCATGTTGCATTATATTGTGGAAATTAAATGTTTAATAACTTTTTTTCTAGCAGGACTTTTTATACCCTGAGCCCATTGAAAATGGGAAATCAGGGTATAATGTTTTTGTGAAAATGTATGTAACAGGCAGAAGGAGACGTCGCAGACCATACAAAGTATATATATTCTTGATCAGCTCGATGAGCTGAGTTGAAATAGTCCTGTCCGTCTGTCCGTCCGTCCGTCCGTCCGTCCGTCCGTCCGTCCGTCCGTCCGTCCGTCTGTGTGAACGCAGCGATCTCGTAAACCACAGAAGCTAGAGAGCTGAAATTTGACATGTATACTCCTGAATACCATACGCTATACGAGTTTTTTTTCAAAAATTCGATAACTCTTCCCGTTCTCTTTTTATCGATAAATTTTGATAACTTTTCGTCTCTTTTACGTACCGTAAGAGCTAGAGACCTGAAATTCACTATGTAGATTCCTGTTGTGAATACAGACATTTTGTAATTTTTGGTTTTTGGATGCCACGCCCCCTTCGCCCTAAATTTGCAAAAATCGCATTTCAAATACTAGAGACTTGTGCTTCGGCACATACACACATATGAATAACACAATCATGCCCTGAAAGTTTGAATAAAAAAGTCCTGCTAGAAAAAAAATTATTAAACATTTAATTTCGACAACATCAGCGTCTTGCAGCCCAAGCGCTGTCGCTACGTCAACTGCGCAGTTGGCAGAGCGTGTGCTTAAGCGTGCTTCTGTGTGTGTGTGTGTGTGTTGCTTGCAATATATGTATATGTACACTAAGCATAGAATATTTGAAGTATCGGCACTTCGCAGGGCTCAGTGTATCTCCTAGTCGAGCCGTCTCGACTAGAGCATTCTTACTTGTTATACCTTGAGCCCATTGTTCCTCAGGGTATCTCCTAGTCGAGCCGTCTCGACTAGAGCATTCTTACTTGTTTTGTAATGGACATTTTCATTAAGCTGAACAGCCAATTCCTAATTAATATGGAGTTGGTCCACATAGATGCTGGAGTCCTATAATCTGCAGTGAGCTTTAAACCAGCAAACGAAAGCAGTAACAGCTGCTACTTTTCAATGGCAAGGTTTGTGTCCTTTACAGAAGTTATACATAGCCACTTATGGCACACATTCAATACGTGATACACACACACAATTGGCAGCTCATTTCCTTCCATTTGTTTGCGCATGTGTCTTGTCTAGTGAGTGAAATTCAGCCACCGGCGTGTTTTATTTACACTTATGAGCGCATTCATTTTTTTGCGGCAACAGGCAGGCACTTTGGATTTACTAAACGCATGTACTAATAGAGCAACAAAGTGGGATAAGCAACAGCTCGTCTCCCGATTGCACTTTCAATTTCATTTGCAAGTAGTAGAAAAATAGTTTAAATAAAAATTTAAAAAACAAGTAAGAATGCTGTCGAGACGGCTCGACTAGGAGATACCCTGAGCCCTGCGAAGTGCCGATACTTCAAATATTCTATACTTAGTTTACATACACATATATTGCAAGCAACACATACACAGACACAGACGCATGCTCAAGCACACGCTCTGCCAACTGCGCAGTTGACGTAGCGACAGCGCTTGGGCTGCAAGAGGCTTATGTTGTAGAAATTAAATGTTTAATAACTTTTTCTAGCAGGACTTTTTTATTCAAACTTTCAGGGCATGATTATGTTATTCATATGTGTGTATGTGCCGAAGCACAAGTCTGTAGTATATGAAATGCGTTTAGGGCGAAGGGGGCGTGGCATCCAAAAACCATAAATTACAAAATGTCTGCATTCACAACAGGAATCTATATAGTTAATTTCAGGTCTCTAGCTCTTACGGTACGTAAAAGAGACGAATAGTTATCGAAATTTATCGATAAAAAGAGAACGGGAAGAGTTATCGAATTTTTGAAAAAAAACTCGTATAGCGTATGGTATTCAGGAGTATACATGTCAAATTTCAGCTCTCTAGCTTCTGTGGTTTACGAGATCGCTGCGTTCACACAGACGGACGGACGGACAGACGGACAGGGCTATTTCAACTCAGCTCATCGAGCTGATCAAGATTATATATACTTTGTATGGTCTGCGACGTCTCCTTCTGCCTGTTACATACATTTTCACAAAAACATTATACCCTGATTTCCCATTTTCAATGGGCTCAGGGTATAAAAATACTCAATTTGGATACTCAATTTGGATGTCTGTATAGCTACTGGCCAACCTTAACTGTTGTCTTGCTCTTTAATACGGCAGACTATAATGGCAAATCGATAAAATCAATAAACGATAATTTATCGAAAGCCCGGCTTTGTTTTTATATCAGCACCAAATTAATTTTGTTGTTATTCGCTGTTAAGCTGCCAATTTTTCGCTTGATTAGTTGCGTCAACTTGCCACTGACACACTAAATCAAGGCATACTTTATGCATTGCGTTTTATCATACATACAAATTTGTTTCAGTTTCTCTTGTCGGGCCTAATTTGAATTTTTGAAATCATCGCGCTGATCAAGAATATATATACTTTGTGTGGTCTGCGACGTCTCCTTCTGCCTGTTACATACATTTTCACAAAAACATTATACCCTGATTTCCCATTTTCAATGGGCTCAGGGTATAAAAAAACGAAACAATAAAAAAGTTTCCTCTACCCAAAACACAAAAACAAATCAAGTCATTTTTAGGCCTTTTGGGTTATTATAGAAAATTTATTAAAAAGTTTGCTAGAATAACAAAACCTCTGACCAAACAATTAAAAGGAAAAACAAAATCAGTCAGTATTAATGACGATTTTATAAAGGCCTTTGAACAATGCAAAACACTTCTCTGCAACGACCCAATAATGACATATACGGACTTTAGTAAACCCTTTATTTTAACCACAGACGCGAGTAATGTTGCCCTGGGAGCCGTCCTATCCTAAGGAAAACTATGATCAGACAAACCAGTGTCATTTGCTAGTAGAACACCAACAGACACCGAAACAAATTATTCCACGGTCGAAAAGGAAATGCTCGCTATAATATGGGCAATAAAGTACTTTCGACCATATCTCTTTGGCCAAAAATTTAAAATAGTAACTGACCACAAGCCTTTAACTTGGTTAATGAGTTTCAAAGAACCAAATTCAAAATTGGTTCGGTGGAAACTCAGGCTATTAGAATACGACTACGAAGTAGTCTATAACAAGTAAGAATGCTCTAGTCGAGACTGCTCGACTAGGAGATACCCTGAGCCCTGCGAAGTGCTGATACTTGAAATATTCTATGCTTAGTTTACATATACATACAGACGCACGCTCTAGTGCACGCTCTGCCAACTGAGCAGTTGACGTAGCGACTGCGCTTGGGCTGCAAGACGCCTACGCTATGGGAAATGAAATGTTTAATAACTTTTTTTCTAGAAGGACTTTTTTATTCAAACTTTCAGGGCATGATTATGTTATTCATATGTGTGTATGTGCCAAGTATTAGCACTTCGCAGGGCTCAGGTTATCTCCTAGTCGAGCCGTCTCGACTAGAGCATTCTTACTTATTTTCGTTAGTTAGCATTGCCCAAAAAGTCAGATTAGTACATTTTTGCACAGCAGAACGGGTCTCATTAAAGCTCATATGTGCGGGTGGGTCCGCCTCATATAATTTTATAGATTATCTAAAAAGATTTGCTAACTGTGAGCTGACATGCAGCCTTAATGTTGCTCGAAAAACGAATTTAAGTTAAAAAGCAATGCAGCAACTTACACCGTGTAATAATACACATCATGATTCCCTTTACTGATTATAGAGATATATATATCAGCTCACTTATGTTGTCAGTCACATATATTATCAGCTGTGTCTGACATTTTGAGTTTAATATTTGCATTTGCATATATGTATATATATATATAGTGCGTCACATGCATTATCAAATCCATAAAACATCCTTTAAGAGTTTTAAAGTGGGTCATAAAACCAGTTCCGACTACTCGCTCACAAGCTTAAAGCTGGCTTCGAGCTGTGTGGGCAGACAGAGTTTGGAAATCAAATCTTCTGGTTCTTTAAGCGGCCCACGCAACTATGCCGCAACCACTAAACTCGAATGTTCGGAGCACTTTTTCCCGTTGGCTATTTTCTAATTATAAGTCGATATGTAAACACAGATAGAGAGTTGAACAAGGATTAATATTAAGTTATAGTCAAATACCGTGTTTGCATCATCATCTTCTTCGCCTTCGTCCTCATCATCATCGCCATCGCCACCGCCACCATCACCATCATCGTCACCATCATCATCGTCAGCATCGGTAGCTATTATTTTTTTCTCATCGATGCGAGTCACTTGAATTGACGAATTTTCGCTGCTGCAGCCATTGCTGCTGCTGCTGCTGTTGCTGTTGCTATTTCCGTTAGTGTTGCTGTTGCTGTTGCTATTATTGTTGCTATTGAAGTTGATGTTGCGCTTTCTGCTGGTAGTGGCCATGTTGCCAAGCACTCCTTGACTATGACCAGTGGCAACTTGGCTTTTATTGCCGCCGCCGCCGGTGTTTGAGCTTGTGAACATTATGAAACACGGCCGGCAAACGGAAGCGCGCCTTTTACTTTACCAAACGGCGGCACTTTCACTGCGGCAACACGGACACACGCATACACACACACACACTGGCGTCCACCCACACGCTCAAAATGTGTCCACAGCTGCGCCTTGGAGCAATAAAAACTTGATGTTCCTTTGAGTTGACTGTTGATTTTACCGTTTTACATATGAAATGCGTTTGGCTCTTGGCCGAATTATTGCAAAGCAGTTTATTGCAATTTGATTGGTTTTAAAAGCACTTCACTCAATTCAAACTGAAAAACTGTCTTTGAACCGCGGTGCGTATGCAAAATATTTATTAATTTATTTATTATTGCGAAGTTAACGCATGGACGACTGTTTTACTGGTGTGAATCCGAATGACTTATTTCAATTGTTAATTCAAGTATTTAAATATATTTTTTGTTGTAATATTTGTATTATGGCTTCCAAATTTTGAAACCGCTTAAATTGGTTGGAATTTTGTTCAGTTTATTTTGATATCTCTGAATTTAGACCAGCTCATTTTGGTTTGGTGGCGCCTTAATTTAGGTGGCAATAAAAACTGTATGGACATTTTGATGTCCGTTCGCCAAAAACTATGTTTCGTACTGCAGCTCGGCCTACGCTCAACTGAACTGCAGAAATGTGGGTGAAAGCTAAGTGAGGCGCAGTACGCTTCGGCCTCGGCTTCGGCTTCGGCTTCGGCTATCCCTTGCAGTTTTTCCGAGCCCTTGACGCGTTGGCGTAAAACTCTTCCCCACCCTCAGACGTGCACATTTATACTATGTTGGCTCCGTTCATGACCAAGGTTTTTATTTCACCCCGAAGATCTGCGCACTGCTTTTCGCTTTCGGGGCCGTCAAAATGGAAGTTAAAAGCATTTATTTTCCCATAGCGTAGGCCTCATGCAGCCCAAGCGCAGTCGCTTCGTCAACTGCGCAGTTGGTAGAGCGTGTGCTTGAGCGTGCGTCTATGTGTGTGTGTATGTGTTGCTTGCAATATATGTATGTATATGAAAACTAAGCATAGAATATTTGAAGTATCGGCACTTCGCAGGGCTCAGGGTATCTCCTAGTCGAGCCGTCTCGACTAGAGCATTCTTACTTGTTTTACTTTGTCCACTTTCTGCAGGTCTAGCACGTGTTGTTGGTTGGGAATTGAAAGGGGCTTGTGGTGGAGTTACTTGTGTATGTTGTCCGAAGCGATTATTGTTAAATTGGCTCGGTCTTAGAATTGATCTTTGTGTAGGGTATAATGGTCTGACCGTGTTAGGTGTTGATTGCATTGGACGAGGTGAATAATGATTAGGTGGAAAAATGTTATTGTTAGTATAATTAGGTGTTATTGTTGGTATATATTGATGGAAGATATGGTTGTTGAAAATAAGGTCGATATGGGACATAAGAATGGTTTGGTTGAAGAAATGTGGGAAGCTTTTGAATATAGGGATTTGGGTGTGACGGCTTGAAATTTTTATCTTGTTATACCCTGAGCCCATTGAAAATGGGAAATCAGGGTATAATGTTTTTGTGAAAATGTATGTAACAGGCAGAAGGAGACGTCGCAGACCATACAAAGTATATATATTCTTGATCAGCTCGATGAGCTGAGTTTATATAGCCCTGTCCGTCTGTCCGTCCGTCCGTCCGTCCGTCCGTCCGTCTGTGTGAACGCAGCGATCTCGTAAACCACAGAAGCTAGAGAGCTGAAATTTGACATGTATACTCCTGAATACCATACGCTATACGAGTTTTTTTCAAAAATTCGATAACTCTTTCCGTTCTCTTTTTATCGATAAATTTCGATAACTTTTCGTCTCTTTTACGTACCGTAAGAGCTAGAGACCTGAAATTCACTATGTAGATTCCTGTTGTGAAGACAGACATTTTGTAATTTTTGGATTTTGGATGCCACGCCCCCTTCGCCCTAAATTTGCAAAAAACGCATTTCAAATACTAGAGACTTGTGCTTCGGCACATACACACATATGAATAACATAATCATGCCTTGAAAGTTTGAATAAAAAATTAATTAATTGAATAAAAAAAAATTAATTTCCCATAACATAGGCGTCTTGCAGCCCAAACGCAGTCGGTACGTCAACTTCGCAGTTGGCAAAGCGTTTGATTGTGCGTGCGACTGTGTGTGTATGTGTTGCTTGTGATGTACATACATATAAAAGAAACAGAGAATTTGCGGAATAGCGGTTCTGCGCTGACGAAAGTGGAGAACAGTTTCTTGCATACTTTTTGCCCACAGAGCCAACCTTGGAAAAGCGTCGCACAGATTTCGTTGCCGGTGAGCTCTACAAGGACGATGAGGAGTATGAATATAAAATTGCTCGAGAATACAATTGGAATGTCAAAACAAAAGCATCCAAGGGCTATGAAGAGAACTACTTCTTTGTCATGCGACAAGATGGCATCTACTACAACGAGTTGGAGACGCGTGTGCGTCTCAACAAGCGTCGCGTCAAAGTCGGCCAGCAGCCGAACAACACGAAATTGGTGCGTATTGAAAGTATTTCTATGAATTATTTCGTAACCTTTATCTGGTGTGTCTGTTGACCATTACAGGTGGTTAAGCATCGTCCGCTGGACGCCATGGAGCATCGAATGCAACGCTATCGTGAGCGCCAACTTGAGGTTCCTGGTGAAGAGGAGGAGGAAGATGATGAAATGGAAACAGATGATCAGCAAATCCAACCAACGATGGAGCAGGAAAAGCCAGCAGCCGATAACGCTGTGAAATCAAAGACTCCTTCTGATAATGCGGCAGTTGCTGGCAACACTACACCTGTGCCGGACTTACAGCAGCAACGCGAACGTCAATCACGGTCCAGAACCCACTCCGGCAGAAATGTCTCCTGGCACAGCTCACAATTGTACGGCATGACTCCAATATGGATGCGTGTGTGGACTAAGAAGGAGACACGTTGACGAAAGCATTTACCTGTAGCGAAATTGGATATAGAAGAGATTTCAGCCCAAATATCGTATATAGACATTATATATATAACTTACCGCAGACCTCACACTTGAACGGCTTCTCCCCGCTGTGGATGCGCTGATGATTGTGCAGCGTTGACAGCTCCTTGAAGGCGCGTCCGCAGATGCCGCAAGCATGCGGCTTCACCTCGCTGTGGTAGAGTAAATGCTTGTGATAGGATTGCTGGAAGGTGAAGGTTCTGGCGCAGTATTGGCAGGTGTAGGGCATCTCTCCCGTGTGCAGACGTTTGTGCTTCTTCAGGAAATACTTGGTGGTGAACATTTTGGTGCACACATCGCACTCCCAGTTCTTGGGCGTGCTACCGTACTCCGCACCTGGCGCTGTCTCCGTTGCAGCGGGCAACTCCTGCTTGAGCATGTAGATGGCGCCACTCAGAGCATACGGCTGGGTGTTGCTCGCTGTGGAGGCGTTGAGGCTGCCATTGCTGGCCGTGGCCTCCTTGTGCCGAATGCGATCGCAAATGCTTATTTTGGGCGTGGCACTAATGATGTGGCCATTGGTGCTGCTCGCATTAATATGATTGTTGTTCGAGCTGATGATGGTGGTATTGCTGCTTTGGTTGTTGCTGGTGGTGGTGGTGCTTGAGATAGCGCCGACAGTGTGCAACACCTTGAGGTGGACACGCAACGAACCCTTCATGCGAAACGTCTTGGAGCACAGATGACACTTGTAGGGCTCCTGCTGCTGTCCCACCGCCGGCTCTGTGATCTCCGCATTCTCATGCACCAGCCGGAAGTGAATGTCGCGCAGTTCCTCGTTGCGAAAATTAAACTCACAAATGTCGCATCTGGCTGGGGGCGTGGCAGGCGGTGGAGGCGGCTGTTCGATGGGTTTAGCACGCGATTTTTTGCCCCGACGCGGCAGCAGCTGGAGGCGGACTACTTGCAGCAGGGCAATTAGTCGGAGGAAGAATAGGTGACGCAGCCTCTGGCACAACTGGAGTGGCCATGATTGGAGGCGCTACAACTGGAGCTGGATCTGCATTGGGCAGGCTCATCAGGCTAGTGTGACTGAATAAATGAATGGTCAGCTTGTCCAGACCCAGGAACAGCTCCTTGCAGTTGGGAAAGGGACAGGCCAAGGGTCCATTGGCCGCCTTGATCAGACGCTGCTGCAGTGCGTCGATGCTGTTGAAACTCGGCACAGCGCACAATGGACACAGCACGGACATCGAGCACATGGCGCAAACACTTTTTACACAGCGGGAACTGGGAAAACCTTCTCAACATGCAAACAGATCCTCAACCATTGCGCTGACCGACAAAAACTTGAAAAGATTATTTTAATTCTTTGCCTATTGAGATATTTTCTAAAAATACTTGCAACGAAAATATTGAAAGAAAAATTTTGTGCCGACGGCGATGACGACGACGTTCGTCTGGGCGATATCGAAAATAATGAAAAATATTGCGCTCCCAGCCCGGCGAGAGTTGGAAACGCCAACCGAATTTTCGAAAACTGCGAGCCGAACAGTTTCGAAAAGTGGCCCGCAGACAGCTGTCCGCTGCTTCCTCTTCGACTTGTGTTTTGGTAACAGCCAAAGACCCGTCGGCCAGTGGGCGTATTTAGTAGAACAGAGCTCTTGGCTCTCTGTTTTGATCTTGTCATTTAAATGAGTCGCAATGGGGCAGCTGCTGGGCACAGTGCACAGACTATATATATATAGATATATAGATATATATGTATATTTCAGAAGAAAATTGAAAACTTTGTAAATGGGTCACAGCAAAAGGTGCTGAAGTATTAAAGGGTAGACTTTCTATATATAATATATTGAATATATTATATAGCATTCAAGATATGCCCGATAAGTCATATTTGGGAAAATGCCTTTAGTCTTTATTCAGTTCAATTTAAGCAAAATAATTTTCGACAAATTTCTGAGTAATTTTCACAGAGGTCTTTGACTCGGTATTGCCCATCAATCAATCAGATACGTTTTTAAGCCTTTTGCGATGGAAAGAAATCAAAAAATTTTGGAAATTATCAGAGGAAATTATCAAAGGAAAACAAAATACTTTAGGTTGCTTGTTGAACATTTAATTAGTTCGATTATCTTAGTTAATACAGCAAATTAACTATTTTATGACCTGGGCGACCTGTTTTTAAGGCTTATAGACAAGTTAAGAGTGTTCTCGTAGACAGTTTGTGCTCTCACTCAAGGGTATTTGCTAGCTGTGTGGAAGCAAACTCTATTTATAATCAGGTATACCTATATACTATATATATAGTAATATATATATATGCTGCTCTCTCTTGATTCTTGTTGATCTAGTTGGTCAGCGCTTCGTCGTGCGCTATTTTTATAGCTCTTCGTGTGTTCCTCTTTGCTGCGCCGTTTATCGTGTTTCTCTTTGGCTGGCCGATTTGTAAACAGTTCATTGGCCAAAGCACGTGAGTGGAGAAATAGTAAAAGCGAAACGAAAAGTGGGAAATGCGTAACTTGTGGAGAATCATTTCTTCTGTTTAGGCGGAAAGTCCAGGGAGACGACGCTGATATGCGTCGAATCCCCTTCCTTGCCCATGCTCAGCTCAGAGGTGGAGGAGCGTGCGCTATAACCTGTTGAGAAGGTACAGTAGTCTCTATAGAGTATTGCTGTATATATAGGTTACGTTTCTACCCACCTTTGACTGAGAAGCACTCCAACGAGGAGTAGGACGATGTCCTGGAGGAGACGCGGCTGCGTGTGGGCTTCAAGTGCTGCGGCAGGGTGATCCCCTTGTCCAGCATATAGGCTATTATGTCGGGACCATCTGGATCGCTGTTGGTCATGTCACACAGTTGATTCAAGACCTTTGAGTTGCGATGCTCCAACTCCTGCAGATTGAGGTCACGCTCGAATAGCGTAAGGAAGTCGGCGCCTATGGCCTTCTGCTTGATTCCCTTGAGCAGCGATTGTATTTCGCGATTGGCTCGATCAATTTTCTCGTTTTGGTCTTTCAGTTCCCTCTTCAGTTTGTGCAACGTCTCCGAACCTTCTAAGCACTTTTGCTTTTCCGCTTCGATCTCCACCATTAGACTATCCAGTTCCTGGTTTTGTCGCTCAATTTTATTGTCGTAAGCCAGAACCTTGCAGCGCGTAGCCTTCAGCTGCTCCAGCAGCTTGCAGTAGTTCTCCTGCGCTTTCTGCAGCTCCCCCTCGGCCCGTCGCTCATCTGCGAAGCAATGCAATATTTAAATGAGCACTCCGAAGAGCAAGAGGGGAATACAGACCCTTTGAGTTATCCTCGAAAGTTTTGAGATTCTTGCGGTAGTTGTCATTGGACCTGTCGAATTGGCGCAGCGTATTCTCCAGAGCGATCACCTCCTTCTCCGCCTTGAGCACTTGCTTGTTAAGAGTGTCGCCCTCGTCCGTGAGCATCTGTCGCTCCTGGGCATTTTCCACTTTCAGCTGAGTGGCCGTGATTATGGTGCCGTCCTCGTTGACGCCCAGCAGCGCGGATGTGAGCTCGAAGCGGGCACGCAGAACGGTTATGTGCTTCTTGCGCTCTCCAAGGTCGGCGCGAAGTGTGCTGATCTCCTCGTTGAGATGCTTTCGCTTCAGGAGTAGAATGTCCTGCTGGCTGCGCAGCTCCACAAAGCGATCCTTGATGATGCGCTGGAAGGCCAGACGATGCTGGTTCAGACTGTAAGTGCCCTTCTCACAGTTCTCGATCACATTCTGAATGTCGCAGCAGCGCATCTTCAGCACACTCAGCTCCACCACGAACTCGGAGTTTTCGTAGCGATTCATGCGCAGGCGCTTGATGGTGCCCTCGCAGTAGACCTGCGCTTCCTTGATCTTAAACTTGACCACTTCCAGATCCTTGGCGTCGTTGTTGTAGACCCCGACCAGGGCGTTCATGCTGTAGTTGAGCTTCTTGTTCTGCGCCTCCGTGGAGGCCAGGCGACGATTCAGCTGGCCCAGATAGCTCTCCAGATCAGCGAGAATCTGTTCGTTGCGTGCCTCCGCCTCCGGATCCGTGCTCTTACCCCGCAAATCGGCCAGCTTCCGCTCGCACTGCAGATACTTGAAGCACAGGTCGTAGTGTATTTCCGTCTGGCGCTTTATCTCCGCTTCCACCTGCCGCTGGCTGCGAGTGACGGCCATCAGGGTGGACTGCAGTGCCCCATTCTGCACTATGGTGATCTTCTCCTCGTCCTTCAATTCGCCTATCGTGCGCTGGGTGCGGTAGAGCAGCTCATTGCAGTTCTGCTGCTCTTTGTTGAGCACCTTCAAGGCCTCCTCTTCGCCCTCCATCATCTCGTCCAGGATTTGCAGGCGCTGATTGGAATTGGCATTCTTGTCCGTAATCGCCTGCAGGCGATCCTCCACCTTCTTCAGCGTCGTAGCAAAGTTGTTAATCTCGTTGAGCTTATTATCGCGCTGCTTAATCAGCTTGCGATTGTCCAGGCGCTGAGCATGCACCATGTTGGACAGGTTCTCCAGTTCGTTGCGGAGCGCTAAGATCTCGCGCTCCTTCAGAATCGAGGTGTCGACCAGGCGCTGTACCTCATTCTTGGCATCGGATGTCTCCGTATTCAGTATCTCGATGCTCTGCTCGACCAGTCGGTTATTCTCCAGAACATCGTTCAGCTGCTCATTGGCCAAGAAATAGCCTCGGGCCATGTTGTCGGCCTGCTCCGTCAACCTGATGCACTCCTTCTCCCCGTTCTGTATATCGCTCTCGCGCTGCGTCATCTGATTGACCGCCTGCTTCCATGTGTTCACCATCTGGCGTCGCTCCAGATGCGCCTCCCTATACAAGCTGGCCGTGCGCTCCAGATTCTTTTCCAGCGTGCTCTGCTCATCGTATAGGGTGACGACCGCCTTGCGACGCTTCTCGATAGTCGCCTGCAGTAGCTGGCGGCGCGTGTTCAGCTCGTTCGCCCGCTGCTGATCGTCCTGAAAGTATTTGTCGATCAACTGGTAGCCCTTGTTGCCATCCTCCATGGCCTCGGCCCACTCGACCAGGCTGGACTTGGCCGCCTTGATGCGCTTCGTCAGCTCATTAATTTCGTTCTTGCTCTTGGTGATTTTACCTGTAATTCAGTCAAGTAGATGACGCCATCTGCAGTGCGATTCACTTACGTAGTGTGTGCTCCGCATACTCCGAGTACTCCGTCAGCTCTTTTTGATTCTTGCGCAGATCCTCCTTCAGCTTGTTGCGCTCCAATATCACCAGCTGCGTGCGGTGCGCCTCCTTCAGCACGTCGTTCTTCACCGAATTGAAGAAGGTCTGGCATAGGATTTAGCTGAGGATTAATCATCGACCCGTTAGATAACCCCTCTCAGCACTTACGACATTCTGCTGCAGCGTCGCCTCAGTGTTCCTCTTGTGCCGGTCGATTGTCTTCTCGCGCTCATCCAGGACCTCGATGCGCTGCTGCAGCTTGAATTTCTCTGCCCGCATCGCGACCATCTCCGCGAGGATGGTCAGGTTCTCCTTATTAGCCATGGGTATGTCGGCCTCCACGGTCCACCCCATGGACCGCATGGCCTCCAGCTTGAACTCATCAAGCGAGCCGCTCTTCATGTCATCCGTTTTGTTCGTGGTCTCACCCATTTTTGTATATATGAGTGTGTGAACTCGGATATACTATATACAGTACTATATCCTGCTGAGTGATGATTGTATTTAAATTCATATTTGAAAAGCAAAACTAACTGTTTCACTATGCCAACCGGGTTGTTACGTTTCTCTCCGTTGTGCCGAGCAACGCTCGTTGTTATTATTGCCAAACGGTGGCTCTGGCTAACAAGGGTTAAGCAGGGGCCTAAGTCTCATTTGATTTGTAATAAATAAGTAATAATTTCATTTGGCAAGACTTATGCTTAAATGTTCAAGTTTATTTATGGATCATATTTATAATACATTTATTATTATATATTATAATTCTCCGCAAACTTGCAGAGGCCAGCGTAGTTGACATTCATGCCGGTCTGGCAGCCACTGCCCACTGGACCCGCCACGTAGACCGGATTGCCGACGACATTGTTGACGGCATAGTTGCAGGCGACGAGGAAGTGCTTCAGATTGTTCTTCTCAAAACGAGATGCGGCACAGCCCACGGCAATGTTGCGCTGCTGAGCCATCACGGCAAAGCGGCTAATCGAGCTGGGTAGAGGCAGGCAAAGAGATTATTGAATTCACTTGGTTACCATTCTCGATCCACTTACCCGCCAGACCAGCTACTGGGATAACTGTTGATGACTGCCATATTGGCATTCTGGTACTCCAACCACCAGTTAGTCACAGCCTGCCTCAGTAGATACTGGTTCGTCCTTACGCCCGTTTCAGCCTCGTTGTAGGCAAAGTATGCGATGTTCTGGCCGCTATTGCGGAATCGGGCCGTATTGTGGCAGGTATCCGTCTTTCGTTCGCACTGTTTCACATTCAGCTCGGCGCGGCTGGCCAGGTCTGCGTTCCACTGCATGAGGCCCATGCGACGTGCCGGGCCATAACCAGGCAACTCGCCCAGTGCTAAGCGATTGCGTCGGGCATTGTGGGCGGCCACTACGAACTGGCGAAGTTCTGCATCCATATTGATCAGGAAGGGCGTAGGACTAGCAGGACAAGCATTAGACCAGACCTGGAATGAAATAAATTTGTTAAAAACTGGATCTTCCTGAGTCAACCAATCAATTGGCTGCTGCACTTACTCCACCATTTGTGCAAGGTGAGGTCACAGTTCCTCCAACACCGCCGTCATCTACATCCCCACCGTCATCTACATCTCCGCCGTCACCTACATCGCCACCGTCATCTACGGCTCCTCCATCATCTTGGGCTACTACGTCTTGGATATTGACGAGGGCCACGGTCAGCGTGAGGCAAAGTATTACAAATCGCAACATTTCGTAAAGAACTAACGTATCCCAACTCAAAATCTGGAGCTTATATAGCCGCAGATTTCTTTGCCACCAATTGAACTTTATTAAATAAACTGTAATTATTTAAAGAGTGTTAACAGCTGTGTGTGCACTCCCGAAATTTCCAAACATCTGTAATATATTTGAGCTGCGTCTGCTTTGTGTCTTTTTGTTACCATCCATTATATAATTATACCTACGTCTATGAACTGGATGTACAGATGGGAGAGTCCGTCAATATACACGATATCTATGCAAAAGTATGAACAGTTTAAATAATTATTTAACTATTTTATACTATTTGAAGGTGCATAGAATTATGTGCGAGTTCTGTTTCAAACATAATCGATTTCAAACCTTACCATAACCCGAATATTGGGGATATTACATTGAGCGGAAGGCTCTGAGCACAAGCCTTATCATCATATGAACCAAGTATATATCTGAATACCACTTACACTCAACTGCACAGAGGGTATCTATAACTGTTCGACTATAAGTTATATGTTGCCAAGTGGGTTCTTACACATGGTTTCGTATGGCTAGCCCTTCTTACAGCTGTGCAAACAGTTTGCCAAAGTAAAATATTCTAAATAATATGAAAAAGAATGCATAAACATTTTAATAGTCATTTATTTATTTGTTTGTTTTTTTTTTTTTTTGTATTTTGTTTTATTTGCTTGCTTTTGTTGATTTCAATGTTAAAGAGCAATTTTGTTGTTGTAACTATTGTGTAATGTTTATATGATAATTTTAATGCTAGCTTTCATTTCTTTATAACTTCATGCGGTAATATTTAATATTTGTATAAGTATTATAACTGTAAATCATCATTAATATTATTTTCATTATAATCAGTACTGCAAAAATTGATAAATCGCTTCATATGCTCAATTATATATAGATATATTTATATATATATATTTATATACCGGTTTAGCAACTCGATTTATTAGTTTTCATTCAACAAACTCAAGAATCGTATATGTATATGCAATTACAGTTAAATATATATATATATATATGCATGTATATATATATATATAGATTAGGTTTATGCAATATTAACTAAACGCTACATCTTGCCAAATGAAATGGTTGAACTACTCGTGTTTACCCTTTCTTTTTGGTTGCCTTGTTGGCCATGGTTGGCTGCGTTGACACAGCTTGCAGATTATATGTTTGTTAGATACATGAATGTTTCCTTTTCACTTTAAATATTATATTTATAAATGTATAATTCGTAAATGTTAATTCCAAGGGTGGGCGTTCTTTTATTTATAACTTAATTTTGCTTTGAATTCCTCTCATATATAAATATATATATATGTATATTGAAGTTTTGGAGGGAAGAAAAACTTAATTTCCGCATTTTCGGATTTCCTCAGGGATATATACCATATACATATACATATGTGTGTGTAGCATAAATAAGCGTTATCTTTTGAATTCGCGCCCGCAACATAACAAAAAACTTAATAACAAAATTTGGATTTAATTATTTCAATATTGATTCACTAAAGCGAAAATCCAAAACTTAAAACTAAACAAATCATAATATTTTAGTGGAAAATGAGGGAAACTCAAGTTCCCATTTTTTTTCTTTTCTCCTTGTGAAAAACAATTAGTTTTGGTTTCTTGCAATTTATGCGCTTTACTAATTAATTTATTTAATAGCATTTTAATTGTTGGCCTTTGCAATGTTACTGTATGTATGTATGAATGTGTGTGTGGGTGTGGGTGTGGGTGTGTATGCGGGTGTGGGTATACGCAACTACTTCGTTAGAGAGGGGAAGGAAGGGGGGCCACGTGTGTAAGGTGTGTCGTTTTTACAAGCTGCACTGCGCGCAAAAGTGAGCCAGAGTTTCTTTTTTATAAGCAAATTTGAGAATACTACAAAATATATATATATGCATACATAAATTTATATATATATGTATATATACATGTGATATATCGAAATTTAGCCAATCATAGTGTGCTTGTGTGTGGGAGGGAGTGTACGTACGTAGGTGTAAAAGAAGAGAAAGAGAGAAATCGCAAAATTGCGCAAACGTTTGAATGATTGTTGTTGTTGCTTGGGTTCCTACTATCCGGTTGCTGCAGTGTTTTAAAGTTACTATAATCATCTAAATATAAATAGAACTATATAGACTGCGTATGTATTCACGTGTATGTGTGTGTGTATAACGGTTCTTGTTACGTCTTTAGTTAATATTTGCTCTTCGTGGTTCTATTTTGTTATATGCTTTTTAAGACAGATGGAAGGACATGCTGCCCTCGTTGGCAGCCACTTTCAGCTTCTGTCGCATCACATCACGACTCGAGTAGTCGGGCAACTTGAGATAGTTGACACAGGTCATCACAGATGGTAGGTAATCATTGGGATTCTGGTTCCCATCCAAGGTCTTGCGCACAATAGTCAGCGGTGGAGTCAGCGACTTGAAGCCACCAGTTGGTAGACGTGGCGATCCAGTGACAAATTGAAGGAACGCACGCTGCTCATCACGATTGTAGGAGACGAGAATCTCGTACAGATATTGTATGGCCTGAGATTCCTGATGGAAGCCATGATCGGTGCGGCAGCTGTCCTGCAGCATTTTGAGATCCCAGCTCTGATGCTGTTCGCTGCCAGACCCGCAAAACACACACTCCAGCTCCTCCGGATAGAACATGCGCAATCGTTGTATGGGAAAAATGGAATCAAAGCCTGCAAAGAAATTCCAATTGGAATATAAGCAAGTGGCTTAGGGGATGACTTGATGGGATACTTACCCTCGCGTAGCGCCTCAAACTGTTTCTGCACGCCTTCGACGAGGAACCAGTAGGTGACCAGTGAGATATATTGATGTAAGTTGTGCACGGTTACGGGTGTATCACGTCCGCCACGGCATAGCTCGATGTTGGCATGTCCGGGCAATACAAAGTCCAGTCCCAAGTCCGCAATGGGGCAGCCATCCAAGTCCAGTTGTTCCATCTGCACAAGTTGATGTATTGATGAATTGCATTGTATTTTACTGAGTTCATTTTAGTTTACCTTCTCCTTTTTCTCCATGGCATCTAGATTGGGATCCAATTGGATATCCTCACGCTGTCGCACCACATCCTGCAGACGCACCAACGTGCTTTGTACCTCGGGTGCAACACGCATTAAGTCGGCCAGGCCAATTGACAACTCCTCGTTGATCAACCAGCGATAGAAGGGCAGCGAGAATGGCAAATCGAGCTAAAAGAGGAGGTACAATAGTGACTAGTGACAGACAGTTTGACGTCAATGCTACACTTACCATGCGACTATCCATTACCGCCTTGGCCATAAACTTGCCCAGGAATTTAAACTTGGACTTAGCCTTGGTCATCTGTGGCAGCTTGGAGGATTTGCCCAAAGGCAAAGGAAACAGGCCATGCGCGGCGTGGACGTAGCTAACAGTGGATCCAGTTTGAATAGTTGTCGTTGTTGCAGTGACTGTTCCGGTTCCTGTGGTTGTTGTTATCGTCTGTTCTTCCAGCACTTGGGTGGAATTGTTGGCGCCACCTTCAGTGGCAGCCATATCACTAAACTGCTGTGCAATGATCATGTTTAAAGCGTTGTCGTTCGAGCTGGAAGAGCTGTGCTCCCCCAGCACCTGTGGCTGCTGATTGCGCAGCGCATTGCTGCGACTGTTGCTGCGGGTCAGGTGTGTGTTCGTTGTTTGTGTGGTGGTTGTCGCCACGACAGTAGACATTACTACCGTCTCGCCATTGGACTCGAGTGTGTCCTCAATGTGTACCACAGCGTTATTGGCCTTGACCACATCTGCAATATTTGATGAATTATGGCGATAACTGTCGCTGCCATTCCACAGACCAAGATCCGTGCGCTGCAGCTCGGCAGATACCAGAGCATAAAACTCCAGTGTGGGTCCCAATCCAGTGCCCACCTAAATACCAAATAATACAAGAGTTAGACAAATCCTTAGTAATAGTTGATGCTCAACAAACCTCATTCTCATATTGAATTTCCAGAAGGGCCTTGGAGTTACCGAAGTCCTGGAGTATATGCTCGGCCTGCTTCAGTAGCTCGGCACGTGAGATGGCCCGCTTGCGTCTATCTAGACGAGGCGCCACACGTTCCGATGACTCCGCTGAGTTCAAGTCCGGTGTGGTGTCTAACAGGCGCTGCAGGGCTCGATCCCGATCAAAGCTAGTGGCATAGAATAGCAAGTGACGCGTCTCGAATGGGAAGAGGAAGGGGCAAGCCATGCCAATCTGAGGCAACCACTGTGGCAGATTGCCCGTCATGATGACCAATGGATCCTGCAGTTGACGATTCGCCTTGGCCGTAATCTTTGGATGCACAAACTCAGTGTTGTTAATTATATTTTGGCGGACCACGCAGCCATATAGATGTTCCCAGTGCCGATTCAGAGCATAAATCACACGAAGCATGCATAAGGCATCCAGCGAAGCATCTTGCACGGTCACCACATCGCTGGGCAGGCAGCTGCTTAGGAATGGCTTCAACGGTGATAGCACCGTTGGGGCAATCCCCTCGTGCCACAGTTCGGTCTTCTTGCGCATAAATTTGCTGCTGGATTTATGGGACTTCTTGCCGCTGGCACTCGAACTGGCCGCCGAATTAGATGAGCTGGAGGTGGAGCACGAGGTAGCAAGCACAAGTGTTCCACTGGACGTAGCATGGCTAGTACTGCTGCCGCTGCTGCTGCTGTGTGCCAGATTTTGCTTGTGAGCCTGGCTGCTGCTACTGCTACTGCAGGAGCTGTTCGCGCCAGATCCGCCAGCCAGTTCCTCTTCGACGGGACGATAGTAAATGGTGTGCTGCTGCACCCAAATGCTACTATTGCCTATGGATTGAAATGGATTAGGATCAATAGATTCAGTCGCTCAAATGGTTCTTTTTAGCCGCTTACCTAAAAGCATCTCGGACTCATTGTCTGTCTCTTGCTGCTCATTGACTAGCGGAGAGAACTGTTTGACCGCCTGGTAAACAGTCATATTGTATGGGAGCACATGCTCCCCGATGAGGAATTGCAGCTTGTGCTTGAACCCGGACTGGGTCATCACCACAGCGGCCACATTATCATCCATATCCTCTTCGCTGTCATCATCCGAATCGGCTCGTATTCCACCATAGCCGCGCACCACCAAATACCGCTCGATGGCCTGGACCATGGCTAGGGGATCGATTTTAACAGTGCCGCCCTTCCATTGACGCAGATTGCTGCACTGAGGATGACGCTGCAGATTGCACTGGAAATGGCAAAAGTGGAGAAATTCATAAGTATGGCATGGATTGCCAAGGGAGATTATCCTCAACCTACCTTCAATTGATGCGTGTTGAAGAAACGTAATGCGCTCTGATTAGTGCGACCGCCGGGTCCGGCTTGGAAATCGTGCACCTTAACGGGAAACTGTTCAAGTTGTGTAACGCAGCCATTTAGCTTGGCCACGAAGGCGCCAAAGGCGAGCGGCTCTATTGCCGGCAGCTGGCCAACATTCTGGAGAAGTGGTTCCAACGGCAGTCCAGCAAAGACGTGCATAAAGCTGCGCAAGCGAGCATCGCGTTCCACTAATCCTGTTTCGCTAGTCATGTAGTTGAGCATGGCCTTGATCAACCCAGAATGGTTCACCTCAAACGGTGATATATCACTCTCCAGCAATATGGTCTTCAGCTCGAGGAGCGCGTCCAGGCAGTCGTGATAACTGCCGTTCAACTTAAGCAGAATACTCGATAAGCGTTCCAGGACCGTGGTGCTGGCCAACGATGTGGTTGAAGTGATAACTGCTGTGCTATTGGAGCCGGCACCTGCTGCTCCCGATCCACTCCTGCCGCCCTCACTCTCGCTTGCTTTGCTACGTCGCACTTCCTGCTCCGTGTAGCGTTTGACAAAGTCGATGGCCTGCTCTCGCACCCATTGGCGTGCCCGCTCCCGATTGGCTGCCGCCATTAGATTAGCATGCGATATGCTCTTGCTAATGCTGGCAGCAACGGCGGCGGCGTTCATACTGCCGCCTGAAGCGCTGCCCGAATAGGAAAGTCCTGAGGTCGAGCCGCATGCGCCTCCAGTCGAGGAGCTGCTGCTGTTGGTGGTGTTGTTACCATCCTTTGACAGTCCGTGATGTGAAGCGGAGGATTGCTGTTGCTGCTGCTGTTGATGGTGCGCCGTCTGGCGTCCCCAACGTGCCGGATTGAGCGAGGACAGAAACGAGGATTTGGTAGAGGAGCCGCCTCCATTATTCGTGTTGCCGGCACTGAAGCGCGACTTGGAATTGCCTGAACCGCTGTTAGAGCCAGATCCAGTGCTGGGTGTGTTGCGGCCACCTGTGTTGCTGCCCAGACCTGGTGCAATTGAAGAAATGGTAGATGAATTTAGCACTGAGCATGGAAAAAGTAAATAAAGTTTGGACACTTACTTGTCGCACGGCTGAGCAGCTCATGCATTGCCGAACTGGCCGGATTGGTGGCGACAGCTGCTGCTGCTGCTGCTGCGGCATCATCTTGTCTGGACTTTGCTCTTCCGCTGCTTTGGGATTTACGTTTAGGCGGCGCCTTGCGCTTCAGCATATCCGTCATCTTATGCTGCAGCGCCGAAGAGGTGCAGTTACTGTTGTTGTTGTTAGCAGTGTTGCTGTTGGCTGCTGCCGCGCTGGTGGAGGCAACGGCCGCACCCGCATGTTGTGACTGCTGCTGAGGTGGCGGCAGCTGTTGCTGCTGCTGGTAGCTGTTGCCGCTTGTCGGATTGTTGAAGATGATCTGAGCGGGCGTCAACTGTTGCTGTTGTTGGTGCTGGGTATTAGGTAGCAGCTCGAGGGGAGCAGCCGGTTGCTGGAAATTCAGATACTGTCGTGGGTCGCCGCTTGCTGTGGCAGTCACAAAGTAGGCAGCAGGAGCCGGCGCAGCTGCGGTCGACACGGCGGCAACGCCAGAAGACGAGGAAGGCGCAGAGCTGCTATAGTTGTAGCTAGCTCCAGAGCCATCCATTGCAGAAGCAGAAGTTGCTATTTGCTGATGTTGCTGCTGCTTAGACGCTGTGTTAGCGCTGGCGGTGAGCGCGTTCATGGCATGCGAGAAGCTCTTCACGCTATATGATTGGTGCTTGGAGCTGCTGGGCGTGGCATTGGCGCTGCTAGACCCGCCTCCAGTTGAGCCGGTGCCAACGCTCACACTATCCATGAAAAAGGGATTCACCTGCAGGCTGTTCGCCGAGGCGGGCGCGCTCTGTGACCCGCCCGCATTTCCCGTCGGCGTGGCAGTGGTGCTCAACGGCTTGGGAGAAGGGTTTGCGCAAATAGGATTGCTGGGATCGGTCAACTGGGTGAACTGATAGATGACGCCTTCGCGGCGGAAATGCGTGCCAAAGATATCCGGGAGCTGTCGCATCAGAATCTCGGCCATCTGCAAGGCACCGACCACAATGCGTAGATCATTGCTGCCCAGCATCCCGGCAATGTGGCTGGAGACCAGCTGATACTTGAGCACCTGCCTCAGCAGCTCGGGTGTCGCGTAGTAGACCATGCGGAGCAAGGCGCGCAAGCATTTATAGCGCACATTGGGCCCTGCCGAGGAGCTGTACACCTCGTACAGCACATTGAAGATGTGCTTGATGAAATCGGCCGCCAGACCGCGCTCCTCCTTCAAACAGGCGATGCGTGCGTCCAGCGAAGGGCGACGCTTCACCAAATGCGACGAGCTGCTGCTTGTGTTGTTGTTGTTATTGTTGTTAGCAGCAGCTGCTGCTGCCGTGGATGTGGTGGCCGCGCCACTGATGCTCAAGTCCTGTCCAGCTGCGACCACTGCTGCGGCCGCTGCGGCTGCTGCTGCAGCTGGTGCCACGTAATTGGGATTCAGTTTACGTTGCACGGGTCTAGTGGTGCCTGTATCCTCGTTGATTTGTTGCATGGCGTGAAAGTCTACCGTATAGGTACGTCCCAAGGTACTCAAACTGATCTCGTCCTCGCTGCTTTGATGCGCCGCCTCGATCAGGCGGGAATCAATTGTGGAGTAGTTGTGCCAAGCTCCACGGTCGTCGCGCCACTGCCACTGCACCTGATCTTGGGTGTTGAGCGTGGGTCGATCCAACAGAGCGTCCACTGCAAAGATGCCATCCAGCGGCAGGCGTGGCATCAGCTCTCCAATCAAACAGGTCAACTCGAGCAGCTCGAGCGGTGGACGCGTCACCAACTCAACATGATTAGCACTGGCCGACGCAGGTTCAGCGTTGCCGGTGAGCAGATAGAGCAAGGTGGCAGCTATATCGTTTCGCAGCAGCGATATGGCCAGATCGGGGCATGCGGCGCACATCATGCTGAGCATGCGCACCACATTGGTGAAGGTTCCCGTGTTGAGTATGGGCGGCGTCACCACAAGCAACTGCTGGCAATTCTTCAAGAGATCGGGGCTGGCAATCTGCTGTAGTCGTTTGCCATCTTGCGGGAAACTCTCTACCAGACGCCAGAATGCGGTGCAAACGCTGTCCACACACTTCTTGTCCTGTTGCGACAGCAAACGTGCCAGCTGAGGTAGGCTTTCGGAGACGAAGTGGAACTCCTCAGCATGCATGTTCTGGCAGCAGTTGGCGGTGATGGAGAGGGCTGCACGCTGGGCAACAATCGAGAAAAAGTCCAGGTAAGTGAGGCAGGCGCTAATGCCGTTCGCCTGCAGAATGGCCTTATTGTGGCGGCGCGACAATATCTCTAGTGCTGTCAGACTCTGCTCGGCTACATCCATGCACTGGATGACCTGGAGTTTCTCCAGGAAAACAGGCACTGCGTCCACTACAGTTCCAGCGGATCTGGGCAATGCCTCCAGCATATAGGCCAAGGCCCGACAGGCGTTGTTCATGATATCGAAATTGTGCTCCATCCGCAGTAGTTGGATGAGAGCGGGCACCACCTGCTTGACAGGAAAGCCCGCAAGGGTATCCTCGTTGCCCATGACCAACATTTGGCACATCTCAATGGCCGCCTGCAGCTGCTGGGATTCATCGTGGGACTGTAGTCCCAGGAGCAGCTGATTCGCCTTCGAGGTGCTGCTGTTGCCAATGGTGCGGTGCAGGATGTGCGTCATCCGCGGTCCCAATGCGCCAAACAGATGTGGCGGCAGGCCGCGTGCTTCTAGTAGTGCTTGCAGACGTCCCACTTCGCTGTCATCGCTTTCCGAGTCTGCAGCAGCTGCTGCGGCAGCAGCGGCCGCGGCAGCAGCAGCATTCACAGCAGCAGCGCCCGTTGTGGCTGATGAACCGGCGCCTGTTGCCGCTGTTGCTGTCGATTGTGCTGCAGTGGCAGTAGCAGCAGATGCTGCTCCCCCTGCAGCTGTTGTGATTACATTGTTGCTGCTGCCGCTGGCCGAGGCACTGTTGCCGCTGCCGCCGCTGGTGTTACTGCTGTTGGCGCCCACTGCGCTGCTAACGTTAACGTTGACTCCGGACTCTCCTCGTGCGGCGCTTAATGCGGCTGCTACAATGCTGAGATTGGCCGAGTTAGATCCTATTTGACATATAGAAAACAGAGAAAGAGAGAGATTAACATAAAATTCAGATTGTTATCTAGTTGCGCTGCTGCTACGGATTACTAATACATTTAAATACAGTTAGAGTGTGTACAGATAATTTTACAGACAAACGATAAGGTTAGTATTAACAGTGCTGTTTAGCATTGGATTAACAGTGTTGGAAATAATAAGGCAAATCTAAACAGTGGCTGCTAAACGAGTCACCCTGTGTGCTGAGTGTGGGGAATTGAAAAATAAATTATAAAAATAAACTTAAGGATGAATGTTTTTATGCATGTACTTGTGTGTTTGTATGTGTGGGTTAAATGCGCATATGTGTGTGTATGTGGTAGTTTTGTTATATAGCTGATTTTTTACCTGACGTCAGTTGCTGTCCACCTGCATGCGGCGGTCCATTTGGAGTTTGTTGTTGCTGTTGTGCCATCAAACTATATGTTAAAGCATCCGAAGCTGCTAAATTGAAGTGTTTTATGTTTACAGAGCGCGCGAGCGAGAGAAAGAGAGAAATGCAAAGAGTAATTAGAACTGCTTTCTTTGTTTTTAGTTTGTTGAGGATTTTGGGTGGGCGGGGGCAGCGGCAGACACCGCGAGCAAAGCGACGCGCACGACGGCAGCAGAGTGGTCAAAGAGGGATGTAAGGGGGCGAGAGATGTGGACGATCAAATATGTATGAAGGATAAATGGAAATAAAATCGATGATTGATCGCAATAGCAAAACTATCGATATATGAACAGCTCAGTTATCGACGCCCAACCATAGCACGGATATTGAGCATGGCCTGTTATCGATTATTTGTCAGCTCTTTTTACAGAAGACGGGTTGCTGCGACTTATCGGTGCAATTGTACAAGGTTTGCTCGATTGATTGTTTACCCAACACCAGTTGATAAATATAGGTACCACAACAAACCCGAAAACCCCTGCCCAAGCATATATATATATACACAAAACGGACCACACCTACTCTGCCTAAAGCCTAACGCAAAAATTGTACGTAAAGTGCTTGCGTGCGTATGTGTGTGGACTAACAGTAACAAGAATAGAAGGCAAACAATAGAAAACGATTAAAAGTCGAGAACTATTTCAAGCAAATGTGATATTGATTCGATTGATATTCTTGATGGTCGCAATCGGCGTCCCGCTTTGCTGGCTGATCCTCCACTTTTGCCTCCTCTTCCACACACACTCCGCCAAGCTCTCCTCCACGTGTGCACCACACCACTTACCACTGCTGTGTGTTGCTTTCGGCTGCTGCTGTTGCTGCAAATGTTGCTGGTGCTGCTGACTATGATTGCTGCGGTAGCTGAACAGGAAACCAGGCTGGACAATTGTTGCACGTTGTTGCTGCTGTTGTTGGTGTTGTTGATGTTGCAGCGCCTGTTGATGCAGTTGCTGCTGCTGTTGCTGTAGAGCCACGTGTTGCTGCTGCTGTTGTCGAACTGCAACAACCACCGTGTTACCGCCCAATGGCTGATGGTATTGATATTGATTGGGCGGCTGTTGCTGCTGTAGTGTACCGGCAGCAGCAGCAGCAGTGCCGGGAGCAACAACAACAGCTGCCGCTGCTGTCAATTGGTGTTGCTGCAGATGATGTTGCTGCTGTTGCTGACCGGCTGCTGCTGGGGAACTCACACAAGAACCCGTCTTGCTCCGTGAACTACGACGCAGTGAAGAATGTTGCTGCTGTGCGTAACCTGAATGTTGCTGCTGTGTTGGTGGGGGCACGAATGTTGCTGCTGCGTAACGTGGCTGCTGGTAAATAATAGACGATGGTGCTGCACGTGATTGTTGCGACCCTGTGGAGTTATAGTGATGGGTTTGTTGTTGCTGTTGTTGTTGAGGGTGTTGCTGCTGCTGCTGCTGCAGATTAAGCACTGCAACAGCAGCGGACGAATTGTGATAATAATGCGGCTGCGCTCGCTGCTGATGATGTTGTTGCTGTTGCTGATGGTGTTGTGGATGTTGCTGATGATGATGTTGCTGCTGTGCGCCTGCTGTGAAATATGCAGCCGTTTGAAAATGTTGTGTTGCTGGCGCTGTGGGCGTCACAAAGGAAGACAAATGAGCGCCAGCAAATTGATGGGCGGGCAGCAGCTGTTGCGGATGTGACACCGACTGTTGCTGCTGCTGTTGCTGTTGCGTTGAATAGGGCTGCATGTGTGTGGCTGCGGCTGCTGCTCCTTGTGTTTGCGTTTGTGACTGCGTGGCCAGCACACTGTAATCAACAATGCCAACAGCACCAGCAGCAGCGACAGCGGCGCTTGTGCTGCGTGTGGCACGTGCCGCCGCCCCGTGAGCCCCAATCTGTTGGCCAGAGGGGGCGGCACGCTGATACCCGGACGTTGTTGTTGTTGTTGTGCCTGTTGCTGCTGCGGCAGCGGCTGTTGTTGTTGCTGGTGTTGATGAATTTGTTGCCAGCGTGTTTTTGTTCTGCTTGCTGCTGCTGTTATTGTTATTATGACTTGTTGTTGTTGTTGTGGATTTGTTGCTGCTGCGTTTCGAGTGTGGCGCACCTTTCGTCGTTGTTGTTGTTGCTGTCGTACGTTTTGTTGTTGGGCGGCAAGTAGAGAGGGGGTAGAGTAGTGGGAAACAACAGTTAAACAGCTTTGTTTTTTGTTTATATTTGGTTATTTTTATTTGCTTGCAGCTACTCTACTACGTTAGTTGTTGTTGTTGCTTTTGGGTAATGGTAAAATGCAGAGACTTAGGGATAAGGGGGAGAAGAGCACTTGGCTGTAGTGAGGGGGTGGTTGTGTACTAGAGAGCGAGTCGTGGGTCGCTGACAATGATGATGTTGCTGCTGCTGCTTCTGCTGCTGTTATTGTTGTTGTGGCTGTTGCTGCTTCTGCTGCTGTTGCTGCTGCTGTGAGTGATTGTTGCTGCTCGGCTCTAAACTACTTTTATGCTGTTGTTATTGTTGTGCGTATATTTGTGTTCGACGCACACACATACACATACACACGCACGCAAGCTTGAGTGAGACTACAGCAACATGTTGCTGTTGCAGTTGGTGCTTCTGCTGCTGCTGTTGTTGCTTTGGCTGCTGCTTCTGATGTTGCTCTCGTTGTTGTTGCCCCCATCGTTTTCGTTGTTGCTGCACTTTTGTTGTTGCTGCTGCTAATAGTTGTCTTTGTTGTTGTTGTTATTGTTATTATTGCTGCTGCTGCTGCTGTTGCTGCTACTTAAAACCTTTCTGACTTGACTTGCTCTACCTCTCTCTTTCTTTCACTCATTTGCTTTCTGTCTTGCTCACAGCGCGACGGCGCCTCTGCTTGCGCATATGTATGTCAATTATATATGATATATTCTTAAGATATATAATATATAATTTAGTTTGCTTGCACAAAAACAACAACATCATCATCATCATCAACAACACAAGGCATCAGCAATGAAATATGCTACATACACATATGATCTATAGCATATATTTATATACATACATATTTTTATTTATATAGGTAAATTATATTATTTATATAAATATTTATGATCTGGCGGCATTAACACAATAATATTAATAAAAATAATTTATATGTCTGCAACAACAGCAACGTGCAAAATGAAATATTAAAACGAACTTTTGGAGTTTTACAACACTGATGGCACCCCAGTGCATAGAATATTAATAATAAAAAAAAATTGTGTACACACTGGCCACGTACTAAATCAAAACAGTTGGCAATATGCAAGACCTTTGCATAAAAATGTAATGGAAATTAATCGCATAAGAATAGATAATAAAATAAATATGTAATAGAGATGAATGGGCGTATTTTCATTGGAATGTGAGACAGATATCGAATGGATGAGTGAAATTGAATATTAATTAGCGCTTGAATGAATAGATATAGATATATATGTACATATGTAACACCTGTTTTCTGATAATTAGATAGCACAGCACACAGGGACTTTTAAAAGGTCGGGTGGGTTGATACAGGGGTGGTTATGGCCAGAAATCAGTCTGTATATAAATTGTATTACTAACTAAATGAGTCTGTATATATACCCTTAACTCTTGAAGAGGGCATCCGCTATGCGTCAAGCAAATACAAATTTTTCGTCAGAATTTTAAATTTATTTTTAAGCAAAATAAATCAGCTGCACTTTCTGCAAATTGTTAGGTCGGATTCCAATTGGAATCTTAGCCAAGAAACGGCACACGCATTATATTTTTTTTTTATTAATATTTCTATATGACATTTCGTTGTTGTTTTTCACAATGTTTTTCGTTCTAAACAGCGCGACGTTAAAAATGCGACTGACTTTAGCCAAAGTGCGTTGGCATTTGCGAGCAAACACACACACACGCGCACACACATGCATTATATATGTATGCATGTAGAATTTTATCAACAAAACAATTAATATTATAAGTGCCTGTGTGTGTGTGTAGACTGCATGACGCTGCGTAAAAGGCAATTGTACAAGAAAATGTTTCATTTCTTGATAAGCAATTCGCGCACTTGACAAAATAAAAGTAACGAACAGAAATAAATAAAATTCCCTTTTTTGGGTGTGGTAACACTGGTCCATTTGTTAATTTAGTGTGGAAAATTGCAAGAGTTAAAAGAGAATTCGATATCTAATGGAAAGCACCAAATGGGTAAAGGAAATGTTACTAATAACGTAAAGTTCAGCTAATTATTTATATACAACAAACTAATCAACAATGCAAGCGATTCAATAAGAGTCAATCAAAGGAGCACAAATTATCTACACAAAATTTACACTTTAATTTACAAATTAGGTTAAATATGTTCAGGATATCACAGACTGGAATTTACTGACAAGATTTCAGGTGTATTTTATGCAACGATAAGATTGGTAATAGATTTTTACATTTATTCCATAAATGTCAAATAACAAATGACAAATTGTCACTGGGCAAGAATTTATTATCGATAAACGATTGTAACTGTGGAAGTCTGCCGATAAAACTGTTGTTAACTACACTATATAGAGTATCTTTTCCATTATAAATATTAAAATTGTCATGTTTAACAGTTATGATCAGTCTTGCTATCAATTCCAGCCTAGATATTCTATTAACACAAATCAGTTGAGTTTTCGAAAATATATCGCATAATCGTAAATCGACTGATTTATAGTCTTTACACATATCTAACCTACAGGAAATATAGTTTAAAACAAATATCAACTAACGAACTAATATTTTGATATTACAAACTTTCCGGCAATCGATTTTTAATCAATTTTGTGTTTAGCTTTGGTGTATATATAGTAAATGGTGCAAAAAGAAACTCACCACCAAGTTCACCAATAATATGCTCAGCGAATTCACCCTCTGAGAGTTCGTCTTCCTCTTCGTCGAAGTCCTCTTCAAGATCGTCGTCTTCCTCGTCGTCCACGTCCTCCTCTTCACTGAGTTCGTCCTCTTCGGCAACGATTTGGGCGTCCTCCTCGTATGATGAATCCGCCGAGTTAACTATTTCGTAGAAGCCTACTTCTTCCTCTTCGGGTTCCACTTCCTCCTCTTGGTCTTGATCTTCGTCGTCTTCCAGGTCCTGATCGTCCTCCTCGGCGGAGTTGTTGCCGCCGGCGGCTCCAAAAAGCCCGTTAGCACCACCGTCAACAGCGGCGGCAGAGGAGTCGTCGTCCTCGTTGAGGTGTAAGTTGTTGGCCTCCGGCTCGGCCTCTATATGCTGTTGCTGGTCCTCCAAGTTACCGCAAATGTTCTCGTTTTGCTCCAATTGTTCGTCCTTGCTTGGAATCTTATCCGCTGTCGAGTCAATTCTGGCGAGCAGCTGTTGCTGATAGTTACGTAAACTTTTGCGGTACTTGATGTACTTGTTGTTGCTGTTGGTTTTCTTGTCCAGGCGCTTAACAGCGACGTTGTTGTTGCTGCTGTGGTTGTTAGAGTCCTGACGCTCTGCGTCTATAGCTGCTGCTGCTGCTATAACCGCCGAGCTGCTAGCCAGCAGCCGCGCGTTGCCTGTGTCTGGCAATTTACCTAGCAAATCCTCCTGCTCTGATTGCTGTTGCCCTGCAGCTGCAACTGTTGCTGTTGTTGCTGTGGTCTTGGCACGCGTATGACTCACTTTGCGTGTTTTGCGGTAATAGTTGAGCAAGTTGCCGTCGCTGCTACTGTTGCCTCCGCTTGTGCTGCGTGCCGCTGCTCGGACAGCTGCCCCACGCTGTGGCGTCACACCAATCAAGTGCTGGCTGTTGCTATTGGAATAGCTGTTAGAGCTGCTGCTACTGTGACGTGCTGCGGCCGCGCTGCTGGTGCTTGGCAGCTCCTCGGGCGTGAGAGTCTTGGACCGTGTGCGCTGAGCCACACAATCACCGCCAGATGCCAGGCGCGGTGTATGCTGCAGCTGAATAAGCTCCGACGCTGGAGTTTCGTTTGTTGCAGTTGCTCCTCCGGCCGGTACGGCGCCTTCACTGCCAACTGCTGCTGCTCCGGCTGCAGGTAGCTGCTGCTGCACACGACGCTTCTTCAGCGGCGAATTTAGCTCCACGTATTGATCCCCGCCGGGCGCAGCTGTAAAGGACATGACGACAAACGGAAAACTTTAGTTGCGGCTGTGTGTGGGATTATTTCTATTTTTGTAGTGATTGTGGATCAGGGTTGGGGGGGTGGTATGGTTAAATACTGATGACGGTGGTGGTGATGGTATAAAACTTGCATATAAATTTTATGATTTGAGTAACCAAAAAGAAAAATTGGCAAAATTTTTTCTAGTCTTTTAGTTTTTATTAGTTTTGATTATTTGAAGGGTGTGGCGCGGCGCTTGTTGATGACCTCTACAATTTAGACAAACAAAAGTATTATGCTCTATATTTTTCAGTTCAGGACCCAACAAAGCAAATGTTTTTCCCTTTCATATTTTTCTTTCACTCACTTTCTCACACTTCCTCTCTCTTGACTTGGATACTTAACACTCAAACTAACTCTAGACAATGTGTCAAAAATGAATTTCTATGCGATATATTGATATTCTATATAGCAGTGTTGGCAATAAACTAGATATCACACCTGTAATTTACACTATTAAATAACTGTTTTTATATCGAACAAATAAAGGGTGATTGAATATGGAATTTGACCACTATTTTATAGATCTGACTATTGAGAATATTATTAGCTTTAATGATTTACTTACATGTACGTTGTTGGTGGTGGTGGTGGTTGCTGATGTGGTTGTTGTTAATCTGTTGTTGCTGATGCTGGCGCTTCCGACTGCCTGGCGACAAGGATAAATCGTTGCCGTTTAAGTTGTTTGAGGAAGTGTTGGTGGACGCAGAACGTGTGGATGTGATCACGCTGGTAAATTCTGCGGGGCGTCGTATAACGTCAGTGACGGTGGATTTCTTGCTGATCTTGGTGCTGGTGCTGGTTTTTGTAGTTGCTGGTGTTGTTGTTGCTGCTGTTACAATGGCCGTAAGGCTGCGACTCTTACTGCGAGAACGACGTGCCAAGGATGCGACAGAAGGAGCAGCAGCAGCAGCAGCTATTGTTGACGATGTTGCTGTATTGCGTTTTTTGTTGTGATTGCTTTTGTTGTTATTATTGTGAATGTTATAATTATTGCAACGCCGTTGGGTATTGGCTGCGGCAGTTGCTGCCGTTGTTGTTGTTCTACCGTCGTGCTGCCCCTCCGTCAATGCAGAGAGCGTTTGACTTTTAACGGACTCGGCCATAGACGACACTTAACCGCACTGGCATCGAACACACTTAACATGCCAACTTCACAGAGAATTGTTTGCAATTGTAAATTGTTCAAGCAGCTCTTCGATCTTCCGCTAAATACTATATAAAGTCACCGAAAGTTGTTGTTTGTTAAGTCTTTGGGCTTCGTTGGTAGCGGAGCCTTGGTAATTAATTTACTTATATTATTAATTGGTTTCACACACACTTTCCGAGTTTATTGGACTTAGCCGGACTATATTATTAATTCAATTTTTGAGTTTTTCTGAGTGCACGTTGCGCAGTTTTGTTTCTAGCAGTCGCGGAGAGTTTTGTGCTGTAATTGTAAAAAATAATAGAGCACAATATTTGTTAGGTAAATTTTATTTTTGATTATTTCTTGACATTTGCCGTCGGTTACATCAAAAATAACTGACAGCAAGGCAAAAACTGGCAATCGATAAATTTATTAAGTTGGCTGCACTCTACACAATTGCAGCCAACTTAGCAACGTAATAAAACAAAACAGAACAAGCAAAAAATAATAACGTCGCAAGCGAATACAATTCGAAATAGGTAAAGGCCTGAACGCTGACCTAATGGCTATTGGGGTGAAGAGCCGACTGAGAATAAACTAAAAAGATCAGTGAAAGCAAAATAGGAAGTGTAGAGGGTAGTCTATGTGCGTGTGTCTCTGTTGAGTGTGTGTAAAGCAAAGCTGAAACAAAGAACCGGTCGCTGTCACCGCAGATAGTGTATTTGCTGCCCCTTTCAGACAGGTACTCGCATGTATGCAGAAATCAAGGAAAAGCCAGCAGAAATGAAAATTGATAAGCAGCAGCACACAAAAGAATACACCACCATCACAACATATGTATGTATACAGACATATACCCACTCACTCACTCACTCAATTGCTCGCTCGCACACATTCAGCTTAGCTGATTTCAACAACATATGTGCGCAGTAAACACATACAGATATGTTAATACATTAACAGCTGTTTGCAGCAGCAGCAGCAGTCACCAACACGTGCATGTGCCCTAAAGAAGGAAAGAGCGAGCGCGCAGAGCTGGCGAGCGACTTGTTTTGAGTGAAAATCGGCTACACCGCACTCAACTCATACACACACATAGACGACGCAGCTTACATAAAGTGAGCGCGCACATGCTGCGCTGTTAATCAGCTGTTCTCGGCTGTTTTGTTTATATTTTGGTTTTCGTAAGCAGCGCTGCGCTGTTGGCTGGCTGCCCCTTCTTCCTATGTATGTGCGAGCGTGCGAGCAACGAGTTTTTACTCGTTTGTGTGCGTGTGACCGTTGTAACTGTGTGAGTATGACTTGTCATGCTTGTTTCGTCGCTGCGAGAACGCAATGCACGATCCCGCATATATATACACACGGACACGCATACATACGTATGAAAATACAATAAGCACACGCGACGAACAAAAGATAAAAAGCAAAACAAGCAAAAGGCAATTGTAGCAGCAGCAAAACGTGTTGGTGGCTGCAGAGACGGCGCCCTTTGCAACGCAGGCAGCGACTTCCCATCGTCTTGGCTACACTCTACAAAAAAAGTGCGTAGTTTATGTGTGCGCCCTCATATTTAGCTCACAGTTTGTCAGATACTCAAAGCTGACACGAAAACCAACAAAGCCAACCGCCAATCACAGTAAAACGAATTGAGTTCAAGGCCGTATTAAATGAAACCAACAACGTCGCTGCCGTCATGAAAATGTGTTTGAATTTGATTTTTGTTCGCCAGTTTCGTCTATCTTGCAACCACAAGTTTTTCACACACAAAAAATAAAATAAAATAAAAACAATACAACAAATGTGCTAGGCAGAAAATGCCAGCGCCATATAAACTGTATATACATAAACATAGATACAAATATACATGTGTGCGTGCAAGAGCATGAGCATTTTCCTCGCGTGTGGCAACTCCAACATATGGCATGTGGTTTGTTTGTCAATGCTGTTGCTTTATCAGCAATGGACTAATGTAAAGGGCCTCGACTTGAATACTTATTTACACGTATGTAGATACAAAGTTATATGTATACAAAATATAAATAAAATAAACACTCTAAAGGAATCAATTCATTCTGCCACCTAATATTTTAAATTTTATTATTCGTTTGCTCTAGCGAGCTTTCACTGTACAGCACTGTTTCAATGTAGCGTTGTCCAGTTTACTTTTGCCACCCTGCTGGCAAACATACTGATAAGAATTTTGTATGTTTCTATCGCTCTTCCCCTCCCACCTATCCGCCCAAACATTGACTGCTACCCCTTGCTATTGCTATTGTAGTGCGTATTGTTTGTAACTATTTTGTATATATGTATATGTGTAAATATATATATATATACTTATGTATATTGCTGTAAACTCAGTCGAGCATATGACGACGCTAGTCAACATAACGGACTGCGAACAGTGTTGCCCCAGCAAGTTTTCTAAATTTTTTTTCATTTGTGTTTCTTCACTGGTTTTCTATTTTCTATTACGAAACTGCTTTTGTGGCCTACGCACAGCTGAGCAGCAACAGCAGCAGCAGCAGTCGTGTATGTGTGAGCGAGAGCACACTAGGAAAGTGGGGTGTGTTTTTGTGTGTGTGTTTGTGTTTGTGCTGCAGCGCTTTCTACATGGTGGAGTGGGGAACTACGATAATCAAAGGGCCCGTCGTCACTGTGGCAACTTAACCGTAAAGTAAATTGCATTGGAAATTTTTCGTGTCGCCTGCGACGCAGTTTAAGCCAAGCTGCTAAATGAAAAGAACGCAATAAGCACTCGAAATGTGTGTAAGTATGTGGTAACCCTGGCAAAGTAAGTGCATGCAACAATTAAGCAGAAACCTTGCCATTGTTATTGTTGCTGTTGCCTTGCAATATAATGTCTGCGTACTGTTAGGAATATACAATATATATACATATATATATATAAAACAAAATACTTGTTGCTAATCGCAGTAGAAAATGCTGTAGCAACCAAATACATTACAAGCAAATGCTAATACGTCATTGATGGGCATTTACAGCAAGTGTTATATACGAATGGGAATATACAAGCAATATATACTGTTATACACACACAAAGAGAGCGAGAAATATAATAGACAAGGTATAACATTTACATTTGCTGCATTTGAATAGCATTGGAATGGAAATACAAATTGTTCAAATAGTTTGTCAAATTCTGAGCAATCTTTAATTTAATAAATATTTCTCTTATGTTTTCTTCCTTTAAATTTATTGTGCTTCCTTTGCTGACGACTGTCGATTTCCAGTCCAGTATAAATACAAAAGGGAGCACAAGTAGCGACGCGACGCAGACAGCGACATCAGCGTTGTCGCTTACCTCGGCCTGTGCATGACAGAGAACGCACGAGGGGCAAACACATGACGACGTTACACTAACACACACTCACACACAGCCCCAATATCTCTCTCTCACACATACACATACACACACACACACACACCCACACACACACACACTGACAGTCTCATATTCGAGGGTATGTATACGTGTGTACATAACGCAAGCAAAGCGAACGCAAAAATTGCTCGAAATAAACGAATGCAGCGCACAAAGCATTTCAATAAAATTGCTGCATCGCTTTCAATTGCTACGTAATATTTAATGAATGTACTTTTTAATTATATAAATATTTACTGCACCTTTGCTATACATTATGTACTTGCTAACACACAGGTATGTGGAAAATTTACGTTTGTACGAACCATTTCACAGCTGTGCACGCACTGAAAGCCAACTCACGACTGACAGCAGCAACGTCAATGGCGACCCCGTGTGAACGAAACGAAACGAGAGAGCGAGCGAGCGACTGAGCGCAAAATGAGTGAGAGTGATTCAGACGAGAATCCATTTTGAGACCCACACAGTCACACTCCGAATATACGTTAAATTCAATATTCTTTATATATTGTGTTGTTAATCAAGTGGCATAAGTGCAATCAATATAAATGTCAATTTAATATCAATATCTAATTTAAATAGATGAGACAACTAAACCAGTTCACAGCTGGCAACAAAAACACTCAGCACCCGTTAAGCAGGGCACTCAACCCTTGTGTCGCTAAATGGCAATGAGGTCAACAAACCAACTCAGTCGCTGTACTAACAGACTTCTTTATTTACCTTAAGTTATAAACAAATATTTGATGTGGCTGTAAAACCTTGCTTAACGTATACTAAATTGAAATACAATCTGAAAGAAAAGAACAATTTTTCTTTACTGCCAAACGAAATTCAATTTCACTCAAAATGGCTGCGAACAAAGAGAGCAAGAGAGCGAGCGCACGAAGCCGTCGGAGCACACACTAGTGTTGTGCGTTTGGGGGATGAATGTGCACTCGTTGCTCGCTGGAATTTTGTTTTACCTGTGATTGCGTCTGTTAGAGTGGAATTAGTATTGACCTGATCAGCTGATCAAGAGCGCGATGTGTATGTATGCCTTCGTGTTTGAGCATAATTCTTGGGTTACACAAACAGCTGTTCAGTGAAGCTGACAACATATACATACATATGTATCATTTATTTCTATGTAAATATATATGTACATATGTGCATGTGGTTATAATAATCTAATTGGGTCTCTGACTAACTGACCTGTCAGCCTAAAATAGTTCTACAGTTTTAAGCACCAGAAATGTGCCACGTCTGTCTGGCACTCCCAGCCAGACACAGGCTGATAAAAATAACAGCCACTTGAGCTTCTTTTAAGATAGATAACATTTCAATTAGCTTGTCTCTCGTTTCGTTTGTATTTAATGAGACAGAATCGAACCCAAAATGGCTGTTGACCTGTGCGAATCGCTGCAGTGAGCACGATTTGAGCGACCCACGCAGCGCAGTCAACGTCACTGCTGGCCTACTTGAAAAGCAACTCACCTGCAAATGCACCGTGCTAGAGAAACAACAACAGCAGCAACAACGTGCTTTAAATGCAACTAGCTGGCAATCGCGAGTGAGCAAACAGATGAGGTTGTAAAACCAGTAACAAAAAAAAACAATAAATATGCAAACAAACAACAACACACACATGCATAAATACGAAGCAGGCAATGCAACAGCTCAAAAGAGCGAGAGCTCTGTCGGCGTCGCCGTCGCCATGGCTGCACAACGAAAAAGAGGCCACGGCCTGCACAGCAGCCGCTGCCAAATTGGGGCGAACGGCGCAGCGCAACGCTGAGAGCGAGCACAAATAAAGAAAAAGTAAAACAACAAATACAAATAAACTTTCGCTTATCGATGATGCGCTGCACATTTGCATATCGATATTAAGTGAACTCACATATGTATATCGATATCAGTTTATTATCGCTTAATTTGAATTCATTTTTAAATTTAAACGCAAACTGCGGGAAGAATGGAATGCAGAACGACATTGCTGCGTATGTCCAGCTGCAAACAGATGCAACGCTCACTATCTATACCGATCATGATCTCCTCATTGGGTAACTGGAGAGCATTGAAGAAAGCAGATGCTTTGCGTGTGTCAACGGAGCACGAGACCTCCGGCTCTTCCCCTGACTCTGCCTGCTCCGGCTTGTGCAGCAGCAGGCGACTGAAACGTGTTGTTATGGTGGCCATTTCAGATTCGGCTACGAGATTTAGTTCGCCGGCAGCGCTGCCATGGAATATGAGACTGGGCGATATATTCTTAAGCTTATCAATCAGACTGCGCAGCAGACGAAGCGACGGAACGCCAAGGATGATCTGTGTGCTCGGCACCTTGGGCAGCATAAACGAAGACCAATCGCTGGGCGGGACGACGGTAACGGGCACATCGTGAACCACCTGGCGAGGCTCAGAGGAATTGGGAGATACCACTGACGCTATCACTGAGATGCAAGGAAATTGTATTTGTTTCAGACTCAGTTTGCAACTGTGGACGCTGCTGCTGGAGCCGGACCGCAAGACGGCCAGAGCGCGACTCAGATGCATTGCGGACATGACCAGAACTATGAACTCCTGTTCGGGACGTGATGGCGTCATTTGGTACTCTGGGAAATAGTCTTTGGATGCTATGCTGACCCACACGAGCGGCGACGATGTCGAGCAATGCTCTTCGTTCACAATGAAATGCATTCGCTCCTGCCCCAATATCATGACGCAATCCTTGGCCAGCTTGGCCAACGTGGCGGCAATCGCCTGAAACTCGCGCATGTAGAGCACGTCCAGCATCTTGGCACGGAACTTCATGGCAGCCAGAGACCAGACCAGACCAGTTGCTGAAGGATGCGACGACGTGCAGCGAACAAGAAAACAAAAAACAAGAAAAAAGAAAACAAAAATCAAACGCTGGCTGCCAAAATAAAAAAAATGTAGCGAAGCAGCACAAAGAAGAATGGCAAGAGTAACGCAAAACGTAAGACGAATTACGTATACCCTATACCCTATTAACATTATTAAAGAATCTCAATAATTATATTCGAATATGATTATGAGATTTTGAACTTTGTTTATTTTTGGCAATTGAAGACATTGCTCAGCGCAACAACCACGATTACTAAACAAATATGCCACAAAATACTTGGTATATAAAAAAAGAAGACAAATGCGGAACGTGACAGACTGGGAACTCGAGACGACTCCAGGAATAGGACAGAGAGCACAGGGCCTGGCACACGAGTTCAATGTACAAAGGCGCACTTATACACAAATATAAATATAAATATATATATATACGCACACACACGCATTCATACTTACATACATACACACGGGGCTAGCAAAGTCAGCCAGGCGATGTGCAGACAAAGCGCAAAGCAAGTTCGAGTTGTGTTTTGGCTTTTTGAGGGGGCGAAACAGCGTGGAAAGAGTAAAGCAAATGAAACACACACACACACACATGCATACACACCGATGCATTTACCCTCTCTCACACACTCATTCGCTATGCATACAAAGCCACCGACACAAACACACGCACACAAACAACAGGATTTTGTTTTTATTCGCTGCACTGGAAGAAAGGAAGGCGTCTGTCTACGAGTAGAAGCATGTATTAAAGGACGGTAGCTACTCCACGCCACACTCTCACACAACGGAAATCAAATTATGTATATGTGGCCCGTAGGCGTCGACGACACTGGCGGTCAACTCACTGCTCTGGACTACGTTTGGGTTCAAAATATTTTCCTTTTTTCAGTTCAATCAACTTTCAAGGTTGCGCGGCTGCTTTGCCACGAGCTTAATACAATTAGACTGGCATCTAGTTGCTGCTGCTGTTGCTACTTTCATTAATGTCCGCGATTTCAGCAATCGGTAATTTAATGCAAACAAACATTAAAATGTGACCTTGATTTTTGTTACAGGTTTTTTGGCCTGGAAGTATATCCCATTTTCAATACGAATTTAGGTAATAGATTCTCAATGACGTCACACTAGACGCTTTCATAAGTCTGTGTAAGTGTATTCAAATGACGATCATTCCGGCTGCTGTGGAGCATTACTTGCAAAAACTGAGCACGAGTTGCCAATCATCAGAACAAACCTTCGGCGCAACTCAATGCAATGTGACCATAAAAGCTAAACAAATAAATACATCTATACATTTGTATATACATACATATGTACACACACGCGCAACACAATGCACACTGAAAGCCATATAAAAAGCTGACAAGAGGCCAAAATTAAATACAAATAAAATAAAATACGGTGCGCATGAAATTCAACGTGACTGCATTGAGGGAGGCGAACACACACACACACACTCACACTCTTGGACCCTGAGCATAAATAAAAGAGAAAGTAAAAAACTTAAGATGCTGCGCATCAGTCCGAGAAAAAATGATGCATGCATATAGATTAATGAATACACAGATAATTTTCAAAATAGAATTAAACATTATACACACACTATTGCAAAGACACACGCACACACACGTTTGCATTTGGTAGGACACCCTCCAATAGCGATCCGCGTTGCCAACCAAGTGAAGAAACCTTGCCAAACATACATATTTCTTATTTCCGTTCACTAACTGCTAAGCTTATAAATAACAATAAAGCTTGAAGTACCTGAAATTCTCTGCGGATCAGATCTGACGATTTTCTTTGCATTTAAAGGCAATGTAAAAATCAATACCGTTTGCTTTACTCACACAACTTTACTGTTTCACGCTGTGTAACATTTTTGCATATTCTCATGCATATGTTAACAATATGTATTATTAAGTAGCTGTTTAAATAAGTAATTGCACACGAAACGTATCCAAAATTCTCTTAAAAGCTATCAAAAAATGCAAATGGTCGACATTTTGTTTTCTGTCTGACAGGCCACTCGCTGCTGCCGCTGATTCGACGAAATACACAAATGTGTGTATGTATATGGCTGTGAGTGTATGCGCGTGTATATGTGCGTCGGGTATGTCTCGTTTGACTGACCAGCGGAGCACCAGCAGCAAAATTACGCTCAACACTTGCATTACGCTAAACACACTGAATTTACATAACTTTGTAGAGTTCAGTTTAATGCAAACATGTTACACTTACCTTTTTGCTATTTCCTTATAATAATTTGCACAATTTTCACAGAGTTTATAATAATTAAATTTTTACACGTAACTAAACTCCGACTCCGACACTGCTGTCAACAGCACAGGTCACACTGTTCCCGAAAACAGTGTTACCGACAATCGTAAAGCGAAAAACCCACTAGGGGTATCGATAAGTCGCGTTGCAACACTAGTTGCAACCTGCAAGCATTTGTAACAGCTGTTGTTGTTGATATATCGTATTTCTGGTGTGGTGGCTAACAAATAAGCATATATCGATACATTCCCTACAACCCTAATTACTGTAATTTGTATTTTTTACAAGAAAAAAACATCCCGCGCACCGCGTATACTCATTAATTTTCTACAAAAACTTAATTATTTATATAAATAAATTTGGACAAAGAAAAATAAAAAGCAGTACGACGTCGATAGACATCAATGCACAATCGTACTCACACATACACTCAGTTCTACGGGCATTCAGAGGCGCTCCCAATAGGAACGCGCCAACAGCTATAAAAACATACCAACAAGCGGCTTATCAGAACCGAAAGAAAGAAAAACAACAACAACAATACATAAAATAGCTGTAGAAGCAAACTTGGTTTGCAGCTTAGTCAACAGCCGTCGTGCATCAGACACAAAACTGCTCAAGCTCAGAATTTTTCGTTGCTTCTTCTGTGACGTGTCCCAGTTACCACGATTGCAACAATGTGCGTCTCACCCAACACAGCTGCCGGCTCTGGTGCCCGGGCACTCATCCTGGTGGGTGGGTATGGCACACGTCTGCGACCCTTGACACTGAGCACACCCAAACCTCTGGTGGAGTTCGCCAATAAGCCGATATTACTGCATCAGCTAGAGGCGTTAGTCGACGCGGGTTGCCGTCAAGTGAGTTTTTATTTGCACTAGAACAACAACAACAACAACAGTTACATAAACAGATTTCTCTACAATTTAGGTCATATTAGCAGTCAGTTACCGGGCAGAGCAAATGGAACAAGAACTAAAAGTGGAGGCAGACAAACTGGGCGTCGAGCTTATCTTTTCACATGAAAGCGAACCACTGGGCACAGCCGGGCCACTGGCCCTGGCCAAGCCCCTATTGTCGGCCAGTGTCGAGCCGTTCTTCGTGCTCAACTCGGATGTGATTTGTGATTTCCCATTCAAGCAGCTCATGCAGTTCCATCGGAATCACGGCAAAGAGGGCACCATTGTGGTGACTAAAGTGGAGGAGCCCTCCAAATATGGCGTTGTGCTCTACGACGAGCGCGGCTGTATTACAAATTTCATTGAGAAACCCCAAGAGTTTGTCAGCAATAAGATCAATGCCGGAATATATATATTCAATCCCTCGGTGCTTGAGCGCATCGAAGTGAAGCCCACGTCCATTGAGAAGGAAGTGTTTCCGGACATGGCGCAGCAACAGGAGCTGTTTGCGATGGAGCTGCCCGGTTTTTGGATGGATATTGGACAGCCCAAAGACTTTCTAACCGGTGCGTCATAGTGCTATCTACCAATTGGCCTTATCAGCCTGCTGTGCAGCAACGTGTCTTTAATCAGTTTTATCTGGTTTCTTGGAATAGTCGGCTGCCATAGATAGGCCCAATGCATGATAGAACGTTTCTAATGAGCCGTAATTGGTGATAAGCTACTTACGGGGGGCCCGATGGGGGATGGGGGATGCTCATCAAAGCAAAAGCAATAGATATAATTGTGTTTTTCGGTTTCAGGTATGTGCCTCTATCTTAGTTCGCTGCGCCAGAAGCAATCGAACAAACTGTACACTGGTCCCGGAGTGGTGGGCAATGTGCTGGTGGATCCAACCGCCAAGATTGGCGAAGGCTGTCGCATTGGACCAAATGTCACCATTGGGCCCGATGTGGTCATTGAAGATGGCGTCTGCATCAAACGTTCGACCATTCTAAAGGGCGCCAACGTGCGCTCGCACTCCTGGCTGGACTCCTGCATTGTGGGCTGGCGCTCGACGGTCGGGCGCTGGGTACGCATGGAGGGCATCACAGTGCTGGGCGAGGATGTGATTGTCAAGGATGAGCTATATGTGAATGGGGGTCAAGTGCTGCCACACAAGAGCATCGCGGCCAGCGTGCCCGAGCCCCAAATCATCATGTGAAAGCGAATGCTGTTGCTCTGTACAATTAGTGGTCCATTGTATATATAATTTAGTCGTTTCATTCGCACCGATTGCCTTGTGTTCGTTTCGATGTGTCTACAATTTAAGCTGCAATATGTCAATATGTCAATATTCTAAATATGCAAATCAAACAATACACATTTCCATTAATTAGCCTGGCTAAAGTACAGTCCTAAGACTAAAGTCGAGCTAGCGGCATTTTCGACCAAAACTTTTCACATAGCGAAGCATAAGTTTTCTACATTATCTAAATTGTAGTCAAATATATATCAATTATATGACATGTATTATTAATATATAAAAGAAAATTTATTAATGTTATTCGATAAGGGTCTGTATATATATGCGTAATCTAGGGTATTTGCTCTTCGGCAATCTTAGGTTTGATATTCCTTCCGGTTGCCTAGCAACAAAAGAGCCTTTGAGCCGAGCCACAACACAAAGTTCAGATTTTCGGCGTAAAAATGTTGAAAGCTCTGAGTAAAGTGGATATAGCCCAGAAGGATCTGCTCTGGGAGGATAAGGAAGTCAAATTTGATGTGCCCCACCTGTAAGCTAAGTAGTTTAATAAAGTTATTTTAGGACACATTCTTAATCCTTGCCATTTACAGGCACACGCGTCTCCATAACGGCGAGAAAATATTGGATACGATCAACCACATAGAGGATAGCAAAGGGAATCCCGGAGATACGGGCAAATTGTTGGTTACCAATCTGCGCATCCTTTGGCACTCGCTCGTCCATAAGAAGTTTAATTTGTGTGAGGAACTTAAAGTTGATCTGCAGAGATCAATACCTCAAGAGTCCAATTTCTCATTGCAGCCATTGGCTATGCCCGCATAGGAACCGCCAATACGCGGGTGGTGCACATGCACACCAAGGGCCGCATACCCAGCCAGGCGCTCTACATTTTGGCCATTAGCAATGAGACGCGCTTTGAGTTTCTCTTCACGGATGTCTCCGGCGAAACGGCGCGTAGGGATCAGCCCATCTTTGCCAGCGTTTTCGATGTGCATATGTGAGTGGCAAGCAAAACCCCATTGAGCTTTACTTATTGCTCTTCTCCTTTAGTTTATATCAGCGCACGTTCCTCTATAGGGATCTTAAGCTGCGGGGCGCCATTGTGCAGGTGGGTCAGCTGATTCTGCTGCCGGATGAGCAGGTGTACAGCCAGGTGCAGGGTGTCTGGAATTTGTCCAGCGATCAGGGCAACCTGGGCAGCTTTGTGGTGACCAACATACGTCTGGTCTGGTACGCGGATGCCAATGAGACCTTCAACATCAGTCTGCCCTACCTGCAGATCGAAAGCGTGAGTCCAAGCACTTATCCAAACGATTTCTCACTGTTCAATCCACTTTCAGTTGCGCATACGCGAGTCCAAGTATGGTCCCGCTCTGGTCATACAGACCGCCGAGACGGGCGGCGGCTATGTGCTCGGCTTTCGCGTTGATCCCGTGGAGCGTTTAAATGAGCTCTTCAAGGAGCTGTGCTCCCTGCACACCATCTACACTGATCAACCCAATTTTGGCGTTCACTACGATCCGGAGGAGGCGCGTAAGCGGGTAGCAGCCGCCGCCGAGGAAGCTGCCCAAGCGAAGCCTTTCAAAATCGAGGACTATCATGAGCTGGACGAGCGACAGGAGCGCGAAATCAACACAAAGCTAAATAGCTATCTCGCCGCCGGCTGTTCTGGTGCCCTGTCAACGGAGCAACCGATGCCGGCGCCCGTCTACTGCAAGGAACTGGGCTTTGCCATGGAGCGCATACCCGACGGTTACAAGCTGCAGGATCTGTGGAACGTGCTGCCCACTAAAATGGCAACTTACGACGAGTGAGATGACAGATGACGTGTGCTTGGACTTGACGAAGTGACTAAGCCTTGACTACCGCCAAGAGCTATATATAGTCATGGTCCAAGTTGTTACATCTACTTACCCAATCTATATGTATATATTTCCAGTTAAATACAATGGGAAATTTTACATTATGTTTGATGATTTTATTGACGCATACAACTCGCTGTGTGTTTCTTTTGCATAATTGTTTTGTTTTTCTAGTTTTAAGTAGATTTGCTCTTAGTTTCGTATTGTTCATACATCTGAATTTGGTTGTCTTCGAAACTTGATCAATGCTCTGGGCTTTTGCATAGTCTGTGTTAGCTGCTCTGCCTGTTTCGTTGGTATCTCAATGCTTAGAAATTATTTAATTGTAGTTTTAAATATAGTATTTGTTACTATTTATTAACTTTTATTTTTCGCGGTTGGGAAAGAGTTGTCTTATTAGTTTCCGGTTTTTTCTGCTGACTTTTGCATTTTGTTTTTAGAGTTTTATAAATTAATTCATATCACAACACACAGTTGATTTGACCGGCAATGTTTATACATATTCTATGCATAGAGTTTATTTAATTTTATTTATATGTGAATGAATTGTTTACTTTGTTTTCTAAGCTATAAAGTCTAACGAACTTAATTCAATGTAGGAAAATTAATATTAGTTGTGGCGCTTTTGTTTACTGTTTTTCTTTTTGCCTCAGAGGCAGTCGGAAATAATTAAAAATATTTAAAGAGCCTACTCAAAAGATTAGATGGGCCGACAAATTATATATGAATATATATATATATATATTTAGATATTATTGTATTTAAAACAAAATATCATATCAGGAATGGCTTATAAATTACGATTTGTATTGTTTTTGTTTTTACAATTTTCTTAGATTTTTTAATACTTTTTTCTTACTTTTTAAGTTTTGCTTTGTTAAATTCTTAAAGGTTTTTTTTTGCTTTTAGTTTTTATATCAGTTGCCCTTAGATGAGTTCTCTTTATAATATTCGTTTAGTTTTTCATCAGTCTTGAAGACCAGTTTATGTTATCATATATATAGAATATTTTTATGCGTATTTACGTAAAGCAAGTGAAGTGAAAATGAGAACAAATACCCAAAATAAACATTTACATAAATTAAGAAGTATTTAAAGCTAATTTGACGCTTATATCTCACACAAATCGAACACAACACAGGTAAACAAACAAACACATATACATATAAATTATACAAAAAAGTATACAATCATTGGTTATAAACAAATCGAAATGGCCAGCTCGGGTTACAGCCGGATAGGACAGGGTATGGGTATGGTATCGTATGGAATAGCTTATGATAAATATTTGCTTTGGGCTGTTAGCTTTTGCTTATTGTTTTTGCCATTTGGCACTTCACTTGCTTCGGTTCACAAAACAATGGAAATCGCGCTTAGATTTATACAGTAACGAGAACCAAAGACTTAGGATTTGTGATTATTGTTTGATTCGCTTTTCCTATATGTTACACAATTTTGGGCATTGGATTACACATGGTTCCAATGACTAATCCTAGACATAAACAGAGAGAGAGTGAGATAGATAGAAGGAGGGAGGGAGTGGTATTTAGTTGTTGCTGGTGGAGATCTGTAAGCGCGCACGCTGGCGCGTCATGGGCGGTGACCGACGCATTGGCGATATGGAAGTGCTCTTGGTTGCTGCGCGTCGTTTGCGTTTGGATGATGCTGCAGCAGCTGATGGACCTGCTTTAGCGGCTGCGTTGGCTGGTGATGCAGCTGATACTGCTCCTGCTTCCTCAGTTGCTGTTTCTGTTGCCGATTTTCCAGCGGCTCTGCGGCGTCTTTTGCCTGTTAAGAGCGGCGCACGGCGTCTACGCTTGGTGGCTGCTGGTTTTGGCTTGGCTTTGACTTCGCCTGAGCTTGTGCCTGGTCCTGAGGTGTGTATGTTGCTGTTGTCCTTGGTATGGGCTTCTGGTTGAGCGCAACTGGTGCTGCTGCTGCTGCTATTGGCTTCATGTGGCACAAAAGCGGATGCGGTGGCATGTTGTGGCAATGACAGTGTGCTGCAATATAGTTTAGATCCAACACTCAGCTTTCAAGCGAAAGTAAACTTCAACTAAACTTACCTGAGCTTTGGTTTAAGTGTAAGCTCCTCCTTACGAACTAGATTCTTCTCGTCTTCATGCAGTTCCTCCTCCTCATCATCATCATCATCGTCGTCGTCGACATCACTATACATATTGGCGGAGGGCGGCGTAAATTTGGGTCGCTTCAGTTCGAAGCCGCGTGCTTTGTTACTGAAAGTGGAAATGTGGCTAAGCCTTTAAGGAGCTTCAACCAAATCAGATGTTGCTTACATTTTGATGGGCGTTATGGGCATGGGTCGAATGGGTTTGAACACACACAGATCCATGAGTAAGCTGTCTGTACTGGCATTTCGCTTCCGCGCCGATGCCGAGCGATGCAGCACAGTGGGCGCTACCGAGAATTCCCGCAAAAATTCAGCCGTTGGAAACACATATGGCTGGCTGAGCACAAATTGGCGATTGCTGCTGCTGCTGCTGCTACTGCTGCTGGAGCCGGAACTGGTGCTGGAGCTGGAGTTGCCACTGGTGCCCATAATGCCACCGGCGCCTAAGAGCTTCCTTTTCAAGCTGCTATCCAACTGAGACGCTAACACGATAGGTGGTCCATTCATAACCAGAGCCTTTTGCACAGTGTCCTTGATGAATTCGGTGCCCCGATGCAGACGCACAGTGAGCGTTTTCATTATCGCAGTGGCATTGCTGGCAATGGTGCTCGCGCTTGTTGGACATGCCGCCAGCGTGCCCGCTCCTCCAATTTGTTGATTGGGTGTGCTCGTGCCTGCACTGACATTGTTGCTGCTGCTTGTATTGCCAGTGTTGTTATTGTTGTTGTTGTTGCTGTTGATTTTCCGAGTGGCACTGGAGTCGTAAGTGAAGGGCGCTGTTTGCCCAGCTGATGCCAGCAACATTATTATTACTGCTGTTCAATGCAGCTGCCCACTGCTCCTGCTCCTCCTCCTCTCCCTTCTTCTCTTTGTAGTTGTTGTTGTTGCTCCGTCAGCTGGTGCACAACTAGCGACATTAACATGCCCGGCGTTTGTTTTCTCTTTCTCTCACGCACAATCACTTTACTGTATTATTTGTACACATTTTATAATGTTTCTTTTATTTTTGTTGTTTATTGTTTTCACTTATTTGCACTTGGTTCTGTTTTTTTCTTTGTGTTTTTAGTGAAGCATAGTGATGCTTCTTCTTTCTTTTTAGTTTGCCAGTTTTGGCTTGCACGCTGTTTCGTACAACTACACACTACACACACACAAAAACTACACACTTATTCAACATACTCCTACTACTACTTTACCTTCCATTGTGGCTGGCATTTTTTTTGTCTTCGCTTGGTATTTACCGGTTGGAATATTATCTGTACTTTATTTACAAATTCTTTATATATTTTTAATTTGAGTTCTTTTTATGCTTACAATTATATTGGCTTGTTGCTTAAATGTTTATTGCATTTGTTTTGTTGCGGTTTTTTTGCGATAAACCCAGAAATTTTTACGTTTTGCTATGTTTTACACCTCACTACTGTATGTTCATTCATCAGCAGCTGTAGTCGCTGACTATATTCACCACGATAAGGTGATGAGTTTGAACGCTCAACAGTTTTGCAACAGTGGTGTTAATGAGAGACACAATTAAAAATTTAATATTTAAGTAGCTCTGACAATTATGTAGTGTACTATTGATTGTATGAAATTAAGAAAATTATTTTTTTGTTTCCTTTCATTTTAATAGAATAATTTACAAGCAATGGAGACTGCATCATAAATATTTATTATCCGTGTAAAGTTTGTACACACTGTTTTTAATATTTTTATATTCGTTAATTTTAAAATGCGGAGTTCTTTTTTTAAAATAAAAATTGTATAGTAAATCAAAAATGTTGTCACTTGAGATCTATTTGAGTCACATATTTATGTCCAGAGTGCCTATATTTCAAAATTGCCTCCGTTTCGCGGATTACCTATTGACTACACAGTGTGACCAAATCTTCGAACCACTACGTCTAAATGTATTTGTTTTTAGCTAGGTGGCAGCATTGGCAATTCAATTTTAAATTGCGACGCTTCGCGCCACATTTCGTTCACGTTTTCAAATTGATGATTTATGAAAAGCTATTACGAATCTTAATATTTTAGATTGCATTTCGTTGGCTTTTGACTTGCCGCCTCTATAAATATAATAACTAAAATTGAAATTAAATAAGCGCAGCTTCCGCCGCGGCTACTGTTCGCAATTCTTCGATCTTAACATAGATCGCGCATCGCTATCAAGTTTATTATGGCTAAATAATTGGCAAAGCGCATGCGGCGCACAATTTACGAGTACGCGAAGTCACGCTTTAGCCTACCTTCTCCAGATACCACCTACGGATGCGCAGCCGCCGCTGCTGCGACTGCTGCTGTGACAGAAGTGTTTTTTGGCATGTCAAATGGCCGTTGAGCTGCAACCGTTTGCGCCGCCCTCTCTCCCTGTCTCTCTCGCTCTCTCGCCCATTTGACTGGCTTTTAATAACATTATGAAAACGCGTGTTTTACAGCTCATCAGAGTCGAAACGTTGCCGCATTGCTTGCATTTTTTCGTGCACTCTTTCTTTTTTTTAGCCCGTCCAGCCAGCCTGTTAGCCTGCCAGTTAAGAGTCAAGTCCTCGCGCGGCTGGAGGTCGCTTGGGGGTCGTCGGCAGCGGCGCCCTCCCATTGCGGCACCATGCAGCCACGCGCGTCGCCTTCTGCGCAACCGCAGCCACCGCAGCACCACAAAAGCCAGAAGCAGCAACTCACACACACACATTTGTATAGCTGTGTGTGTTTGTGTGTGTATAGAGCTGGGCAGGCGTTGGCTGTGCTCGCGCAGGCTATAATTTTCCAATATGCAAATGTGTTGGCTTTGCGGTGTCTCAAAATGGCGCAGCGGATGCCCAAACGCACGTGGGACGCAGTCACATGGCAACCGAGTGCACTAGACTGCGCCATACCCTGTCGAAGCATATGCAAAAGAGTCGACTACTGTTTTTGCTAAACTTTTCCTTGCGAATTTCATTATGAGATATTATTGATATTGTTTGCTCGACTGCGCAATACACTGGATTCTTCTTAACAGCCTTTTTTTGGCTTAAAGTGATTCTAGAATTGTTACTATGCTCAGTGACTTTAAAACATTTTCAATTTCAGGTAGTATACCCTGTAAAAAGCATAAATTATGTTAAAATTTTAAGCTGTTTTAAGATAGTTTGATTTCAGGTATATAACATAAATGATATGTGCAATTTGAAGCTTCCATTTTAGCTCTCAAACCAATATACCCCTCTGTGCGCCTGCAGAGTATAATAGGCAGAGAGCAAGCCGCGTCGTGCGCTCATTAAGGACAACAGGCAGGCGAGGTCCTTCGAGCTCAGTGTGCGTGTGTGTATGTGGAGTGGCCAAACCATTGATAATTATGCAATTTTGCAGGACGACTAAACAAATTATTTTCACTAAATTAAATCTTAACTCGTGCTGGGCGCACTTCGTTTTTTGTTTCTGCCGAACACGTACGCCTTCTAACCTCAATTGTGGGCAACGCGAATCCTTGGCATATTGTGGAGCGCCTGTGGATTGACATGCGGCAGGCTGCTGGGCCCAAGATCTGGCTAACAGCTGCTGTCGACTTCTGCTGAGCGCGCAGCGCGTGCTCTAACAAAGCAGCCACAAGAAAGCCTTTGCAGCAAGACAAAAGCTGCGTGCTGTGAGACGACTTGAGAAAGGCATTGCAAGGTCTGCTCGAGAGCCCATTAACAGACACTTAGATCTTATGCTATTCTAAGGAAATCTAATGTGTAACATCAGCTAGACTATTTGGCTTAGTTGATCCAAGCCACTTCGAGCTGTTTGCACATGAAATCATTTCAAATTAACCGATTTTCATTTGCAGCTAATGAAGCTTTGTTTCATTGTGATTTTCTCTCTTTCCATTTTGAATTCTTTTTGGTTTTTTTGTAATCAAGATAAATGATTATTGAATACACTCAAATACCAAAAATTTGTGCGCAACAAATTTTAGCGCATTGTTTCCCTAAAACGAATTGTTCAATGCTCAAATCGATTTATTTGTTGCCGCTCTGACTCTGTCTCCCTCTGGCGATTTCAATTACTTTGTGAAGGGCCTCCACTTGTTCACAGGTGTGAATTATATTCTGAAGTGGGTTTGCTCTAGCTCTCTCTCGCTCTCTCCCTTTCTCTCTCGCCCTATCGTTCTCTCTGTCTCTGTTTGGCAATGAAAAAACGATAAATCATGGCTCAAATGAAGTTTAGTTTTGTTTTTTTATTTTCGATTCCATATTTTATATATCTCTTCTATTTTTTTGATTGTTCCTTTATTGTAAAGTGTAACATTGATTAAGCATTATTAGCGTTGATTGTTGTTGTTGTTTGTTGTCTATTCTCTGCGCTCTATTCTATTCTGCGCTCCATTGTAGTAGTAGTTGTTGTTGTTGTTGTTGCGCACAGTGGGACACTTTCCATCATCAACACTTTGGAATGATGGAACGTTTCGTTGGTCAGCTCTGGCAGCGTTCCCCCCACCCCACTCGCGCCTTCAGCCCCTTCGAACATGCGCCTGCGCCATTTGGGGGGCCTCACAATATACTCGGGCATATTGATATATGTCTATTTGCTGTTGCTGTTCGATGTTCGATGTAAATCAAAATTGATTTTCTTTATAGCATGGGATAATGAAGTTTTTTAATGAACTGATGGCTACGAAAACAAAGAGAGACGAACTCTAGTCGGATTTGTGGCAAGAGGATTAGTCGAGAGGCTTTTCCAGCTAGCCTCGACCAAGATGTTTGCTAAGGTTTGATTATGTTTCATTAAACTTAAATTAATTTTCCAATCATATTTGAAACATGTTTTCTCTAGCTTGTATAAAGCTTTCAGGCTTAAAGCTTAAAGCTTCTTAGTGGAAAGCTTAGCTAGCAGATCAGGCTTTCATATTTAATGAAATGTTTGGCTTAACTCCATAGACTGTCAGTAGTATCTTCATACTCTTGCCCGATATGAAAGGAGTATATTTGCTTTGTATAATTCAAAATGGAAACTGTCAATACGAGATATATACTTGTATCTTATAGTGTTACGCATTTTTGTAGATGATCTAAACTGGGAATAGTTTAATCTTTAAAACATAAAAGTTAACTAGGAATTTGAAATATATAATATATAGAATATAGAGTATTAATTGCATGGGAAAGGTGGACAATTAGGTTAAACTCAATTGTTCACAGTTTTCAAGCTAGAGAGCTGATGACCCAATGACATAATATATAAGCTTTTTTGGGAGTGGTAAATGGAAAAATAAAAGCTGTATCTTCTATATAGATTTAGTATCTAGAGACCGATCATCTATAGTGATAGATATATATATATGATCCATCTATTGCATACATATACATACTTTTTATAACCTCCAGCTCGTCTTGTGCTTATATTTTTCATATATATAATACAAGCTACTATAACGCCCATCAAAGATTTCTCCAGTCTTTGAAGCTAAAACTCCTTGGCAGTTTGTTGGCTTGCCGTTTCAGTCTAATAAATCGTAGTTGAATCGTATTTAACAGCGCTGCCAAAAAGATGACAAAACAAATAATGCAAAATGTGAAAGAAGGAACGAAAAACAAGAAAATGGCATAAGCAGAGACGTCGACAGGGGCAGCAGCACGAAACGGCCATTAGTCAAAGCGAAGGGCAGTTGGCCAATAAAATTGCCGGAGAAATGGCCATAAAAACATCGGAGGATGGCCGAATGAGCCACCGTTGCTCACAGTTGGCCAAAAGGCGCCACAGCAACGTCGACTTGAAGTTATGTGGAAAATTGATTTTGCGGTAGCCGGGGCAATAAATGTTTTAGCCCAAATGCTAAACACAAGTAAAACATGAAGGGGCGTGAGAGACAGGGAGGAGGGAGGAGCAGGGCGGAGCAGCAGCCAACTGGGCAGCTGGGCAACTGGATTTGCGGTCTTGCGCAGTGCACGGAAAACCTTTGACAATGTGAGAAATATGCATGGCAACAACAGCAGAGGCCACAGGACGAGGGCCAGGAGTGTGGCCAGAGACTGCATCGGAGGAAATATGATGACATATCGCGTCATAGTTCAAACGGCAGGGAATCCTCTGATCAATTTTGCACACAGCAAGGCGCCATCTTTTTTGGTAGCATTGCATGAGCTTGGATTCTTGAATACCCTGTAGCAGGGCCATCCACAACTAAGCTGCTGTTAAGCCGTGCACACGATATGATGCAAGCAAAAGTCTTGCAAATGAATGAAGTGAAAAACAATTGAAATTTAAATATAGAGCCAACTAATGGGGTATATTAGTATCAAGAATCCATAGGGACAAGTTTTTTCTTCATATTACACATTATCTTTGGCAAATAGAGTATTTCCATCTCAGCTTTCTAAGACTTGCTATTCACTTACGAATGTTTTCAGCTTTCTTTAAACTTATATAAATGATCTATGCACATCAATAGCCAATATTGTTTACAGGGTATCTGCTAGTCATCTACTTTCAGCACTTTGGCCCTTTGCATGCAGTTGGCCTGGTCAGTGGCGCATTTTTCCTCGAGTGCGCCAAATCGAGGCCATAACTTTTTATTATCCAGACAGAGCCTGCGCCCTGTACCCTTCCACACACACACACACACACACACACACACACACACACGCACTGACACTCCATTGGGTGTGTGTTGGCTTCTGTTGTGGCTTTTTCGGGTTGCGCTGCAGTTGCTTGAGTAGCTATAAAAATAATTAATTGGCTTTTATGTGGCAGGAGCCGTTGAAATTTCGACTTTGCCTTTACCAATGCAAATGCAATTTTAGCCCTGTTTTCAGCCTTTTTAATTAGTGCTATTAATAACGCTTGTCATCATTATCAGCCGCATAATGATCATCATCATCGATTGCATCTGCTTTGCGGTTACACAAAACTCATTTCCGTTCGGGCGGCCATTTTGGTTTTTCATTGAAGCTTAGCATTCGGCTTTTAATTAGTTTTGCGGTTGGCCTATGGTAAACCACATTTTTGATTGAACATCAATTACAATAGCATTGTACTTAGATTGCTCGTAGACTGAATGCTAATTAAGCAGCTACAAGAGTGCTCTAATCGGGAGTGCCCAACGGGAAGATACCCTGAAATGCAGGAATGATATGATATGATATGATATGATATCCTTCATCAGTTACTATATGGTAAATACCCAAATACAAAGAGGATATCTAATTTATATAATTCCCCCTTATACTATCTATTTTACAGTTATATTGAGATTTAGTCAATTACCAATTGCAATTGAAATTCCAGTTATATCAAGCATATGAGTTGAATTTTTCCAGCATTTTCTTTGGCTTCTCCAACAGAGCTAACTGCATTTCTTTGCGTTTTCATTTGCCAATTTTGTGCGCTTTTCTAGGGACTTGCACGACATTTTCCTGCCACTTATGTAATTATAATTACATTTTTTCTGCTGCTTTTCCTGCGACAACAGGGCGAACCCTTTTTTTATAATTTTTCTCCCTCTGCTTCTTCGCACATCAGTATTTTCATTAATTTATGCAGCACAGTGTGAAGCACTTTGTTGTTGTTGTTGTTGTGGTAGAAAATGCATCGCATAAACTGTGTGGAAAATGTACGCAGCGCGCAGAGCGAGCCAGAAACGAGCGCCAAATTAATGAGTTGTAATAGCAAAACAATTTCGAAAACAATCAACGCTGCGGCAGCCAAACAATAATTTACAAAGTAATTAAAAATAAAAACGAAAAAGAAAACAAAATAAAAACAAAAATTTCATTTCAATTCACAAAGTGGCGAAAGCGCACAAGAAATGTGCGCAAATCATAAATAATCCAGAAATTGAAATTCTTTAGTTATTTTCCCATATGAAATTAGAGATATTATTGATAATAATGTACACAAAAATTTAAAAAGAATTTTAATATTATATAACATATAAAAAAAATATGATCAATTCTAAAAATTAATTTACTTCATTGGAAATCAAATATATATTTGTTATTCAAACTAATTTAGCTATAGCTTAAATAATGAATATCTATAAATAAAATATAATTTCTATATAATTTCTCATATTTTCAGCCTCTTGGAAAACTTGATCTAAGAAAGCTACACAAAGATTTAATGAATAAAACAACGGAAAGAAGAAAAAATAATTATAGAAATGAGATTTATGTTCGTCTCTGAGTCTTAGTTGGGGGCGGTGCTTTGGGGGGGCGGGCGGAGTGTTTGGTAACTGGCATTTGCTGCGGGTGTTGCCAGCGTTGCCCGAATGCCATAAATAACAAAAGGTCTGAAAATAAATAACCTTGCAAATGAACACTAATGAGTTTTCTGTAATTTGTAAAAAATAAACACAAAAATTAAATTATCTATTAAATAACCTTAAAAAGGCAACTCTCTCCCTCCCTCCTTCTGCCCCGCTTCCTCTCTCTGTCCCTGAAATGTGATGGGATTTAACTGCGCAGTTTTGCGGTGGCCACAAAGAAACGCCCCTTTTCCACAAGGAGGTTCTTTTGCGCGCCAATCAAACAATCAGCGAAGAAAATACACTTAGAGAAAATGAGTAAATGATGTGCTGAAAAGTGGTATGAAGAAGCAAGAGTGCGCCAGTTAACAGTGCCTTCAAGCTTTTGTTAAGCTTAGAGAAGGCTACTCAAATAATCGCTTTTTATCGATTATAAAAGTTATCGATAACAAGAAAATATCAATTTTTATTGGTAATGGTATATGGGAATATATAGTTTAAATTTAAAGTCTTGAACTTTTGTAATTTAAGAGATTAAAGGCAGAAATACGGACGGACAGATCTGCTCAGCTCGTTGTCTCATGCCGACTGCTTTACACATTTGAGTTTAGGCCATACAAATGCTGCTCAGATCAAACTCAGATTGAAAGTTCTTTCAACAAAATATTAAATGTTTTTAAATTTTTAAATAGTTTTGATATTTATACGATATTATAGGTGGTTTCGCTGCGTGTACCCTATGTGATATGCTTATTTAGTTGATGCGTGTGCGTAGTTAATGAAGCGGAAATGCAAATCGGAGACCTTGGCCCAGGGCCGGGGTATGTTGCGGCGGCCAATTGTTCACTTACCGGCCGAACAAATATGCAGCGAGTGCCCCGAAACGTCAGCGGCGATGTCGTCTAGATCTGGCCTGGTAGTGGGTCCATTGTTCTATACGCATAACATTTCAATAAAAACAACAGAAGAGAGACAGGGACAGAGAAAGAGAGAGAGAGAAAGAGGTAGAGAGTTCTCTAAGCCACTGCGTGCTGCTGCGCTTTTGTTTGTTTGCATTCGCTTTTTATGAACTCTCTCGGGCCCTCACTTTGGAGTGCGAAAAAAATCAAATACAAAAGCCTCGTGACGACTCCGAAACAAACAAATATTCAGCAAATTCGGTGTATTGTGATTGGGTGTGTGTGTGTGTGTGTGTGTGTGTATGTTGTGTAGCATTAGTCGCAGCTCATTGCCTGCCAAAGGAACTATTTAACATATATAACCGCACAAGTTTTACGATTATTTTTGAATTAGAGAACTGTCAAATGTCATAGGTTAGGCGGGGGGCCAATGGATTGGTATTATATAATAACAATAGCTCTGAATCGTTAAATAAACCTTTGTTTCCCTTTTATTATTGAATATTCACTAAAACCTTTTAGATATTGATTTTTAACTTTGGTTTTAAGGTTTTAAGGTAAAAACAATCAATGAATTTCCAATGACTATCCTCATTATATCTAACGCCAATTTAATTTCTGGTAATCTGCAAGTTCCTAAGTAGTTAGAAAATATCCTTGATTAATAATAGTTAAAATGTATGTTACCAAAATATTTTACATCTCTGTGTAATCCCTCACTCAATTCAGATACATTATCAATAATTTTCTTGAATAAACACCAAAATCTAACCCAACGGGAGTTTTCAATGCGTCCCCTTATAGTGGGCAAAGCCATCTGCTAATAGAGTTAACACATTGAAATGACTCTATAATAAGGCGCAAATGTGAAAAACCCCGAGAAATTATAATGGAAAATGTGGCAACATAAAAGCGAGAAGTGGAAAACAAATCGCCCATCAAAGGACACGAAGTCGGACTCAAAATGCAAACAGATGTAAATCCGAGCGTAAAACCCAATAACCAAAAACAGCTCAACAAGCGGCCGAGGCCAGGAAAGTGGCCTGAAAGACAGCAGGCATGAAATGAAAAGCACGGCATGAGGCATTTAGCATGTAGCATGAGTCGACGAGTCAGCGGGGGCGGGTAGCATAGGTCAAGTAGGAATGCATTAGGACAACATGCGTTTGGCCTCAAATAGAGTTGGTTTTTATGACGATGGCCAGAACGGAAATGAGAACAGTTGGCGGGGCTTTAAAGCGGGCCCGAAATGACAACGCGTGCCAAAGGTGCGAACGGAAGTGAGTGCCAATTGTTTCTTGGTTCATTTCCCAAAAGGAGTCCTAGCCAAAAGCAGCTGGTCGGCTGCGACCCCCCTTCATTCCATTCACAAATTATGCAATCAAAGTTGGACAAGTTCTGCGAATTCGTAGCAAAAGGCTAGAAGTAGGCGTGGGCACAATAAAACAAGCTAGGTAAGGCCACAAAAGAGCCAAAACTGAAATATAAGTCAAAAAGTATTCTTTTAAAATATGTTTATTAAAAAATTAAAAAATAAAAATAATATAAAAAAAATATAATATGATTATTATCAAAATTTAATATTTTACTTTTTATACACTATAATATACCATATATAGCGCATTTCTATTGCTAAAAGCTATATTAGCGGGAAAGAAGCTAAAAGCACAGCATTGATCTCTTGCATCTCTTTCACTTTTGCAGCCCTTTTCTTTGCCCAGCAATGTTGCGCTAACTCCCTCGCACTCAATGCCGTTCTACTTCTCCCTCTGTCTCTCTCTCTGTCACTCCTTTATTGTTGTCTCTGCGTCATTTTTACCGTTGCGCTGTGCCTGTCATCATTTCTCATCGCTGCCTTTGTTTCCTTGTAATTTGTCACTGCTGGAGCTCATTTCTGCGGCGTAATTTGTTTGCAACTCATTTTGGATTTATTCCCTGCCCTGGCTGGCCCCCGTCCACAGATTTGCACCTTTCCCCCTTTTCGGATCACCTTGTCTCCGTTGTTGGTGCCTTTGTTGGTTTCTGGTCTCGCTTTGATGCATTTAATTAAAATTATTACAGCTTGTAATGGGGTCTGGGAGCGTTCACAATTGAGTCGATGCATCATTTCCATTGCAATTATCACTAATTATAACTAATAAATGTTGTCATACGGCGTAGTTACGGTAATCATATAAATTACGTATAGCTTGGGCGTGTGCCCAAATAGTCAGAATCTCAAATTTACGTAGGTCTGAAGAAGCATTCCTGGGATCATGGCATCTCTATATGTATTCTCTGATTGTCGTCGAATACCTCTTTGCCTTAGGAGTCCTTTTGCTGATCGAAGCTGTTAAAAATCAATATTTTTGGAATAGCACTAACGTAATATAACAAACTGAAATACTGAGCTTAAGGATGTATTTTATTAAACTCATATTTGTGTTATTTTAAACACAATTTCCCAAATAATTCAGGACCCCCCGCCATCACTAGACTCATCTAAAACTCTTTTTATACTCAAAAAAAAAACTTGCTTCCACTCTCTTCAGTGCCAAGTCAGGCATATCAGCAATCTCAGCCTATATGTGCGTAAAGCCACTTCAGAAAACTAATTTTTGAGCATTAGAAAGGGTCGGAATGTATAAACCTCGATATGGCTCTGTCTATAGCTATTGTACTCGAGCATGACTTTGCTTTGAAAACATATTTGTAACGGCAAAAGCCGACAATGAATCAACAACAAAAGCGACAAGCAGACGGAGAGAGAAAGAGAGACAGAGAGAGTGAGAGGTAAGTAATAGAAGTACACGCACTTCTAAACGCAATTACATGCATGCGCTGAACTTTGAATGAATTTAAAATGCGGAAAGGTAGGCATTGTATATGTAAGTACATATGTACATTTATGAATATATTATATACAGAGCAACATTTTTCTTGCCTAGGGCGCAACTATGGTATTCTTCTGTTGGCTTCTTCGCTTTAGCACTTTTCAGCCTCGCCCCAGGTGAAAGAGAAACACGCAACAACAACTACAATGAAACGACTGCTGCTGCTGCACTCGCTCTCATGCGTTGCTCTGCGCTCTCGCACTCATTTGCTCTCCCTCTTGCACTCGCGCTCGCTGCTGCACTCGTGCCTGCAGCGCTGCTTTTCAGCAAACGCCATTGGGGGTTTGGCATTGAGCCTACGCATGGCACAGCCTCGCACTCGCTCTCGCACGTTAGCTGAGTGCGCTGCTCTCTCGTTCAGTGTGCGTATATATATGTGTGTGTGTGCGTTCGGCTCTCTATGCGTTTCCCTTTATTAGTTTGTCTAATTGCTTTTGGCAACTATTATTACTGCTGTTGTTATTGTTGTTGTTGTCGCTTATGGCTTGTCGGTTTGTCAGCGCAAAAAGTATCACAGATGTCATGTTTAGAGCCCGCCACTGACCGTTGCCGGGGCACAACCCGATCCCCGGGTGGCCCGACCCATTGCCTTTGCCTTTGATTTGACTCTTCACATTTGGGTGTGTGTGCGTGTGTTGCTGTTGCCATGGGCCCTGCTCCTGGCCAGAGCAGAACTCTATGCGCTTCTAAAATACTCTTTTTAATAAAACGCTGTTTAAGAAGGCGTGAAATTTCGCTGTTGCAGCACTTCCGCCGATCACACGCTGCGATTTGCGTCATTGCGAGCGCGATTTCAATTTTCGGGAGGGAGATTGGGCGCACACATATTTTCTATTTTTGTTTTTTATTAAATTTTAAAATACTATGTTTAATAATTTATTAGGCCGCGCACAGCTGTCATGGCTACATCAAGAACTTGGCCCACTTGAGTAACTGATTTTGGATTTAAGGAGCTGTTCAGGATCAGCATGAGACTAAAGCTTAATATAGATATACTAAAAATTTATTTATATATATGCCTAAAGCTTTCACTACTCACACTCCTGCGTCTGCAAGGCCTTCTTACTTTACTGATTTTCCTTGCGTCTATTAATCCTCAATTTAGTTGATGGTCCTGGTCCAGAGGCTCACAGCAGCTGCGGCTCCCACATCTACTTTATGGCCACTTTGCTGGCCTCCACACTATTTCTTATGCTTTATAGTTCGAGTAACGTTATTTATCATTCGTCTGTGTAATTTTTCATATGGGAAACTTTCAGTCCACGTACGCTTCAGCTGGACTCACACGCATTCGAGACTGCGACCAGGAAGACCATGCCTCCGGCCCGCAGAAATACTTTGGCTGCTTTGGTTTTTTGACATTTATTTCAGCGTCGAGTGAAAAAAGAAAACAATAAAAATTGTAGCAGCAACAACAACAGCAATAGCAACAACGACACGCCGAAGAGGAAGAACGTGCGATATTATTAATTTTACCTTATTCGAGGCGGCGTTCGCATTCCTTGGATAGTAGGAACGAGCGCCAGAGGCCATCCATCGCAATGGATCCCAACCCATATACAGCCCGGCCCTGTGCAAGTGTGTGTGTGCTTGTGTAGGAGTTACGTTTTGGCCACCTTCGCGTGTCCATTGGTTATAACTCAAAACGCATTGAGGACTCAGACGGGCGCACGTTGAAATAAATATAAATGTCAAAAGTGAGTGGAGTTTTCGGTGCGAGCAAAACATATAAAAAACAAAGGATAACCGAAAAAAAGAATGAACAGAAAAGCGAATACTATAAATGAAGCGTTGCACTTGGCCAACAAATGAATCATGCGATTGCTGGATGTGGACACTGTGCGTGAGAATCGACCAACTGCCGGGTGGCAAACTCAAAGCCATAAAGATTTCAAAGTGCTTCAGATGCATGAAATAAAGAGAGTATTTAAGCTGGAAAGAGATATAGCTGTGTAAATAACACTGATTTAAACTATGGAATACTATGAAAGCTTATGATGGACTTAATATAAGCTAACTAATCTGATAATAATATTATTATATAATATATAATATTATTATTATCATAATATACATTTACATTAGATAAATCTCATATCTGAAATAAAACAGATCTCTAGCATGGAATACGCTGTTAGGATATGTGCTTAAATGTTAAGGGACTGTTAGGGAACTGTAGCTGCTGAAGCTACTGTTAAAGGAACATCAAATATATAATTATATATATATTATATATATTTTAATGTCTGTAAGCAAAATACTTTCAATTTTATGTCAAAACTTTATATTTTCTGGCATTCCAGATATTACTTAAAAAACAACAAAAACTATTAGAGCTTTACGAACGGAGACCACCAACCGCGAGTGAGTTCTGCTCTCGGTGCTAGTCGCCATCAATCTTGCAGCATTACACGAGCATCCACTGATGGGTTTTTCTCTTGGTTTCTTGTTTTTGGCAAAGCTTATCATCATTTGACTTAAGATCATAATGTCTGGGAGCACGATAATAGCTGGCGTCCTATGGGACGGCGCTATATGGCGCCTGTCGTTTTAAATCGAAATACAATCATAAATAATACAAACACCAACCGAACTCAAAATACTCAAGCAACAGATACACAAGCAAATATATATGTATTTATATGTTTCTTCTCTCAATATTTATTAATGACACACAAAAAGATTTAAGCGCAACGGGCCACTTTTTATGTGGCCAAAAACTGCAGGGAAAATATATTAAGAAATTGGAGGGAGAAAAAAAAACTACAAAAAATGCATTAATTCATTCATAAGATATTGGGGCAGTGGCTGAAGGGCAGGCACAGCACTTGACCAGCTTCCCTCTCTCTCTCTCCCGCGCCCCTTCTCTCAACTGACTTTTTTTCGTGTCTGCTTCAAATGTCGAACGTTTTGTCCCCAAAGAGATGTTGAAAATTTTAAGCGCCATCATTTATTATGTTCGTCTCGTTGTTGTTGTATTTATGCACAAATTTATGTGATTTTTATGCGTAGACATAATTATAAAAGCCGCGCTGCAGCGCACTTCACAACTCCGTGAAGTCTCTTAAAGCCAGAGTCAAACCTGAAGTTAAAGCCAAAGCCCAAGACCCGGTTTCAGCTTGAGAGTTTGACTTCATTTACTGGCCATATTTATGCTCTCTTTTCTTCTATATTTACCTGTCTCTCTCTCTCTCTCTTGTTCTTTCTCTGTTTAGCTTGGAATCTGTTGTGCTCTGGCGCTCCAGCTACACCTCGCAGTGTCATAAATTATAAAACTTTATGCGTAAATTAATGACAACAACATTTTTTTCTCTCTTCATTTGCTCGTTTATTTGTTGCCCCTATGAAATGCTCTTTCCACCTTGATTTTAAGTCGAAAATTAATTTCATATATTCCTGTTGAAGAAAAGGCTTTGAGAGCTTCTGGAATGTCTGGAATAATACTTATGGCATTAGAAGAAGATCACTTCAGAAAATATATTTTATATTTAAAAATAATAAATTAAAAATATTTTCTAAATTTTTATAAATCTTAAATAATATTTTTTATTATTTATAATATATACATTATATTAATATAATATATTCCTCTACAATTTGTTCCCAATTAAACCCATCTATAGATATTATTTCCCTCTCACAGTTCTCTGTGCTGCTCAGTTAGAGCATTGCCTATTCGTATTGCTATCAGAGCAGCTACCTCTTCACTTTAATCATAATATTTTTTCGTGTCTCTTGTTGTCTCGCTGCATCCAATTGTTGTCATGTCTTTCGGGCAGCTTAACTACTTTGGTTCCCCAAATTAGTTACATTTTGAGTTGCCCGAAAGGGATTTGGATTTGGTCGTTTATTAATTCACAATCATATTAATGAAGTGCCCAGTGACAAGCTGAAGCATTATCAAAATCTATCAAATTTTTAGGCTAAGCACTCTTTGGACTATGTTTTCAAATTCAACTATGATTTTCCATGTGGATTTTCCAAGCGGCAAAAGCCACAGAAATCCCAGCAAAAAAGAACAGCAAATATTGCAGTATCTAGAATAAGCTAGACTAGTAGATACCCTATAAATATGTTTGCATCTATTAAGCATCTCTTTATTATGAGATATGAAATAACATGTTAAATTGATTTAAGTAGTGTTTGTGGTACCATCTGTATACCACATATAAGACTTGCTTTAGATATTTTACTCTGCAACATATTTCGCATATACTACCCAGCTTTAACTCTCTTCAGGGTATACATACACTAATAATTGAATAAATAGCAACAACTTGAAATGAACAATTGCTTTTGATTAAACAAAAAGTCGCAATGAGACGACAATTCCCGCTCACATATCAACAAAATCAAATAAATTAGTCAAAATGAGGGTGGCCAATTCATCGTTGTTGTTGTTGTTGGTTGGGGTAATATATCTTATATATATGCATAACCGCAAAATGCGCAAAAATTGAGCTGAAATTTATTTGATTATGACAAGTTAGATGAAAGCCACAATGCGCTACGTTACAGGGAAAGGGCATATAGGTATGGATAGAAAGGTTTTCATGTACTATCATAGATAAAGTACGAAGAGCTCTTAAGTTTTTAAAAACATAAAGTTGTTTATATTCATTGCATTATCTTACATTAAAGAACTATTGATTTCTTCTATATTTTTTTTCCATCCAACTATTCCTGTTCTTCCACTTCCACTTCCACTTTCTTTCCGTTCGCTTGCAGCGCATCTGGAGAGTTAAGTTCGAGGCAGATTTGCTACACTTTCATAAATCACAATAGGCTACTTATTGGGTTAAGTGCTGCGCCTCCGACTGCGCTCAAGTGGTCTACGCAACCAATTTAAAAGTGAATGAAAAAGAAAACAAAAGCACAATTTAGACTACATCTGCAGGCGCTGCTGCTCCAATTTGTCATCAGCTTTCGCAGGGCCTGCGAGTCACTTAATCACACTCCTCCCCCTGCCCGGTTGAGTTCATATTGTTTTGGATCTGGAGATTCGCTACACCACATAACTCTTGCTTTGCCCAGTGCCTCGGACTGGGCATATTTTACATAAATATGGTATATGCAGAGGGCAGAGGGCAGAGGGCAGGCAGTATTATCCCTTGGCAACACACAAGGCTCGCATGACGTCCTGCAATACGTCAATGACGACGGGTTGTCTATTAGATTGTTTATTTTCCTATACCCTGTAGACAAACGAGTGGCAATCAGAGACAAACAACAAGCTGAGTAGGCGTAGGTAATAAAAAGTACACAGTATCTCAGCTATGCTCATGCACTATATATATTGTAGGTCCTATGCGAACTCAGTGACTATTTGAGCTGGGTTCTTCAAATTTGATATGTAAGTTCATTTTTGTTTAAAACTAATTTATATTCTAAGAAAAGGGGGACAGATTTATTTTTTATTTATAATATCTGACATTTTTTATTTAATTTAATTTAATTATATATATATATATAGCTTGCCTTATGCAATTAACTTCAAATAGTACTTAGACTTACAGGATATCTTTTGGCCAAGATATCTTTAAGCAAACTGACTTGTTTTGAGTGTGTGCTCGCCTTTGATGAATTATCGCAATTTGCCATATACTATCCTATCCTATCCTATCCTATCCTATCTGATATTTGGTATGTGGGCCTGCGGTAGTATATTTATTTATTTATAGCCCACAACTCGGACCCGTCGGGGCCTATAAATTTTCACACGAAGGTGTCACATTACAAACAAGCGTACACGACACGTACGACGTACGACGTACGACGCATGCGCGCGCCCCGACTCGGAACGACTCGAAGCACCGGAACCGGCATTGAGGTAATTTGTCGCGTTATCTTGTCAGCTTGCCCCGCTGCAAATGTGAGGGCGATAAGAGTGGCTACTAATTGATAGCTGAGTTCAGCCAGTTGCTATCTTTTGGGCCTAATAAAGCTACTAAACGCACGACGTCTGTCCGCCCCGTTTAGCGCTGCCAATTATGGCCTAAAGGTGAACTTGGCTTTAACTGGACACATCAATCATGAGCGCGAGTGAAACAGTGAGAGAGGAGGCGGATCGCACGCTTGATTAATTAAGTTTAAAATATTGCCTGCCATATTTAACAAAGGCCCAGCGACGGACAGCTCCAAGATCCTTCACCTGACCATGGCTGCGACTGCTGCCTGCCTGCTTGCCTGCTGGCCAAATTAATTAACAGACATCAGTCGAGGCACACAGGCAGACGGCACTCGCGCCTGTTGCATATTTGAAATATGTTTGTTTTTGTTCTCGACGCCACATATATATATATATATATATAGACATGCATGTGTGTATCCACAAGTATTTATCAGGAATTGTGTGAATTGTAAAACACCTGTTTTAGGGCCTGAGTTTTTTATTGAATTCTCTTCTCGTTTATCTTTAATGTGCTGGGCGTAACGTCGCCTAATGTTTGTTGTAATTGTTTATTGTTTATTTATTTGGCAATTTGTATTCGTTAAGGCTGAGCATTGTGCGCGTTAAACGTGGGCAGAACGGCGCGCTGTGGCCAAGGCAGTAAATGATCCAGTCAAAATATTTTCCAAGAGTTGATGCATCAATCAATTGTAGTTCAGAGTGGAAGTGTTGCGGGTTCTACAAGATCTCCAATAGGGGAATAAATAAAGTTGGGAATTACTGACTTTATAGGTGGCTAAAGTAGAGTCAATTAAATTTATAAATATAATATAATATTATATATATCATATTTCAGTTTCATTCTTCTTTTCCCATAATATTTCTTAAATACCTCGACTGGGCGCTTCACAGAATTCAATTAAATGTTTCAGCAAAATGCTCATAAATTAATAATAAAATCATATGATGATTACGCCTATTACAGCCTACTCAATGCCATTTAATTGTCTCGGCCGCAAAGTGAGAGAAGTGGGCGGCAAATGCTATTAGAGCCGAGCATATGGCACTCCAATGGATGTTTATTGTTTTTGTTGCTGCGCATTAAGGGAGCAGGGAAACGCTTAGGAAGCGCTGTCCCGGACCCACACCGCACGCAATGCCTTTTGGGCATTTATGGCATAAAGGCCACCCACTTAAGTGTGAACAACAACGAGAGCTAAGAACAACAATTTATATATCGAAATCCACCCCCGAACGGCAAATGGCAATGAATTGAAATTGATACACCCCCAAAATTTGAGCGGCGCATTGAGCGAAGCCGCAGGGGAGCAGCAGGCAGGCAGGCAGGCAGCCACAGCAAAAAGGACAACATCATCCGAACATAGAGCCGAACACACACACCCACACACACACATACACATGCACACACTAGCCAGTTGGAGGCGTTGGCTGTGCCCCACAACGCAATTGGTTCGCGCTGTTCGCGCATCGCTTGGTCCTCGCAGGACTCCCCGCAGGAATTCTCTGTCGCTCGCACAGTCGGCAGCTTTCCTGGCGTCAGGCAGCAGCAGCAGCAGCAGCAGAAGCTGCTTCATTGGCGGCATTTAAGCTTCTGGCTTCGGGCAACAGGCATCCTTTTTGCCCCAGTGCTTAATTCAATCAAATCCATTTGCCCCGGCCGCTCAGCCAGTGCGTCATCCTGGCTAGCGTATGCTCCACGGGAAATTTAATTACCCCCTGTCGAAGGATATCAATGTGCATGTGGGCATTGGCCATGGCTCACCCGAACTCCTCGTCCGCTGCTGGCAACGTCCTGTTTTTAAAATCCAATAAAGTGTCGCACAATTAAGTGACAAGGATATCCTGCGGGGCAGCGAAACAGGATCATCGCCTTGCCGCATTATCTATATGCAGCCTTGACTGCTTTTGCTCCTCTCTTCGCGCTGGCACATTTGTCAAATTGTAGAACTCAATTAGTTAGTAATTCTGTATTAATCATAGTTAATTAACAACTGCCCAAAGGGCGCACCCAGCCGCAGACAGCATATTGAACAATTGAATTTGGCCCTCAGATTAGCCAATGGGAGTTGAGGGGTGCCAGTGGGCGATAAGCTCAAATTGAATTAAGCAAGTCCTTAAAGAGGAATACGTATGTATATACAGGGAAATATTTGACTTTGCAGACCCATCATATATAGCCCAAAAATACTCTCTAAATATTATCTATCGCAATGAAATGAAGCTTCAATCAATGCAAGTCTAATTGCGATGCATCCCCATCATATTCCTCTAGGCCTCAACTGCGCTGAAATCTATTAGATTCAAATCCATTCAAGCTCGCCTCATTCATACGAGTCGCAGTCAAGGCAGAAGGAAGAGGAGAAATCGTTTATTGAACCGAACCCTGGCCCCTGAGCGGAGGAACTTTAAAATTTTTACTTCATTGCATAAATATTTATGCGCTTTGAAAAATGCTCAAGATTTGCCTCAAGCAACGACGAAAATATTTGACAAGCAACACAAAGGCAAAGCGGCGTACGAAAATGTGTCAATGGCAGAAGGACCTCGCCGGAGGACCCTCATTAGTGCAAAGAGCTGAGCAAAGAACAAGGTCGCGATTGTAGTGCGCTCTAAGAGTATATAACAATGGAGCGACAACGCCCAGCCAACGCAGACCCTTCCTTCCTGCCCTCACACGGCGCGCCCCCTCTTGAGCTGGGCGTGTCGACTGACTGAACAATTACGATCATTGCCCGGCCCTGCCACGGCACAAGGAGCAGGACGACAGAGCTCGGCTGCTATTAGGAACGGTGTACGGCGAGAGTCCAAGTCAAGACGCTGACATTTACTTGACTTCGAAATCGGATACTGCCGGAAGTTGGACAATTGGCTGCAAACGTGTAAATGGGCGCCCGAGCAGCAATGCGAAAGCCCGCATCCGAACCTCCTACTTCTGCCGGGGAGGACCGTAGCAGACGGGTCCGGGGTAAAAGGTGTGTAATTATTATTGCGGTGCTGTTGTTGACTTCATATGACTTACGAGCCGGCAAAAGCCCGCCAGAATAAGAAAAAAAAAAAAAACGCAGCAGCCCTCGACAGAAAGTTTCTCACGCTCCTCGCAGGCGTGTTTGCAGGATATATGCGCTGCTCGGCATTAGACTGCAACTTCCTGCCTTTTTCTGAATCACATTTCTTTTGCCGTAATTATAGGCCCGACTTGCCGAAATGGCAAGGCAATAGCTTTTCAGTTGCAAATGCGCAATTCGCTGGCGGATTCGTTGCACATTTCGAAAGCCTTCGTCCGTCTTGATTTTCATTGAAAAGTGTTCAAGTGGAAGTCGTTGGGCTTTTCAGCTTGGCTTCACTCCTTTCAGCTCCTAAGTGGCCAGCAAGCGTTTGGCCTTTTGACTTCCAACACTTTCCGCTCAAGTGCCAAATGCTCGCATGCCCGCCAACTCTGGCTACTGTTTTGGGCCACTTGATCGAGCCACAAAGGCGACACTTCCTCGAAGGCATTACAAACGGAAACTATAATAATTGAATGACAATTTCCTAATGCCAAAAAACTCTATAAAATAAAATAATAATATATAATAAATAAAAATTAAATAACTGTATTTTACAGCTAAGAGTCTTGAGTATAGATTTATAATATAAATTTTGTGATTTCAGAATTTGGATGCTTGATGAAATACCCTTAACAAACTACTCTTAACCAAGGCTAAAAAAATACTATATCATCTCTTAGGCGATGTCCAGCAGTTTTCCAGTTAAGACTAACATCATTAGATGAAACATTTCAATTTCAACCTGCCAGCATTCGTGGGCAGCTGGCAAAACAAAAATTGCTGAGCTCATCGAGAGAGTAAGAGTATTTGGACAGGTAAGGCTACCTGAGTCCAGTGGTCGAGTAGCGGGAAATCAATTTAATCCCATTTTAAAATCAAACAAGCATACAGTTTTCCCAATTTTCGCACACGCCCAGTGCAAACAATGCAGCACAGAGTGAGCCAAGGCCCAAAAGGAGAAAAAGAGGCAGCCAGAAAGAGAGAGAGAGAGACAGGGATATTTAGCAAGTGCCGTTAAAACTTAATTAGCTGAGATTTCCGAGGCAGGCAGACGGCTCATGCATAACCTCCCACTGAGTGTGCCGCAGGATAAACGCCCCGAGAGACCTTTCGGCTGTGATAGTCGGCCGGCCCAACAGACTCGAACCTGACTCGAAAATGTTGTCAACAATTTCACGTGTTTACACTTGCCGCCGTTTTGTGGTTGGGCTCTGGGTTTTGGCTTTTAGGTTTTGTCTTTTCTCTCCCCGTGTCGCACAGAGCGCTCTTCGGGTTGGCTGCGGTTCCTTCTATGGCTGCTGCGTAGCCGCTATCTCAAAGCGCGCATCTGCAGCGCTCACAGTCGATGAATTTAATTTCGTTTTATTGATTACAAATTATGTCCCGAGGCAAGAAAATATCATCATATCGTTATGCCGTTTATCTGTCTAACAATTTTATTAGCCCCGACGCTGACGCCAACTAGCGTGCGGGCCATTCGAGCCATTATGATAAATTCCGTGTTCCTTTTTACCTGGATCTTTATCGCTTGGCTTAGTTAACAATTATTAATCGAGCATAGCATTTATCATAGTCTGACTCTTTGTGGCTCTTTAATATGGAAATTTCTCTTATATTCTAATTTTATTTTTGTTTTTGTTTTTCTTCGTCTTCCACTTTGACATTTTTCCAGTTTTTCATCTGTTTTTCATTCGTGGGCTGTGCCCGAATCGTTTTTCCAGTATAATTTTATGGCATAGTTGTTTGTCCATTCCGAGATGCCCTTCTGGAGATAACTTTGTCTGCGCTGCCGACAGAGACAGCCATTGAGATCTCCTCTGATATAATATTCAATCGTTTGATATGAAATCGGATAGAACTTGAAAGCTTAGCTGCAAGTTTTCCGCCGGATATGAAAATGCTGAGAGCCCCATAAAAATCAGTTGTAGTTGATTGGCTGTCAATTGCCAGACTATTCATAAGTTTACCCTGTAATTGTAGAATCAAACAGGGAATGCTCGACTATAAAAGTAGATTTCAAGCACAAAGTACTTATCATACTTAAGTAAATTACTAAACAATTACCATAAATCCCAATTAATTACTGAAGTAATTAAAATGTAATTAAGCTGAATTTATGGGATTCATTTAAGACTATTTTATTTAAAATTTGTTGTTTGTTGTTTAAAGCGCATCTCCTAGCATTAATTTGCTCATATCCTTGTTCAACATCTGCCGTTAACAAGGACAACAGTCAACTGTTCGCCTTGACCATCCCCTGCGCCCCCTTTGCTTTATAGCAAATGTCAAAACTATTCGCAAATTGAAATAAGTGACAGGGTCTGTGCAGCATTCCGGTTTGCTTGATTATCCTGATTCTGCTGTTTAGGATCCGTGTATTTGCCTTTTCAGTTGCTTTCTGGTCTTTGAGCAACCCGCGGCGACGCCTGCAATTTGCCTACGGACCAAAGCAGTTGGTGGTCCCTTTACGGTCTCTTAACTTGAGTGCTATCTGAAGTTGGCCGTGTCCGTGTCCATGTCCGTGTCCATTTTCATTTTCCAATTCCATGTCCTTGTAGGTGTTCAACTCAAATTAGTGGCTTGTCTTTGGCTGAGGCTCTGCCGAAGTCGCTGTCTTGCTGTTGCTGAGTTCCTGCGTAAACGATGAGGTATATTCCAGCCTAAGATATAGCTCAACTACTTAAGATATTTTGGTTTAGCGGTGAAGTGAATTGAAAGATCTTGGTCCCAGTCTACTGCACTCCAGATTGAGTTTACTTTGATTTTCTATTAAGCTACACTAAAATGCATATTTGAAATTCATTTTTTCACTTAGTCAAAATTTGCTTTCAAATTTCTAGTCGTGTTTCTCTCTGTGAACTGTGCGAATAGTTTTAGTTTAGTTGTTGCAGCTGCAGCTGCAATTGAGCAATTTTTGCCCAGCCCAGCGACCACTTCGGGGCCCAAAGTCGCGCTCATTAGTTATGATTTAGTGTGCGCATAAACAAAGTTATTAAATTTCCATCCACGCTTCGCCAAACTACTAAATTGTCTGACTTTCTGGCTCCAGCTCTCAGCGCCTGCCCCTGGCTCTGGCTGCTGCTGCTGCTGTTGATGATGATGGCCCCAAAGTTGTAGCCATAAAAATTAAAACCATAAATTAAATGAGTATTTATTTACTGCCCCGTTCGCTGCATTTGGCGCCCCAAACAAGTTGCCAGCCCAAAAGACCAAGACTCGCAAGCCATGCAGAAATTTAATTAACGCTTCTGTGTGCATGTACTAGACACAGCGGGCGAGGGCGAGGGCGGGGGGCGCGGCCGTCAACCCATGTGGGTGATGGGAGGCGCTTGTTGCATGAACATAATTAACGATTAATTAAACAGCGCCGACTGAAAATGTTCCTGCAATCACGACCTTGCCACATAAATTTACATAACTTCTCTGCTACTCGCTTACATGAGAAGCGCGGAGAGAGGCGGCCAACACAATAAGGAAATCACTTTTAATGCATTGTTCGTTAAGGAAGGGCTTACAAGCGAATGCAGCTAAAGCTCTGGGAGCTGCTCAAGTAATTATGAAAATATTATGAAAATATTATGAAAATATTTACTAAAACTTTATTTGAAATACACAGAAAATAGCTTCTTGCTTAGTTTTTTATATTATACTATACAAGTATTTTATATTTACTGTTTTAAAATGATTGATATCTCTCCAAGCTCTGCCTTATATACATATATATAAATATATATATATATATATATTTTATGTATATCTCCCATAAATGTCTAAAAACCCAAAACGTGATTTTTCCGAATTTTTGCCCATTTTTTCCGGCTTCAATTTCAATCTAATTTTTTTGTAATTCTAACAACGTTTAATAGGGGTTTACGCTGCTGTTTTATAGCCCCGAAAGAACAGCCAAAATGCGTTTTTTTTTGTGTTCTGCCATTTCCCGGATATTTTGCCCTTAACCCGATCGATTGTAAAAAGTCAGCGAGGGCATATGCAAATAGCAGTTAAGACCGAGTTGCATTTAAACCGAAGTGGTCAACATAATTGGCTCAACAAAGAGTTAAAGGCCCGTTTAGGGTGGGCTGGGTGCCACGCCTCTGGGCTGATTTAGTTTACCTGGCTTAGGCAGGTAGATCTGTTTGCCATAGAACGCCCACAGAAACAACTTGACTTGGGCCGAATGTCAATGCAGCGGGGCATAATTTACAAGCTGGCCAGCTAGAAGTGCCACACGGTCACAGCTCGCAGGTCGCAGCTCGCAGATACAGAGACAATTGTCGAAAGATACACAAATTCAGATGAAAAACTTGCAAAGCATTTGCGGGTCAGCTAGCAGGTCATAAATCAGCCGCAATGCAAGGGGCCAAGTTGACTGACCAACGTCTTGACTCCTAGCTCTACTACCTGTATTTGGACGACTGTGTGTATGTATGTGGGTGTGCGTGCGTGTGTGTGTGCATCTCTATCATAAACTTTCAAGGTCCGGCCGTGTGCGCATTCAATGGAAAATGCATTGCGGAAAAAGGATGTGCACCGTGCTCTCACCTTGATTTTTATGGCATGTAAATATTTATGGCTGACACGACCTTGTCAGTTCCCGCTCTGCTGTCTCTAGCTCTCGTATCCTGTCACTCACTCTCACACACACACACTTTTTTATGATTCGGCTGAAAAAATGGTCGGCTGCCATTTTTCAGGAAAAACGCTGCAAAAATTTTATGATGCGCATAATTTTCCAAATGGTTTTCCTGCTCCTCGCCCCTTGGTGCCATCGCTTGGCCTGGCTTGGTTCCGGTTGCCTACGCCGATGGCCATAAAAAAAAATTGACTTTATAAGCTGTCTTTGCGGATCGCAGCAATTTGCGAGCTCGGTTCATTGCCAAGGCACCCTCTCGGCCATTATCACGCCCATTTATGAGTGCGGCTTAGCTTCGTTTGCAATTTTCTTACACACGTGTTGCTCAATTATTATCAAAATAAAAATTGACTACTTTTTGCAATTTACCTGCCCGTGCGGTGTGCTGTTGTGCAATCTGCTGTGAGTGGGCGTGAGTTGGCTGAATGAAAACGTGAAATTTGTTTACCACAGTGAATTATCAAAATTGAATATGAGAATATCTGTGTTTGAGGTATTATCTAACTAGTTTCAGACTTAGTAGACTATACTATATATATATAGTATAAATAATTGGGTACTATCTTTCTTATATTCATACATACCAATAAGAACTCTTAGTTAAGATAATGGAACTATTATCAAATTGCATTTCTTACAATTGCTCCCAGCTTTTATATATTTTCATAATACTTTTTATGCACTGCAACCGTCTATGTTTCGAAATACTCCCACGCTTTTCAAGACAAACACCTCTCGCACACACACACACACACACACACTCTCCCAAGCGCTGACACCACTCACTCAGCACACACACACTTGGACTAGGTGTATGCCCGTAGACTGAGCGACACTTGAGTCGAAAGAACCCCAGGCGCAAACCCGTGCACCGCTGGTGATCGCGGCATGTGCCAAAAGGCGTCCCCGGGTCGCTGGCTGCCCCGTTCCGTTCTGGCTTGACTCGTGTCCAAGTCCAATGGGTCAGACACACGCCCAGTGTTTGGGTATGCGGCCAATATGTGTGTTGCGTGACTTTCTGCACTGGGCTGACCTCTCTCGGCGCTTCTCATAAACTCAACTTGGCCGTTGCGAACTTTGTCCATTTACATTTTCCATTTGTTACAATTTCTCACTGCTGCGATGCCCTGCTGAGCCATCTTTTTCCCCATATACTTTGCTATGTTTATTTACATTTTTCACAATTCTAATTTGTTGCTGCCTCAGCGCGTTGTTTTGTTTTCACAGTTAGCCGGAGAGACAGACGGAGAGTGAGAGCCAGGAAAATTCTACTGCAAGTTTATTGCAGTTTTCTATTTTCTATTTTCAAGTGGCTGCTACGACTGCATTATTTATGCGCCTCGTTCGCCATGTGCTAGAAATCCACTTGGCCCCCGTCAGCCATCAGCCATCAGGCATCAGGCATCAGCCAGAAGGCAACAGTTCAGCTCGTGTGGCGAAAGCTGCAGTCGTCCTCCCCATCACTGTATGCCGTCCCTCTGCCCACCGCCAACTGCTCGGCAATGTGGAGCAATGGCTTCATTTCAAATGACAACTGCCGCTTGATGCGCCGCGGGTTGGATCCCAAGTTGTTGGACTAGTGCGATTTTTTGCTGCTATGTTGTTGTTTTTTATGGCTTGCCCAGACCCAAAATGGGCAGCGGCTGCCATTCGGCGCTGTTTGTTTTGACATTTTAATAGCCGCATCGTTTGGCCACTTTGATGGCCGTTGCCCAATGACATTTAATGTCACAATTTGCGCGACTTTTAATTGCCGCAGCGTAAGCTAAGGCGGCAGCTACCAGGAGATAGACAGGGCAAGCAAGCATTGAATACTCGAAAATAGTGCCAAGCACAGAGGAGGCACACCGAGAAGGCCTTCAGCCAAAGCTAAACTAAAATCAATTATCTAATCGCTTTAACAATGGGCATCATTATCGAAAACCAATTAGCTGAACCACTTGGCTAAGCGAAACGGATTTAAGAACTGTGCCCCATTGGCACCGAAATGCCGAATGCCGAAATGCGCGATCTCATGATTATAGATTAAGCTTATTTCGAATTCCATAAATTAAGAACCAACAAATCGCACGTAGCGGCGTCTAATGAAAATTTATGTCTTCATTACGCAACAGCGAAAAATGGTTTTTCATTTCCAATTAAATAAACAAATGCCTCGTATAGAAATGTGGCTGAAATCATTAAAATCAATAAAATAAACAGCGTTAGCGTTGCTTTCGGCTGCAACCTGACATGGCGCCAGAGATGCTGAACATAAGCCAGCTAAAATGGCCGCCCCAAGGCGTAAGACATATACATATGCTATATGATAAATAAGCGTGCAATAATTGCAACTTGCAAAAGTTTTACTTGCGAGCTGCATACAGCTGAGATTCGGATTGGCCATAGGCCGCATGACCAATCAGAGTGGCGTGCATTGGGCGCATGTCGCGCCACGCCCCATGCGCCACTCGCCCGCTTATACACCCACATATGCAGTGGGTCTTCAATTTCGAGGCTAAACCGGTTTAGCGTGCGGTGGGTGCGAGTGAAAAGGCAATATGCGAAGCAATTCCAATTGGAGATTATGTGAGAGTTAGAGAGCTATTGCTGCTACTCTAACGCACAGCGACACGCGAGCAGAGCAGCCATTTTGTATATGCTTTGCGCTCGCACTTGCAGTGACGTCTGCACTTCACCAGGGTGAAATACACCACATACACATAAGCCACAGCGCAAGAGAGTATGTACGTGTGTGTGAGAGAAAGAGAGAGAGAGAAAGATACGGCAAGCCAGTCTGTTAACTAACAGCAGTTGCTTCTGTTTTAAACAGTTTAAAAAGAGGATCACATTGCAGCAATCTATATAGTCAGCTGATCTTAAATAAAGTTATCTCTACTCAACCGGAATATTTCTTAACTAATACTATTAAATTAATTATTATTAAATTAAATGAATATTTATAACAATTAGCTTATGTTATATTAGTTAATAAAAAAAATTAAAAAATTATATATATATAATAAATAATAAAATTAATTATAATATGTAAGTGTACAATATATAAAAATTATATTTAAGTTTTAAAAGTTCTTTCATAACAGACCCGTGACGTTTAACAGCGAACTCACCTGCCTTATGTTAGGCTTCAGAGAAACCCACCACACTATGTTAGAGCGTATTCGCTCTCGCTCTCGCTCCCTCACACTCGCGCTGTGCTGCGGTACGAATGGACACGCCTACGATTGGTGGTTGCTCTCATGTACATGCCCATGTGTTTGTGTGCGTGTGTTGTGTAGCCTGTTTTTTCTGCTGAGGGAGGGCACAGCCCAATGTGCGCGCACACACAGAGTGGAAAATCAGTTCGCGATGGAACTCTGAGCAATGCGTTACAATTCAGTCCTGCTGCGAATCTTGTGACGTTTAGACGCTGAACGGTTATCGCGCGTGTTTTAGTAAGCAGACAACAAATACAAATTTTAAAACGCGCGCGCATTGTGCCACACGAAATATACGAAAGCTAAAGCTTAAATATACATACATAAAATACATATATACAGATATATGCCAATAGCTGATTGAGTGTGCGTGTACGTGTGTGTGAGTGTGTGTGTGTTTGTGATGGGAGCCACGTTCTGAAGCGTGAGTTTCTGTGTTTCATAATTCAAAACTTGAGCCAATTGCAAAACTTGTCGTGACAAAATGATGATGAACGCATTCATAGAGCCCGCGCAGCATCACCTGGCCAGCTACGGGCTGCGCATGTCGCCGAATACCACAGCCAGCGCGGTCAATGGCAACAACCAGCAGCTGGAAATGCAACAGCAGCAGCAACAGCAGCAGCAGCAGCAACAGCAGCAACAGCAGCAGCAGCAACAACAGCAGCAACAGCAACAGCAGCAGCAACAACAACAGCTGGAAGGCGATTCCACATCGCTGGCAGCAGCGGCGGCTTATCAGAACTCCGGCTATGGACACTTCAATAGCTATGCCTCTCGCGACTTTCTGCTGGGTCGTCGCGGCGACGCTACGGACTATGCCGGAGCCGCTGCGGCTGTGGCTGCCACAGCGCCCACTGCCGCTGGAGCGGATTCGATGCTGTTTCCCAGCTTTCCGGCCCAAGCGGCCGCCGCCGAGCTGAGCAGCAGTTTTGGGCAGCATCCGTTTCACAGCGCTGCCCATCACCATCATCAGCACCAGATGCGCATGGCGGACTATGCAACGCATCCGTACGCCCAGCACCATCACCATAGCAATTTTCCGTCGGCAGTGCATGCGGCACATCATCACGCCGCTGCCGCCCATGCCCACGCCCATCATCCGCACCATGCGATGTCGGCGATGCATCCGGCTGGGGCTGGTGCCTTTCTGCGCTATATGCGGCATCAGCCGACGTCGGCGGCGTCCAGCGTTAAGCAGGAGATGCAGTGCCTCTGGATAGATCCCGATACACCGGGCATGGTGCAGCAGTCGCAGGGTGCGCAGGGTCGCAAAACTTGCAACAAGATCTTTCACTCCATGCACGAGATCGTGACGCATCTGACCGTGGAGCACGTGGGCGGGCCGGAGTGCACCACGCACGCCTGCTTCTGGATTGGCTGCTCGCGCAACGGCCGACCCTTTAAGGCCAAATACAAGCTGGTCAATCACATACGCGTCCACACCGGCGAGAAGCCCTTCGCCTGCCCCCATCCCGGCTGCGGCAAGGTGTTTGCCCGCAGCGAGAACCTCAAGATCCACAAGCGCACCCACACGGGTAAGTGTTACAGTTAGAGCCAGCCGCATCACATGCACATCAGTTTCCTGCCTCGGGGTTTAACCCCTGGGCAAATCCCTTAGCCATGCGCACGGTGCATGCCCACGCCCTTGCTCACGTCCACGCCCCCTGTTACCTGACCTAAGTCCCTTTTGCGATCACCACCTGTACGAGCTGAGGCTAAGCCTTTCGCCCAAATCCCTAACAATATTTTTGTGTGCCGATAAGTCCCCGAAGGGCTTGACTTCGACTTTTCAGCGGTTTAGCCAAGCGATCTATGTGGGAATCCAGTGTTCTATCTGTTGACTTCTAGCAACTATGGAGCTGGCATAATCGCAACTCTAGTTAACGAGTTCTTAAGCGCGTTAGCACTTGGATATTTAGAACTTCAAATATTTGCAGTGAAAAGAGTTCAACTCTGAAGTATTTCGTGATATTTTATATAAATATATATAATATATAAACTATATTTGAGATCATCCTGAAGCAAAGAGAACATGAATTGCTTGTAATAATAATTATTATTATATATATATATTATATATAGTAATTTTATAATAATTATTATTATATGTGATTCACTGATTTGATCAACAAAAACTCCTTTCCTAAACCCAACATAAATTAATAATTAATTAATAAACAATTCCCAAATTCATGCTCCAATTCCGTGGCTATTTTAAGCTCCGTATTATAATCAGACTCAAACTGCTTGGCATAAATCTTGCCCCAGCTGGCCTTATCTCTACACATGCATCGCTCTACACCTCTTATCACGAGCCCATCTCTAATGCCAACAATTGTTGTCGACTTGTCTCGGCTGAGGGCAGCCCACATATCATTTTGGCAGCTCAACGACTCTGGCTTATGCTCTTATTCGTAAATAAATTGCGCACATATCAACGCTTTTGCATAAACTAAATCAAAAGTTTAATGTAGCATGGCGTCAACCCAAAATATTTACACACACACACACACACTCGCACACACACACACCCAAGCATCGCGCCCGCTTTGAATGTGAATTGCGCTGATTTTTGCGATTTTACCCCAGTTTCGATTGGAGTGCAGAGCACGAAGTGGCTAGAAGTATTTCCGTGCGATTACAAACGGAAGTTTTGACACGTGTCAACACACACACACACTCGTACGGGCTCAAGTGTGTGTCAGTCAATGTAATAAAAACAAACACCCAGTCAGGCAGTTAAGAAAAACCAATAACGTTGCTGATTGAATTTTGATTTATATACTAAAGAGAGAGGGAGAGTGAGACGGAGACGCAGACGGAGTGAGCAAGTTAGCTCGAGTGCGTTTCTCTCCCTCTCTCAGGTCAAGTGTCAGTCCCAGGTTAAAGGCCTCTCCTACCATTTCTTCAACTCTAATGAAGTTGTGCCGTCGGCCACTTCAATGAGAAATTCCCCAAAAGAGCAATGAAAAAAGAAACAGAATCTCTCAGCCAATCATGTACACAAAATATTTATTTTTTGCAGCATCATCTAAGAAATTAGTCAAAAATAAAATAACAAAAAAAGAGCCTAGACAAACACACACACACACACGCACAGCCAATGGTTGTGCGTCATGCAAGGCGCTCGACTATGGCGTCTTTGGCCTCAAAATCGAATCAAACATTTTAATTACCTTTCAATGAGTATGCAAAAGAAATTTGTCTGTTCGATAAAGTAGAAAAAAACCAGCGCAATAAATCGAATATCACAAATGATTTGTATTTCAATTGTGTATAAATTTTAAGCTCATTAAACTTTTTGAATATTCATTGGAATCTCTCTCTCTCTCTCTCTCTCTCTCTCTCTCTCTCTCTCTCTCTCTCTCTCTCTGTGTGTGTGTGGGAGTAAACGATTTTTATTAACTCTCAAATGAAGCTGCTTCGGATAATAAACTTTTATTAGCTCAACTCGCATTGTAAAGCTAGTTTTCATTCAAATTTTAATAAATTCTCTCATACTCATTTATTTTGAGTTTTTGCTAATATTATTTATTGTCTCACTCAGTTTTTTTTTGCTTTGTATTTTAAAATTAATGTGTTCAATATATTTTTCGCTTGAGTTTTGTTTTTTGTTTCTTCACTTTGGTCTCGTCTTCTGCGCTTTTTGTGAGCTTAACGTCAACACGCCGGATCAACATTTATTTTATTTCATTTTGTTTATTTTGTAATTTCACTCGTGGCTAAGCCATATTAATGGTTCGAATAGAATCAGCAAAAAGTCCGGTTGGAATTGTATAAGAAGCATAAAAAGTGAAGCTCGATGAATGTGCACTCAATTATATATTTACTATTTCAAAATACAAGCAAGTAAATATGAAATGTTTTGAGCTGCTTTCCTAAGCTACTTTTAGCTGCCTGACTAGCAAGTAACTGTAATTAAAATGGCTTAGTTATTGTTTTAAGTTGTGCCAACATGCACAGAGATGCCGACAGCGTGTTCAGTTCATTATAGAGAGCAAAGGTTTTAGTGTCTCCAGTGAGCATTAAACACAATTAAACAAGCAATTAAAAACACTTATTGCATTGTTGTTAGCATAGAACCCAAGCGACGCGAGCGTGGCGCATGTAAGCCGAGTATCGAACCCGAATATAATTGCTTTAAAATTGCGCCACTCGTTTTAATAAACCAAACACAAAAGCCATTTTCAACCAGAACAAAAACAACAACAGCTCAATAATGAAAATGCAAAAACAACAGCTGCAGCAGCAGCAGTGGCAGCAGCAGCAGCAGCAAAGCGTGTGCCAAAATGAAAGCTAAGCCAACAAAAACAAACAGCAGCAATAACATAACGGAGTGCAGCGGGAGAGAGCGAGAGCACGAGAGAGTGGGCGTCGTATTATCCTTGTTTGCCCTTAGCACAGCCTTCGTTTATTAAAAGCGCGCTCTGCATACAAACATACGACGAACACACACACACATGCACATAGAAAGCAGAGATTACGGCCTAGGGTAGGCAGCCTGCCAGCCAGCTAGACAGCGAATAGCAACAACAACAAGAACAACCGCTACAGCATGTACGCACAGGCCATCCACAAAATGGCGTTTATATTGCTTGGCATATTTTACGCAGTTTGTTTGCTTTAATTTTAGCTTTCCACTGCTGCCCACCCGCTCGCTCCACAGTGGCGCGAGCTTTAACAAGAGTGCGGTTTCGCTTTTGCACCGCACTCGAAATACCCTAGCAAATAGTTAGCTCATGAAATATAGAAAAGTTGTGTGAGAGATGTATAAGAAGAGCTACTATATGACTAATCAGACATATTTCTGGTATTTCTCCTTTATTATATTGCAGACTGCAGAACAGGCTTATACAGCTGATTTTTATAGCAGAAATATGCTATAAATACTTTTGAAAATTTCATTAAAATCAGTTTTTTAAATCTGTTTATTTTCGGTGAGCTTTGGCTTAGTTTAGTGTATATGTATATATATATATATGTTCTCTTTGCAATCATGATAAATTGGCTTTGGGCTCGAAGTTTATTAGTTTTCTATGGCCATAAGTTAACGGTTTTATGCACAGCAAAAACTGTTAGTTTATATATTTATTTTATGTTGCATGTCATGCGTAGCTTCTGCTGCAAAACTGGTTGCCATACACGAAAAACGTTAAGAATTTGTGGTCAAGTCGACTTGAGACTGTTGCTTGATTGCTTGCTGCCTATCGACTTTTGCCTATCTCTAATTTAATTCATCTTTGCATCTACGCTCTCATTTCTGTGGCTTTTCACTGTTAACGTTGCACTTGTCACTTGCCCAACGCCTGCATTCTACGCAACAACAACAAGAAAGAGCAGCCAGAACAATCAACGTTTGTCTGCTTTGTTATTGCTCTGCCTGCCAGTTGTCGCCTTGCCCAACAGCTTTCGTCTCTCTCTGTGTGTGTGAGTATCGAGTTGGAGCTACATGAATGGCGTTTGTCATGGTGTGCGGCTTTTACATGGCTCACTCTGTAGCTGCCCTCTCACTCTCCCTCTCTCTCTCTCTCTCTCTCTCTCCTTCGCTCACACAGTCACTCTCCATCTCTGCGCTGCTCTGGAGAGTTTTATTTTTATTTTCGATGCACTCCTGCGGCTGCTACACCACAAACAACAACTTTATTCATTAACACCTACAAAAGCCGGAGCAGCTGGTCCCCAAATGGCCGACAACTTTGTGGTTAGTTTTGCAGTTGCTTCTCCTGCCAGCCAAGCTCATTATGTTTATGTTGACATCCCCTCTCCACTCTCCACTCGCCACTCGCCACTCCATCCCACCCGCTCTCTCGCCTCTTGGCCTGTGGCAAGTGCAGCAGCTCCTTGTTGTTGTGCATTTAGCCATGTCCTTGCTGCCGGCTGCGGACCCTTGTAAACGTTGATTAGCTGCTGCTTCCTGAGTCCGCCACTCGATTTAATTGTGCTCAAGTGATTTTTTAATGAGTCTTTTATGAACTCGTCTTGTCGCGCAAAAGAGGAGGAAGAAAACTTCATTTCATTCGCTCCGCTTTGCTTCCCACTGCACTTATTTTTTGAGAGAAGTTTATTACAGTTATCAAAATGAATATGGGGCGTCGTAACAGAGACACGTACGTCCATTAAGTATATCAAGCGCATATAGCTGTATCCTGCTGCTCATATGAACTGTTCAGTTCCTGCAGCTATGCTTATAGACAATATATAGTCCTATGCAAGCGATTAATCGTTTATCGATAACTACAACAGTTTACAATACATATATTCAGAGTGCCAGACTTAACAGTCTTATAACAGCGCTGTTAACGCATTCTCCTCGTTCACCTCGGCGCTAGGCACATGATTTTTCAAATGCGAGACAAGATATCAAACGCTGCAAATGTCAATGATTGATGACTTTATTGCTGGGTTCAACGATTTTCAAACAAACAAGGCAAAGACAGTGCGACAAGCGGACGCACCGAGCGACTGGCAGGCGGACAGAGACAGTCGAAAATAACTTTTTATATTTGCGCATAAAATGTTGACTGTTTGCTGTTTAAGTTCTCAGAATTTGTTTTCGATGCCGAGCGGGAGAACAATGCCAAAGGCACAAAAACCTGCACAGTGCCTCTGGGACTGATTAGCTACACACACTACCTGCCACCTACAACACACACACACACACACACACACACACGCACGCGCTTGCATAGTGTGTGTGCTGCTCTCTGCAGGATCTGGGCAACATCTCGTGCTGACTTCAACGCTACACTCTACAACTCTGAAAATCAATTAGCTACGCTATGCTTGGGCTCTAGGTTGCCTTGCGCTCTCGCTCCGGCAGGCTGTGGCCATCTCTTTCTCTGTGAATTTCCACAGCGTTTTTGGCTAATGACGTAGGCACTTTTAGCCGGAAAGTTGGCATTGAAATTCGTCATTTGGCTTGTAGCTGTCTGTAGCCCGGTTTATCCCTGCAGCTCGTCGTGTTTGCCATTCGATGCGCCCAATTACAAATGTGCCAAATGTGACCAATCTTAACATGACACTCGATTAGCTGTATGGGAGTGAGGGGAGGAGAGTGCCAGCGCCGTCCATGAATTATTCAAATATTATTTTTATGACAACGCCTTGCGAAGCCGCACAGATTTATGGCAACTGGCCGCCCAAATTGTAAAAAGTATATAAATTTTATCTGCGGTTCAAGCGTTTGACAGTTGCTTGAGCTTTGCGGCCGCAGACGGCAAAATTCTCAAAATGCCAACTAGAAAACTAAAAGTTGACTGCAGTCCGAAATTGTGCAAAGATTTATAACACTTTTACTAAAATATATAGGTATATATATATATTTGCATATATATATTTATAGTCCTTTTATAACTCTTGAAAGCTTTAAGTTTTGGTTATTCTATATTTCTAAATAAACTAGAAAATAAATAACGTTGAATAATACCTTTAAATCTTTATATATATATAACATAAAATTTATATAAATTTAAATAAATTAATAATTTTAAAAATCTTCTTTTACATTATATTTTATATATATATTAAAGTTGTAACATTTTCTGACTTCCATATACAGTCTTCCAGTTTCTCATATACACATCTGTAGCTACTTAAAATATTCACTATTTATATATTTTTATTTTATATATATTTCATTTCAATTAATATTAATTTTCCCCAATTAGCCATTCCGTAGTATCCTTATGCAATACCTGCCATTTTCTAGCTAATGCTCTATAAGGCCCATCCTTATTGTGATCATGGCAGCCATGCATGCATATTCATTAATCTAGCAAATGCATTTTAATTAGCAACACCCTTCTACGGGCAGCAGGCGACTGCTCACCCTCACCCTCTCCGATCGCAGGATGCGCAGCCGTTACGCTTGGCGAGCAGCTACTTTACTTTACTTTATATTGGGCAGGGGTTGTTTAACATAAAACCAAACTATGCCACGCACTTTTTGAAAATGTCAAAACAATTTTATATATAGGCATATTTCGTTTATCATCCGTGTGTATGTGTGTGTGTGTGTGTGTGTGTGTGTTGGGCATTATAATTTCATTTGGAACTGCATAAAAAGCGGCAGGGGTTAAATTTTACAAACAGTTTTTTTTGACAACCCTTTTTCAGGTCTCAGGTCTATTAGCTAAGTAGCCATTTTGAATGATAGTTACAGTGCAGTGCTCTGAAGTTGTTGCACAATGTCTACTCTCTCCCTCTCTCTCAGTGATACACCCCCTCTCGCTCTCTCTCTCTCTCTCGCATTCTATTTGGCACCCTCTCTGCAATGGTTCAGTGGCTAAGCAGCTTATTGTGACGTGCCGAGCGAAGCTAGTTAATAAATGAGGCTTATTTTGGCTGGCAGCCATTGTTGTTGGCTCTTTGTTGTTGTTGTTGTTGCTTTGGTATGCATTGTAGTTGTTGCCTGGGCAACTATTAGCACACACTCGAAATATTTTGGAAGCATACGCTAAGCGCGCTTTTCGGCATAACTGCCGCACAGCCACGCCCCTTTGTCCCATAGAAGTCGCGCTCAAATTAATTAAATTCCTTAGATGCCCCACAACACACACACACACCACAACAACAACATTTTCGCCATGTACCAGCCGCAGGAGTAGGGGACAGTAGGGTGTCCAGTCGGCCAACAGCAACAAAAATAATAAAAAAATACAAATATAAAAATAAAAATAAAATTTCAACGCATAAAGAACTGATCAGCAGCAGACAAACCATAAAATTAAACTGTCATCTTGCATATTTTTTATACCAAGCATGCAGATGATACACACACGCACACACGCACACATACAGCGAGAGACTGCGCACAGGTAGTGGCCGAGCGAGCTCTGCTTTTCGAGAATTATGAAAGCAAGCCTGACTAATCCTCTAAATCGCGCCAAGGGCCCCACATGCCCCACATCCACTTGTATAAATTAGCTTATGGGAAAAATGAAATCATTATTCATACCCAAGCAAAAATGTTAAACAGACCCAAAAAGAATAACAAAACGAGAAGGAGCTGCTGCTGCTGAACAGCGTATGCTCTGAAAGGTGTTATAATAATTAAGCTGAATGTCTAGAGCAGTTCTTATAATCACCAAATATTTCGGACCGAAGTGCTAAACATAGAAGTAACAAAAATAATTCAACAGAAATTATCAAACTGCATAGTTAAAGCAATCCTAAGTAGGTGAAAATAATTGGCAAAGAAATTGTAGACAATACAAATATATAATATAATAAAATAAATAAATAAATTAGAGAAAGTAAATAAGATTAGCGCAAGTTAAAAATGCTTAAAACATAATACAAACATTATGAAAATTAATAATATATGGCTTTGCTAAGTATGTATAGTAATTCTGTTAAAGTTAACATAAATTGAATTACATAGTTGCTGTTAAAAGCATAGAGCTCTCTAGCGGGCATAGTGTATGGCCAAATATGAGCCCAACTCAAGCAGATGTAGCCCGAAATAAGCACATTTCATGAATATCTATATATACAAAGGTATATATACAAAATATATATGTATCTATAGAAATGCTTGTCAAATCCGCTTAGCATTTGCGGTTTGCACACGCCTTTCTCATGCATTGCGTATGCTGACAAATTTGTAACAGACGAACGCCTCGGAAAGTTGACTTAAGCATAAATTGTGATTGTTTTAACCCAAATGCTGTTGGCTAACTGGCGCGCGCGCAATTTATTGTAAAAACATTGTCAATGCAATTAGAGGCAAATACGCTGAAATAGAACAGAAACAACCACAGACACGCACACACACACACACACAGGCACACAAATCTTGGCTGACATGCGCCTGTCAAACGTTGTGAATGCTTTGACAGCCCAGTCGCGCAGCTTGGCTAAAATTACAGCCGCCAACGCGGCCATTTGGCTATGACGCATTGCCGACGGCTCGGGCACAGCTACTGCGAAAAGTACTTGTGTCTGACAGTTACGCCCTGGCCCAAGCCCAAGCCCAAGCCCCCGGATCACGGTCTGCCAATATTGTGTATGTGTGTGTGTGTGTGTGTGTGTGTGTGTGTTATTTTTCTCAGCCTGCTCGAATTTCAAATTTGTGAATTTATTTCGGGGCAACTCGACTGTAAGTCGACCGAGAGCCATTGAGGCGTTGAGATGCGATACTTTCAAGAGTTTCTCTAAGGCGTTGACCAATTCGCTTGCCACCAAATGATATTTTTCCCAACTGCTTCAGAACTTATACATAAATGCAATTTTAGTTGCTGTTTTGATGTGTTCATTAAGCAATTTTGATGGCTTCCTGGTTCCTCCTGAGGTGTGAGTGTGTGAAAATTTTATTGCAAATTTGATCTTTTATTGCGATAGCAGTAAAAAGTCACTGGGAGCCTAGAATCTTAAATATTGATATACGAGTTACGTGAAAAGGTTGTGAGAAATGGTCTGGTGTTTCATTCCGTTTTTTTCACAGTCTTATACGTGATAGATTTGTGGAAAATGGCAAGACAATGCGTGTTTCATTCCATGTTTCATTCCAAGACTTGATTAATGCAGCTTGATATTGCATTTCATTCAGAAATGGTAAGCTGTTTCATTCCATTTGTTTCACAGCCTTAAACGTGATAGATTTGTGGAAAATGTCAAGACAATGCGTGTTTCATTCCATGTTTTATTAGAAGACATGATTAATGCAGCTTGATATTGCATTTCATTCAGATATGGTCTGTTTCATTCCATTTGTTTCACAGCCTTAAACGTGATAGATTTGTGGAAAATGGCAAGACAATGCGTGTTTCATTCCATGTTTCATTCCAAGACTTGATTAATGCAGCTTGATGTTTCATTTCGTTCAGAAATGGTGAATGAATGCCTGTTCCATTCCATGTTTCATTAGAAGACTTGATTAATGCAGCTTAAATTAATTTTTCAACATTTGAATTTACCTAAATATCTGAATAAGAGCTTATTGATACACTCGAAAAGTTCATTCAACTCTGAAATATTGTTTCATTTCAAGCGTCACATATTAATTAATCTCAGCGCTTAAATATCTTCATAAATATTTAGGACGAAGCTCCTCAACAGTCAGTTATGAGTTTCTCTGCAAGCTGCTGGCACACTCTAAAATATTCGTTTGGAATATTCGCCAAGAACAAAATTCGATCGCTGATGTCATTGATATTTATCTGTAGCTCAAATCTTGTTAAAATTGACAACATTTAAACTTGAACGGCCTGGAGATAAAGCGGCGAGATTGTCCCGAAGAGCAACAGTTTCACCAGTTGTCACATCAAATAACCAATGATGACAATCTTGATGACATTTTAATTTCTCACACTCCACGAGGAGATTTTCTACTTGGCTGCAACTGAAACAACAACAACAACAATAAACAAACAAGCGGCTCACAAGACAAGAGAGGCGCAGATTAAAATCTTAAAGAGCGCTAAAAAGCAAAAAAAAAAAAAAAAAAAAAAAAGAAGAATGTCAGACTCAATGGCATAGGGAAACATCGAACTGCTCTAAGCCCTCGTCGGACCATACAAAGCGACACCTCTTTGAGTGCTCTAAGGAAGCCGCCAACGCCAACACCGCCAGCTTTTGTAAGGAGGCCAGTAGCCGGGTGTGCCGAGAGTGAGTGCAGCAGAAATAGTTGCAAAACTTCATTCATGAACTGTTTCAATGCATCAGCTGGCCTACAGTTTTACCTGCGTGCTTGAACTCGGGATTCAAACTGGGCTAATCCTGCCTAGCGTCTTGTCTTTGTCAACTGTAGGGATCTCTAGTGTCTCTACCGCGCCTTGTTTGTATGCATTTTGGGCCACAGACAATAGGCTTAGTGTTACTTTTGCTTATTGTCTACGCTTCGTTTGTCATTCGAGTGCAATTGCTGCGCGTCTGTGTGTGTGAGCGAGAGCTGTGTCTGTGTGTGTACCGAGTAGAGTTTTGTATATTTTGCTGGCCTCACAGCTAATCGATTAGCATATCCAAATGATACGAACCGCATAGCTAAGGGATTTATTTTGTTTACACGCTGAACGATTATCGTATTAAGTGTGTTAATTTCTAAATTGGTGAGCAGATAGCACTAGACCACATACAGCCGTTAAACTTATTAAAACTTGAACAATTTCTTTAATGTTAGTGTCTACAAATTTGCTGGCAGAAGGTTGCCAGACTTAAGACTTATATGTATATATTCATGTGCATATATCGCCTTTACATGTCTACCAAGCCGTACTCAGCCAGACACTCAGTCTCTACACAGCTAACTCGAGGGGGAGGCAAAACTTTTTGCAGCCAACTCAAATGCAATTTGAATGCATAATGCAGTCGAGTCTAAGAATAAGTTGCCATATATATATATATATATAGTATTTATATGTACACACACATATATATATATATATATATATATATATAGAGCTTTGCATTTGAATATCTGCTTGTAGCGCACACACCTCCAGCGCTGTTCAAGGCGCTCTCAGCGCCTGGCAAACTTGTCGAAAATTTGTTCGCTGAAAAAAGAAAAATAGCAAAAAGAAAATAGCAGACAGAGCCGAGTGAGTACCAGACAAACTGGCCCATGTTTGGTCATGTACAGCAAGGCTGTTGCCTGTCATTGTTTTACTAATAGCCGTTGTAGTTGTCTGGCTCACATGAGCAATCGCATTGTGTATACGCAATGTGGTGCACGGCGAATTGTTTTCCCAAGACACACACGCCGTGTTGTGGCAGCGCTTTCTTCGCCGAGGCACTGCTGTTTGCTTTGCACCGATTGAAATGTTGCGTATGGAGTCGTCCAATAATAATCAGCGAATCAAATGGCATTGATTGAGAATTTGTTGATTTACAACTGAGACTGCTGCGCTGGAACTATGCGAAAAGTTTGATTGAGAATGATGAGCCCAGCGACTGGCAAGCCCAAGACTTATAAATAGCAACGGGAATGGAAAACTTTCAGGCTTGCTCCGAAATTACTTCTCGATGAACATTTCACATTCCACTTGAGGATCTATCGCTGCAATTGCTCGTGCCGCACTCAAACCCAAAACGCCAGCCGAGTGTAAAATTTGTTTTGTTTCACAGATTCGGCAGCAGCAACAATAAGCTAGAATTGTTCCCATTTACGTCTATTTGGCTACAATAAACCACAGGCAAAGTCGGGCTCGAGTGACCCCAATGTCAATTATTAACGTATCACTTGACAGGAGCGAAGCGCAAAGCTGCAAACAAATAGCGCAAATGATGTGAGGAGTTATCTTCCGAGGATGGGTCAGCCAGGCAGGGAGGAAAATGCAGGAATCATAAATCATGGCAGACATTGCGCAATTCACTCAACGGTTTTTGTCAAACAAACAAAACAATAGAGCCGCAAAAGAGCTCTGGCGGAGGAACTCGAGCCGAGGCCAGACCGGGCCTAGGTAACTTTGTTTTTAGGGATGCAAACTCTGTTCCTGAATGCTGATAATGATGATGATGATGATGAGCAGCAGTCCAGCGCAGGCAACAGGATTTTGTGTATTTGGCTGTTGACAAGCAGCATTCATTGCGTTTAAATTATTATTTTATTATTATTATTATGAGGCATAAATAATGAGCAGCCCCGAGCTGGGGTAACGTCTGCCATTAATATGGTCATCAACTGCAGGCAAATGTTATAAATATTCAAAACGAAAATTTCGAACGGGAGAGCAAAATGTGTCCCAGTGTGTGTGTGTGTGGGAAAATGAAGCTATGTAGGTCGGCTAGAGCTCAGAAGTGACTGCAGTTGGAGGAACTGAACTTCTAAATATATAAGAAATCATGAGAGAATTATAATATATATTATAGCCTAAGCTACATTCCGACTGATCTTAGCTCATTAGCAAAGATCTATCTATCTTTTATCTCAAGTGCTCTCCATGGTACCATCTCTCCCATCTAACTGCTCATCAAGATCTTTCAGGCTTGCCACGTGAGCCAGGTATTTATATTGAAGTGCCACCTGCTTGGCAAGCAGGCCAGGCTCATCCTGCAAGTATATCCATCAACAGTCACTGCCCCCTAAACAGAGATACGCGCAAAAAAAATAGGGGAAAAAGGAAAAACCAATTCGAAACTAGGGGAAGGAAAATTGCCCATTGAAATGTAAACCAGGAAATCGGGGTTTGGCTTTTTCCGGCTTTACGTGGAACAAAAGACGCAAAGAAGAAGCGACAGCGAAAAAAAGAATATAAAAAGTATATATATATACATATACACAAAAACAAATACAAATACAAATACAAAGAGAAGAGCTGTTTTCAAACCCAGCAAAAAAATAAGTGTCAACAACCCAGAAGGAGACGCATAGTGAGCGAGTGAGTGAGAGGGCTGTAAGTAGGGAGATAGCAGGCAGGCAAAAAGTAGCTGCTGTTTTGTTATTTTGTATTGTTAGATAATAATAATCATATCGCATTGCATGTTGTTGACACATGAGCAATGATGCTGCCGCTTATCTCTGAGGCTCTACCTCTCTCACTCGCACAGCAGCTCTGCAGCTCGCTCTGCCCTCACTCACTCACTGCCCTGCGCTGGTCTGTCTCCTGCTATTTAACAGCGCCATTAAAGTACTCGCTCTGTTAGCGTTAACAGTGCTCGGTTAGCGTTAACAGTGCTCGGTTAGCGCTATGTTAATTGGCTCTGCTTTTGGCATTTTAATTAATTCACCTGCGTCAGACAGTTGCATTTAATATGCGCTGCGGCTGGGAAAATATGTTTTATACGATTTTCATTCCGCTCAGCTCTGACTTTTTTATATTTATTTTATTTTTCTGCTTACACCCGCCGGGCCGTAAATTAAAAACCTGATTCTGTTTCAATTAATCAACGACTGTCAATGATGCTTAATTTGGCGCCTTTCATCAGTGGAGGAGGCGGGTGCAGTTCAGCTTAATCAGCTTGTTGCTTCCTCAAATTGACTTAAATTTTCAATTCATTTCATTATTTAACATGCGCACCATAATATTGTGTAGCTCCCTTCAGTGTAAACAAAATTTCGTTATTCTCTGCAGCAGCTTCGGCTTAGCATAAACAATGCTCAAATTCGTAGCATATTTCTAGTGCTGTGCGACAAAGCAAAACATATTTGTGGCATTTGCCCATGCCTTGGGAAAAACACTTAAGAGACGTTTAGCAAAATTCAATTTTTGTGTTCCTTTTTTTCCCAACACAAAGCCCCCTCTTTGAGCTGAAAGAAAACAACGCCCCAAAAGTAAAACATATACAACACACACATACTATCAGACGTTGAAGAGACCTAGACACAGTACCGAAGCTGAGTTCCGAGCTGCGGGCCCGGCCGTAATGCTCGACAGTGTCTGCAAATGACAGCAGCTTTACGCTCTTATATAAAACCCAAAACATGTGATATGTTTTTGTGCGCATAGCCCACGTTATACATACTCATATATATATGTGCCATACAGTATATATATATATATATATATCGGTAGATATATACACATACCCTATGTACAACAATTTCTTGGCTAAAGCCACCCACAAACAGATTACAAAGCAATGCCAACCCCCGTTGCTGAACCAACCCCCAAGCAGAAGGAAAATAAAAACGCGGCTGTACGCGGACGGACGACGAGGAGGCCATGGCAGACGCTGTGCCAATTCCATGCGTTCCAGGCGCCACGTTAAACGCTTTTCGCCGCTTTACCCGCTAGGAAATTAACAATTTGGGGCTCAGTTAATGGGGCGTAGGCGCCACAAAATATGCAAAGCACATTTCCAAAGCGGCCTATTTCAAAGTTCTTCTTCTTCTTCTTTCAGCCATCTATTTATTTTTTTTTTTTCGTTTTCGGCTTTTATGTACAGGCTTGGGATTTACTTTATTGAAATATTTAAATAAGTTTGGCAATGCGCACAGCCTAAATGGGATTTGCATGGCACGGACGTCCTTTTGAAAGTGTGTGGAAATGTCTTTTGGCTCTGAAATTGACATTTTATAAATGGGCTACGATTTTGTCTACCCTCCTCTCTCTCTCTCTCTCTCTCTCTCTCTCTCTCTGTCTCTGTCTCTAGCTCGCTTTTTATATGCAGCTCAAAACTTAAAGTAATAAAATATTTAAATGCACTTTTTTGTTGTTTCTAAATGTAAAATGTGAAAATTATGCGTCTGCTTAGCGGGCACACGAACCCCTTTCGACTGGCAGGCGCGTGTCGCACACTTCGCTCCAGCTAGCCCGCTGTGCCACGACCGCAAGAGCGCACCAGGAGCTGCCCATGTGGGATCGTCTGTCCAGCCGATGGGCCTGATAAGAGCCGTTGGCAAAACAGCGTGAGATAGGAAGAGCAACGAGCAAGACAGCTGCCAGCTAGATGTGAAGTAATTAGCGTTTTCTGGAGCATGGAAAATTTTATGCACTGATAACAGCCAAAGTCAAGAAAGCAATTCCAATAGATGATAATATATATATAGATTGTATATCAGTCAGAGAGATTCTCGACTCTAACTGGAATTTCTTTGGAAGCCCATTGCCCTGCTTCATAATCGAAATTGTTGCCTTAAGCTGGGCGCCTGTTTACGCTTAATTATAGAATCACACATGTAAAGCCGACACTTGACATTGCCAGCCCCCTCCAGCCCCCCCTCCAAATTGTTTCGTAGACCTCTACGGAACGTATCGAAAGGCATTTGCTGCGCTTGTTTCTTAACCATTTCTTATTGTGGCTGTCAAAATAATTGAGCCAGTCGGGTTTGGAGTGATTGGATTGGATTGTGATTGTTCGGGTAATACGCATATTTATGACTGTTCAATTTTGACAAATTAATTGAAAAATAAAAAAATAAAAAATTTTTTCTTCAACAAAGCAACACGCCATTCGCATTGAAAACTCATTTGAGCCGCGTCTAAAACAAACTCAAAGTTTATGCAAATACACGTAATAAACCACATAAATTAGTATTAAATTACAGCGCAGGCAGCCACACAATAAACAATAAAATATGACAACAACAACAGGAGACAGAAATCATAAAAAGAGTCAGACTAAAACTTGTTGAGCTTGTCACAGGGCAGAGTCCACGAGCACCGCTGGATGTCTTTTATGTGGCGCATACACAAAGCCCCCAAAAGGGACAGATAATAATGCAGCTTTTCAGTGCCGTCCCCCATTCGGGCACTCCCCCAATCAAGCCCCCACCTATGTTCGCTTTAAGCTCAAGGTGTGAAAATGTTCGATTATTGTCATCGTCTGTTTGGTTTGGCTGTGTTTCTCTTTGTGTGGGTCACCCAGTTGGGGCTGGCTCTGTGGCTTGCGCTGCGGCTCTGTGGTTCTGGTTCCGACTGAGCCGCTTAGCTGCAATTGTCATAAGGCGATGCTTATAATGGCCGCTTAGCTGGCACATAAATGCCATATGCTAAATGGGATTTTACTCAACTTTTCGTTCATAAAGTGTGCGCTCTCTCTCTCTCTCTCTCTCTCTCTCTTTCTATCTCTTTTTCTTACTCTGAAAGTTGATTGAAACTTAAACAGAAGTGGGCGATTGTTTTGGCTTAAGAGCAGATTATAGCCCGAAAATCTTTCTAGAGAACAGTGCTCAGATCTTACTAAGCCAACATAAGCATGTGCTATCAGTGTGAATTCTATAGATACTTGAAGATAATTGAAAATCCATCAAATACACATATATTTTAGATATAGGACATTTAAGGCATCTTACAACACTGAAATATATTTCTTAAAAATCGTATTTGCTTAACTGATCACATATTCCCTGAAGTCAACTTTCTTTGCCCAAATATGGGCCCAGTTCTGGGAACTACTTTTAATAGAGGTTAACTTATATCTTCCATCTCGATCAAAACACACATCTGTAACACATATTTGCCAAATTATAGCTCGGTTTTCCCTACATCAAATATGGCTTATTATTTATGACTAGGTTCGGGCTTAATCCAATAATTGTATCTTAAATACATCCACGGACAACTCTTTGGCCTGGCCAACACATAATTTTCTAATAAGCCATAAAATATCACCCAATCTTAAATGTTTAGCCGTTGGCCTGTTTGTTGCTTGGAAAAGGTGTTATAGACATGGCTCTAATGCTTGGCTATAATAGATGTTCACCTTTGACCTTTTTCCCCCAACCAACCGTTGTCCGTTTAGTTTTTCACATGTCCCGACAAAAGGACAACAACAGGCGGCAGCAGCAGCGACAGCGGCACAGGTGAATTTTCCGCTCTCTCGTTTTCCTTTCGGGCGCGGCTTGGGGTTGGGGTTCGTAGTTCAGGTCAGTGTGCGGCCCTCGCCGCTGTTTGATTTCAAACAATGCCTTGATCCCGCATAATTTATATGATTTTTCTCTATAAAAATGCTGGACAGACGTCGCCTTTTTCCCACCTTTATTAAATTGTATTGATATTGAGTTTGACTTCGAGTTCGAGTTCATAAATGTTCATCTTTTATGGGGCCTGCCCTAGGGTATATATTTATATTTTATGCGTGCTACATAAATAATGTCAGTTATGGTGGGGGAGAGGGAAGGCTAACGCATATCTATTGTTTAAACTTAACAGCAATAACTTACCCAAGGTTTTCCTTATTTTCTTTGCCTATTTTCAGGCGAGAAGCCGTTCAAGTGCGAGCACGAGGGCTGCGATCGCCGCTTCGCCAACTCCTCGGACCGCAAGAAGCACTCGCATGTGCACACATCGGACAAGCCCTACAACTGTCGCATCAATGGCTGTGATAAGTCCTACACGCATCCCTCCTCGCTGCGCAAGCACATGAAGGTAAGTACGGTACAGGGATTAGCCCCCGGGCTCCAGCTACTCCGCCCTCCCAGCTCAATCTGCAGCGCTTACTGATGAAACTATCTCTTGCGCTCTTTTTGTTGCCTTTCCAGGTGCATGGCAACATTGACGAGAAGTCGCCGTCGCACGGCTACGACAGCGAAGGCGAGGAGAGCTCCAGCTCGAGCATTGTGACGGGCGGGGCACAGACGCCGCCCTCGACGCGTCTGGATGGCAGTGCGGGCAGCAGCAGCGGCGTCAGCAGCTTGAGCGGCGGCAGCGGCATTAAATCCTCACCGCACTCTATCAAATCGGAGCCAAATCCCTTGCACAGCGTGCATCTGGGCGCCTCCAGCACCGGCAGCAGCAGCACAGCCAGCAGCAGTGCCTCCCACCTGTTGCAGCAGCAGCAGCAGCAGCAACAGCAGCAGCAGCAACAACAGCAGCAACAGCAACAGCAACAACAGCAGCAGCAGCAACAGCTACTGCATGCCGAGTCCAAATCCTCGCCTGCGCTGCAGCTGATGGCCTCCTCCGCGTATCTGCCTCCGCCATTGGGACCACCGCCCTCGCATCATCATCATCACCATCATCATCAGGTGCCGGGCACCGCAGCGGCAGCTGGCTCGCCGGGCGCTGCAGCATCAGCATCGATGCTGGCTGTGACTGGACATCACAATCATCATTTGCTGTATCATCCGGCGGCGCAGCATCATCCGCCTAGCGACTGGTATCATACGGCAGCGCCGGCGGCCAGCGCAGACGCGATGAATCCATTGAACCACTTTGGCCACCACCATCATCATCATCATCTGATGCATCCGGGCGCGGCGACAGCGTATTGAGAGTGGGAGAACTGGTGGCCCGAAACCGAACCGCCGCCCCCACAAGCGGCAGTCGGCGTGCCGCCAGAGGAGCCGACGCCAGCCCTCGACTGGATCTGCTGTCAGCGCCTGCAGAATTTGGCGCTCGTCGCGCAATGTGAAAACCAAATATTTCTGAAAGTTGAAGAAAGCACTTTAAACTTTTTACCTGATAATTGAAAAATTGCTGTTAAAAATAAAAGTAAAATATATATACATAAATACATATATGTGTATAATTATATTATAAAATAAATATTTAAATATAAACTAAAAACGGAATTCATCAACGAGTTGATAGTACTTTAACACCCTATTATTATGTATTTTAAAATAAAATAAAAAAAAGAAAACTAAAATAAAAGCAGAAAGAAAAACCGACAAATTTGCCTAAATTTTTTGCTATTTAAATGTTAGTCTCGTAGTTGCTTTTTGTTTCGATGGTGCGAAAAATGAAAATTGATGTAAATTATAAAATTTAACTACTATAAATGTATAAAATAACGTAAACCTATATTAACGATTATGAATTACTTAAGCATATTGACTATTTAATTATTAAGATTAGCAAAATTTTCAAGCTGCTTTTCACCCTCAAACGAAATACAACCCAAAAAACCCAAAAAAAAAAAAAAATATTTAAAACCAGCTCCTCCAGCTTTCTAGTACAAAAATGTTGAAAAAAATCGAAAAATCGCAAATACACTGTAAAAAATGTAATTGAAAAGCTACACATATACGTACGTGCATTTTTGGCCTTAGATTTCCAAGCTTAAGAGTACACAAAATAAATATATAAAAAAAAACCGACACGAAAAATAAATATAAAGAAAAACTATAAAAAAAAAAACATTCAAATTAATTGTATTTATTTAAATAAAATTCTTCGCATGCTGCCCTTGAGAGCGAATCTAAGCCTCCCTCTTAGACAGATTCCAAACTCCTACACAGCATTAACCCTAACGACTATAGCCACTTCCAATTGCCTTTGATATATTTATGATGCAAATAAAATGTAAATTCGAAAAATGCAAATTGCAATTTTGATCTGTTAATTAAACGAATGTTAATATTTGACAGAATTCCATCATGAATATTTATATATGCTTGATGTTAAGCAGATTCCATTGTAAATTTGTTTTAATAGCATTTTTTGTTAGTGTTTCGCTCGGCGGTGCCAAAAATATTTATGCGTATCCGATTTCTGTGGCCAACCAAGCCATAACAAATTTAATAGCTACATTACAGCAGCTATTAGCGAGCGCTGTTAATCAACATTACCATAACATAGCCGGCAACTGCACGGAGAGAAACGGTTGACCGGCTGTTTACTACACATGTTAAGTAGTGCTGTTATTTAACATTAGTGTAACATAGGCACGAATATTCGCTGTTATACTGCGAGCAGCACTTTCTAAACATATGAAATCGGGGCTTGAATTTTTTTGTATTATTTGAATATGAATATGTATGAATATTTTGTGTATTATATATATATATATTAAGAGACTATCATCCAATATTTTTTTAGTGTAACCACCAGATTTTATTGAAGTGAAATTTTGTTGTTGTTGCTTTATTTTATTTTTTTGGCAACCAAATGTTTCTAGTGATGAAAGGCCCGTCAAACCCGGCCACGGTTGTTAGCACTCCAGCGTGTAACAAAAATCAAACGATTTATGTTTTTTTAATTAACCCAACAATTTGTTACGTGCCTCAAACTGACACACACACACACACACACACACTCACATGCACACACATAGCATGAGGTAGGTTCAATAAATGGCTGGTCTAGCCATCTAGGAGAGGTAGCTGCCCCAACTCTGTGGCTAGTCAAGCTGTTAGCTGCGCTGTATGGCCATAACGAATTCATATTTTGATTTATTGAATAGAAATCGATTGGATTAATCTAAAGAAATTATATTGCGGCTGCCGTTGCGACGGCTTGTCTATGAAAATTTGCCACGACCGTGCCGCTTTCCATTCTCTCTCTCTCTCTCTCTCTGTCTGTTGAACTCCCAGGAGCTGGTATTGAAATTAAAGAAAAGCAGGCAGAAAACTTTTTGTGCCAAGCAATTAAATTTGGTATTTTTACTATTATTTATTTATTTATTTATTAATTTTTTTTTAAGTTGCAGCCTGAAACTTCCCAAACATGTTGAGGAAAACAAAATGGTAACAGGTTTGGCTAGATTCAGTTTGGCGTTTCAGTTGACTTGGCTAAAAGTGCACGAATGTCTACCAAATAAAAGCTATTAAAGTTAAGCTAAGGCATATGCATCTGAAGACAGCGCTTCATGGCTCGTTACTAACTTGACATTGTCAGAAGCAGGAAAATGGCTTTTAAGATTTCTATACATATATATAAATATATATATATGTACTATATAGCTAACAGTAGCCAACTGAACTGCTTAACTATCACTTTAAAAGCCAAATCTGCAGCAATCTGTAGCCCAGCCCAAGTCTTGTGCTAACAGCTGCACGTATTTGTTCCCATGCCAAAGTAGACGGCAAAAACCTTTAAACAAATCAAGCTGCGACCACACAAAACACAACAACAGCAACAAACAACGTCAACAACTGACAAACATTTGAGCGGGCAAAAAAAAGCCAACAAAAATGGCCAAAAAGCGCCACAGACAAAAAACTTGTTGACACAAAGCTCTACACCCATTGTATCTGGGCTATATGGGCATGCCAGCTCGCTCTAGCGTGCACTCACTCTCCCCCTCTCGCTCGCTTGTGCTCTGTCGCTCGCTCTCGCTCGCGCACACAGTTTAGCGTTCACTTTGTGTCGGCACAATTTAAGTTTCAATGAGCGACTATTTGTTGCAATTTAAACTGAACGCGTTTATAAATTGACGTCGGAAACGGGCGTCGAGTGCTCATAGGAGGCCACCGATAACCCCTTCTGCTCCTCCATGGACAGGTAACACAACAGAGACGGGGCGAGAGGGGGGAATAGGCCAAATCAACTGGCAGTAGGCAGCGACCGTGACAGCGACAGCGACAGCGATGCTGCCAGCTGCGGACAGGCGAACATTTTGCACGCTGCGTTGTTGTTGTTGCTGTTATGATACCCTATGGCAATGCCAAAGAAGTGGGTATACTGCTGCTGAGCAGATGTGTAGTAGAATATCTAAGAATAGACACAAAGGCTTATCCAAGCCAAGATTATAGTACATGCTACTTGGCCATTCCAAATACATTTTTGTATATCCTTAATATATTGGAATAGTTTTAAAAATTATTAAACATTTTATAAGCTCTATATTTACTGATATATGCTTATTACTTACAGTTACAGGGTATGTGCAGTCGCGACAGCGAAACTAGATCACTCTAACATGCTATTGTTGTTGTTTTTCTGGTTTGTGTCCGAAAAAGTTAAGCGACGTTTAAATAACATAAATTAATTTAGACTAGTTATAGTTATCTATAGTTATAGTTGTTTGGCTTTTGTGGTCGACTAATTTGTGCGGTTGGCAGTTTTAATTTACCAGTTGTATATTGTTCGTTAGGTTGGGGCGAATAAGTTAGTTTGTCAGCGAACTAATGAATTTCAGCTTTGCGATTTCTGGCCATAATTTTGGTAAACCCGAAATTATGTTGTGTTCAATATTATTCTGTGTTAAAGTTCAATTGATTGCAGTAATTTTGTAATTAATTAATTAACAGGAGCTGAAGCGGTAAATGAAGAAGTTTTTGTTAGCCACATTGTTGCGTCTTGGTCAATTTGTTCTCCGCGCAAGATCTGTTGGGCCGCCAGCAAAGTTATCCTTGGCCGTTCGAGCGGCGAACAAAAGACTCGAAGCAAATTAAAAAGCCACGCAACTTAACTTTTTCCATTTGTAAAACGCTGGTAACAATGGGCCGCTCCCCACAATCAACACCATCAAGTGGCGATCGAGTCGGGGCAGACGCATTGGCACCACGATTCACAACAGTTAATGGATGGATTCCACACTTGGCTAATAGTTTTTTGATACAAAATTTAACGCCAAAGCCAATTACAATAGTCACACACTCACGCACCTCCGCCCTGGCCACACACAGCAGAAACTTAATTAGTTTTCGAAGTGCAGCAACATCGAGTATCGGAAAAAATGATAAATTGTTGCAGAGACTCGGCCGCTGCTTCCAAGCTGTCTGGACCGATCTGTGTTTCTATGCCGATATATATTGAGTTACGATGTCAGCGGCGCAGATCATTAAAATTACAGAGTTTCCCAAGTTCCCAAGAAAGGCCAGCCTGGCCGCAACAGCTGGCAGCGCTGTGGCATCCACATCAAAAAATGAAACAGGAAAAAAATTTCAATAAGAAGAGCCCACCAAAACTAAATTAGCTGGGCGTAGGGAACGAGAGCGCATGCAAATTTCACAGGAATCAAAAACGCGAAAGGTACAAAAAATAATAAAAATAATCAAGAAGAAGCAGCACAGCAGATAGGCTTATATCTACCAAGCCCAAAAGTCGTTGCAGCCGCGTGTGACTTATGACTGAAGCGACGACTGAACTCGAGTTGGGACTCGGGCTGGGATTGGGCCTGCGACTGGAGCTCAGCCTGTGCCTGTGCCTGTGCCTGTGCCTGGACCTGGCATCGTGTGTCTCGTTTCGTTTGGGCCCATGTGCAGACAGTTGCGAAATTATATTTGCGCAGCGTCATGCAGCACCATTGTGTTCAAGAGCTGGCGTCCGAGCAGGGATCGAGCGAGCCAAGCGGACGACTCCGTGGCCGATTTGTCAGTGCAGACGAATAGTTTAACTGGCCCAAGTGCTTTTTAATACACTCGAAGAAAAGTGTAGGCCATAAAATTAGGATCTGTTTTACAATCTTTGTTAACTATTGGAAAAGTTACCTTTAAGCTTTGCAGCCTCTGTAATCCTGCTTGAATCTTCTAGATTAGCGATTGCACTACTACTTTTCGCTGAGTGTATTTGCCTTTGCAGGTTGTTCTCGGACGTTGTGAGGAGAGGCTGCCCTAGTCCCTTGCCCAGACTACATCATCGTCATCGTGCTATTCAAACAAATGATTTACAAAATGTTAAATGAATTATGCATTCTGCATATGCGACTGGGCCACTTCGTGCCATTTTTCATATTAGCTCCAAGTGCAGAACCTGTGCCTGCGACTCCAACTCCAGCTTCAACCCGAATGCGGACTCAGACTCCAGCTTTGGTGTTGGCTTTAATAAATTGGCGTGGGGTGCGCCTGCAGCAATTGTTGCTGTTGCTGCTCGCTTTGACCATTGTGGCTAAGCGTTGGGAACTCTATGCTGAGGCGAGCGATGTCAATGCCTAAGCAAATACAGCACTGCCTTAGCCGCAGACCTTTAATAATCAAGTCATATAAATTGAGTGCATTTTTCATAATAAATGAAGGGAATTGTCTAAATTATGCTGCTCAGCAATGGATACGTCGATGGCAGAGTGCGTGTGGGTTTCCAAAGATGGGAAAGAGCGCAGATCGAGAGGGCAGATGATTGAAGCATTGCAAAAGTTGTCAAGGCTGGGAAAATGGGAAAAGCTTGAGGCGTGATTGGCGTAGAGTTTCGATAGAATACTAATTTAGAACTCAGGAAATTTCCCTTTTATAAACAGATATTTCTCTCAATTTGTACTCGATTTAAAGTTATCAAAACTTATCTTCCTCTCTCCATCTTCATCTTAAGGAAGTTCTCTCACTCTATCGTAAATTATAAACATATCGGGCAGCACATCATTATAAAATCTAGGCAAGGAACACAATCAAAATCGGGTAGCGAGTCAATGGCTGAGTGTCTTCATTAAGCAGGTAAAATATGTTGATGTGCCTTAAAACAATATTTGCTCACTTTTGGCCCAATACGCCCAGGCAGCAGCTCTGTTTAGTTAGCAATTAAAGCGGGCCGATGGGCGGGGGCAGTGCTGCTGCAGCAGTTGCAACAAGTGCAACACCCCCAGGGCCCGAGCATAATGTCTATGCTGGCTGTCAGGGCTGATGTTGTAAACAACAGGCGCAGCATATTTAGTATGTGTGAAGAAAATGAATGTGCAACATGAGGCAAGCGGCAGCAGTCGAACTTCGAGACTAACAGCAGCCAGGGATAGTGCCACATACCTAATTATGCTGACTGAGTGGCAACGGCAACACATACTCTGCAATTATTGGCAATGCATGTAAGAGAGTATATTGATTATACAGTATATTTTACTAACTAGGGTTTACTAATATCTTCAATCCCCAATCCCTGTCCCTCATTTCAAAGAGCATAAAAACTATAATGTTCACCTATTTGTCGTCTGTAGAGCACATCTCAGCTGAGCATACTCAACTAGAGCAGTCTCACGTGTCCTCTATCCACGCTGAGCACTTGAGCCTTCAGCAAGACCCTTGGCCTGCACTAAAACTGATTTATGCGTTACGCAGGCCCAGACTTGAAGGCGGCTATGGCTCTGCCGCGCTGCCTGCTGAAAGTTTCAAGTATTCCGAAGGTAAAAGGCAAACTGCAACAGGCCAAAGAACATTGCATTGTTTCTCAGTTCTTGTGCAATAAAACAAATTATAATACAAACTGAACTTCAAGTTAATATATAAAATATACATACCATGTAACATTGTGTGTGTGAGTGTGTGTTGGTGTGTGTTAGTGTGTGTGATCGCTAAAAGCTGGGCGCGATTAGCTTTAGCTGTCGCTGCAATCGCTCGTTAAACTCTCGCAGCAGCTGCTCTTGTTTGATCAGGCGCTCTGACGTATTGAACTGCGTTTCCGAATTGTACAGCATTTGCACCTTTCCGGCTATGTCCTGTTCCAGTTCAGGGTCCAGCTCGACGCTCTCCCGATAGTATTTGGTACAAGATCGCAGGGCATGCGCAGCGAGGCGTCCCACATGCTTCTTGTAGGTAACGAGCGGAGTATCCTTCTCGTCGTCGCGGAGGTTCAACTCCAGCTCAGCCTCGGGCTGGGTACGTCGATAGAAGCGCACGCTGGGCACATAGTCTCTAATGCTATAAGCACTGCTGTCCGTTGTGCTGCTGCTATGCCTGCTGTTCCCAGTCGATAGCGAATGGCAGCTGCAGTTGTTGGAGCTGCACTCCGTTTTACTCTCCTCCAAGGCAGTCGACTGCAATTTGGCCTGCATCTGCGTCTCATCATCGCCTAGGCTTATGTCTAGCAGTTCGTCCTCGTTGTCAAGGGCGGGCACTTTAAGCAGCGCCTCCTCAAGGTCGCTCTTCTTCTTGGGCGATTCGTCCAGCTCATCGTCGCTCGGATATTGAACGCCTTTCTCCTCGCTCGTTATGCTCGTCTGGGAGCTCTGCATGGCGGCGAGACACTCCGGACTGTCATCTTTAGTCTTCTCTCTTGTGGCTGATTTTTCGTAACAATCGCTATGGTCGCTGTAAATAACTTGTATCGGACTACTCGCCCGATCCAGATATATCTTGGGCGCATTCAGCACGGATAGACTGCTGTTAATGAGGGAGGAGTTTGCAGTCGAGTTCCGGGTGCTCAAATAATAATCATCTGCGCTATCATCTGCATATTCCAAGGAGTTGTCATTAGTTATGTTATGCATAATGATAGTAGATCGCTCAGTGGGGCACATCGAATTCGTTGCGGAATAAAGCGAGTTGTGGCTATTAGAGACTTTCCCTGATTTAGTGCGCCTATATTGCCGGGTCTTGCTTAATTCAAAGGACTCGGAGCAGTCGGTTGCACTTTGCTCTCCTTTATAAGGCTTGTGTCTGTTCTTTGACCTCAAGGACTTACGTGCTTCAATGCGCTGATGCAAAGAGCTTTCTGATTGACCATCCCGTTGCCCATTACTTCTAAAGCTCCGCAAGCTTTGCTCTTCCATTCGAATCGATGAACTACGACCGCTGCTTATTTCACTTTGGGAGCCAGATGCGTGAGGCTCGCTTTCTTCTAGTTCCATAGAAGAGTCTATGGAACTATTCTTGATACGATCGGCTGTTCTTTTAGGCGCACTCATTTGCGAATGCTGCTCTTCAGTAGACCCAAAAGAAATATTTAATTCATTTGCTGCATTTTGGTTATTATTTTTCGGTATGCGCTCTTCCGCGTAGTCTGAAGAATCTATAGAAGCGTTTTGCTTAAATTTCCTGCTTTGATCTGAGTTTTCCCGGACTATCATCTCTAGTGAAGTACTCGAACTATATGCTTCATTTTCTGCCCACATGCTATGCTCACTCAAGCTGTGCTCGTCGTCCGTCTGAGAATAATCCATAGAGCTATTATCTTTTGATTGGTGTTCATGAACACCATTTACTTTGGTAGCAGTTCTCTGTGACTTGCGCTCTGGACTTAGTTTTTGGCAACTTCCTGTGCTGGAGTCTATTTGCTTATCATCATAGCTAGATTGCTTTAAGGCTAAGTTTTCTTGGCAATTCTTACGATTTGAGTTATTTTCATTGCTCCTTGCGGTACGATCAGGGGAAACAGCTTCACAGGACGGTTTTTGTAAGGATTTCGTGGGCGATATGTAAATTTCACAATGCTCAAATTGTAGCACATTGGATTTTCCAACTTCATTCTTGGTTAGCTTTGAACTCCTTTGTTGAAACTGCGAACAAGGTTTATCAGCGTCCTTCTCAGATATTTTACCTCGGAGTGGAGATTTGATGTCGTTTCGCTTACGAAAAGAGTCCCTAACATCCGACTGGCTTGATTGACTCTCTTCAGGTTCGTGGTGCTCTTCTGTAAGAGCCTCTCTCACCTCATGTACGTATTCGAGAAAATAATTGCTGAAGCCAGAGTTTAGTTCGTTCTGATAACTTTTAATAACCTCCAACTGTTCTTGAATGAGGTGTTTGCAGTGCTCCTCGCTGAGGTAATTATCGTTCACTGCGGATTGAAGATATTCCGATTCCTGATCGCTTTCATTCGAGGCCTCTGTAGTGTTTCCACTGTGCTCTTGGTGCTCGCCCAAGCTCTCCACCCAGCGGGCTGTGCGTTCTCTGGATTTGGCGCTGATCAAGTTTTCCCTTTGATTGGTTTTCTTATTGGTATACACTCTATAGATCTGCTCGGCTTTCTCCTGACGCGCGCGTGACTCCTCGAAAATTTCGCTATAGATTTGACTAAAAGTTTTCGACTCATCAGTCGACGTCTGCGTAACTTGACTGAAATCCGTGTCAGATTGTTCCCGAGTCTTTTCCTTGTCCCCCCGAGACGAGGGCTGTTGTTCGTCCCCTTTATTTTTCATCTTTGTTGGCTCTGAGGCTTCAGTATTGTTAAAGGTTTCTGGGTCAATTCTGCGTATGAAATTTCTTATGGCTATGTTTTCGGGGCCTCTATAAATATTGGATGCATCCTGTTCTGCAATAGCCTGCTTAACATAAGCATCTGCACGTTTATGGCATCTTCTATACAAGTTCGTATCGCTCTCATCAGATAAGATGGGGTTGAGCTTTTGTCCATCTTGCTGGCGGCCCGACTTCTTCTGACCTTCGTAGGCTCCTCGATCCCACTCAACGTACTCACTACTTGAGTTGAAACTTATATCTTGTGGCACGGAAAACACAACAGCTTCAGAGTTGGTTTTATTTTCGGGGCGCCGCTGCTGACGCCGCTTGGAAACATTTTGAGACATGAGGCGTACTTTGAAACACAAGTCTGATTTGCTAAAAGCGTTTTCCGAGTTGCTGAGCGAGCCCAATATCAACTGGCATCGAGCTAGGCTCTATGTGTTGTGAGTGTCTGGCTGTGAGTGTTTGTGTGTGTGTGTTACATGTTGTACTGCCTGCTATTTGACATAAATAACACCGAAGCTGCGTTATCACAAATCTAACCAAACACACGCACGTACATTTCATCACAGTAATGACCTTTGCTTTCAGCACAGCCATCAATTTGCGCTCAGGCCTATGCCACACACCAAACACACACACACAGTCAACAACTGCAACAACTTGGCAGCCAAAAGGGAGCCAAGCAACCAGCCATGTGCTAGGCCACAAAACACAACACCCAACGCAAATCAATTAGCTGCAGCAACAGAAAAACTTTTTAGAAAAAAAAACTTGGAAGCTAAAAATAATTTGGAAAGAAATTTCCTGAGTTAGACGAAAGTTGTATGCTCTAGCAGTAAAAGTTAAAAGTTATATATGTGGCCTCTCTAGACTTGAATGAATCTCTAGATTTCCATCAATACATTATTCATACATTTCTAATCAACAATCAAATTTGTAGCCAAATGAAAACTTGTAAGGATAGATCCAAGAGTTAGCAAGTCACTAAAGCTTATACTAAACTAATATTTAAATAAAAGTAACAAACTCTGCAAGGGTATTGACCATACTTGTAAGGATAGATCCAAGAGTTAGCAAGTCACTAAAGCTTATACTAAACTAATATTTAAATAAAAGTAACAAACTCTGCAAGGGTATTGACCATACTTGTAAGGATAGATCCAAGAGTTAGCAAGTCACTAAAGCTTATACTAAACTAATATTTAAATAAAAGTAACAAACTCTTCAAGGGTGTCGACCATACTCTAGCAACTTACGCAATGTAAAGTGCCCCAAAACTGAGGTTTGCCCACACAACGCGTCCAAGAGTGCAGCAAGTACATGGGAAGCGAATGATGGGGGCGGGCTTGGGGCTTGCTGCTGGCAACTAAAGGCCGATCCGTTAGCAGGGCCATTAGTGTCACTTAGCAGCTAATTATGCAGCGCTTGTGAATTACTTTTTAATTTGTTGCTGCGCGTGCACCAAAAATAAATAAAGAAACGCAGTGGCAAGAGGAGTTGCCCCGAGAGCAGTTGCCGGGGCCAACTACAAAACTCAAGTGGCAAAAATGTTCGAGTGGATCCCAGACAAAAGTTTTGGACCGCGGCAGCCAGCTTGGCTGCTGGCTGCTGGCTGCTGATTGCTGATGCTGGCTGCCGGTCTGTTGTCTACTTGGACCTGGCTCCTTCTGTTGTTCTTGGCTGTGGCACGTGCTGTGGGCGTTCACTTTAATTTAGCTGCCTACCGTAGGGCACCCGAGGGCACAGAGTGCTCCACCTGGTCCCCGGCCAAAGCAGACGAGCGCTGGCCAAATGGGCGTGGGCTTTGCATACAGAAATTATGTTGTTTAACTGGAGCTGCAGAGCTGCTGTTAAGCCAAGAGTTGGAAGTACCTTTTGGAGTAGGTTTTGGTAAGTAGTTAAAAGGAAGTTTAGGGCAAAATGAAAGTTAAGATTTAAGTTGGATCAAAGTCGAAACAAAGATTAGCCTAGTCTTTGCATTAAACTCCAATTTGCCTAATCCTGATTAACTTTATTTAGTTGACGTTCGCTATTTAGTGCAAGTTGTTGACTTTCAGTTGGTATTTCTATCGCCTTTGATCTTCACGCCTTCGCTTGGCACGCTTCGAGCCGCTCAATTCTCTGTTCCAAGTGTTAATTAGACAAAGCTAATTAAAAATTTTACGCACACACGAGGCTCAGCGCCGGGCAGCCTCAATCAGACAGCAGCCTCGGACCAAAAAGCTTGTTGCAATCGAGCTGGCCGAGGAGCAGCACTCCAAATGCGGCGCAATATACATTTATTAAATTCGCTCAGTCGGCTCGATTGGAGCCCGGGCAGCATAAATCGTTCGTTCGACTGACATGCGACAAAACGTGCAGGTTACATTTGCCGCGGTGCGATTGAAGGAACGACCAGAGACGAGCAGCGATCAGCGATCGATCGACGACGGGCTGATGGGTAATTAAAAATTGATCACGTTTAACAAAATGCTACTGAAACAATATATCACAGAGCCCGGTGGCCGGCGCGAGGCAGGGGCAGCCGGACGCAATGTTGACAAAGTCACAACGACGATCGCAGATGGAAGATTGAACATATCGATCGCTTTGGCTGCCACATTAAAGTCAAAGCTACAGGTTACAGATCGCTCTCGCTCTGTCTGTCCCTCTCTCTTGCTCTCGCCTTACTGCTGCTGTGGTTTTTTCGCTGTCAGTCCATCAATAATTCATTGCGACTGAGTGATCTATTCAAGCAACGATCGCCAGGCAACTGCAGCACTCGAGCGCAAAAAAAAAGATATTCCGCTTGTCAGCCACGGCACAAGTGTTTTTTTCTATACTCCTCAGCGCATTATGCCAAAACAAAATTGTGCCATAAATATAATAATGATAAGTAAGGGGAAAAAAGGAGAGTGGAGAGACAGCTACAATGGACGCTGTTCCGCTCATTATTGTTAGCCGAGTTGAGGAACCCTTCAGAACGGGTGTTGCTTTTTCACAATGAACTTCGGAGCTGACAAAAGGAATGCGAATGCGATGGGTCCTTTGATTGAAAATTGCCGCTGCAATATTTGACAGCACTTCAGATGCGTTATTAATGCGTGCAATGCGGTAGGCCAAATCAGTTCTCCACTCTCTCTCTGCATTGCTCTCCCCTCTGAATCAGTTTAGCTAATGGAGTGCGATCGAGTTGGCCCAGTCCAAGCTTTAACCCTTGACATGCCGATCGGAAAACATTGCGAGGTGTTGACAAAACATAAAGTTCGTGTGAATGCCAACACGTTGTGACAATTGTTTGACAACAACAACAACAGCAACAGCAACAGAAGAGCTATGAAAAGGTCCTCAGCGCAAAAGACGGCATCTGACTCTCCTCCCACAGCCACAGCTCTCTCTCAGCTCTGCCTCGCCATCATCGATAACATTTTCGCAGTTGTTGTTGCCGTTGTAAAACGTGCAGGCCGCGCGCGAACATTCAAAATATGCAAATGCCACAACGAGAGCAACACAACAAACACTGAAGACTTGATTGAGCTATAACGAAAATTCGTTACCCTAAACATATGAAAAAAAAAAAAAAAATAAAATTATAGCTAGCATTTGCTAAAGTCTTCAATAATTTTTTTTTTTTTGAGTGCGTTAAATTGTTATTCAAAATAAGAAAGATTTTAATATTATGACATAGCCAAACTACATAGAGTTAGTGTATGCACAACAATTGTCTACTGCAATCATCATCATCGCTGTTGGCGTCGACTGCAGCGTCACTGTGGCTGCGACTGCGGCTGCGACTGCGGCTGCTGCTGTGGCTGTTGCTGTAGCTGCCTTATCGCTTGGGGCATTCAAAATGCTTGTATATAGCAGTCATTGCATATTTGTTGTTGGCTTTTTGAAATTCCGCGAAAATTCGCTCTTGGGCCATAGACCGCCAAACTGAAGCGGGCTAATCATATTGACAAGCGCGACAAATCTTCAACAACTGACAGACATTTCGGCCTCGCTTTTTTGGCAGCCACTTGTTAGGCAATTAGTCATCGCTGGATATATACATATATATGTATATGAATATCTGAATATTCAGTTGGTTGGGCTAATTGAAACAGCAAGCAAAGTCGATCGCATATCGATTTCAGCTCTTTTTCAGTCTTTTCAGGAATATATCTTTCTCTCTCTATTGGTCGGCTGCGTTTGCATAGTGACTTGCTGTAGCTGCCCACCTCACACATCCTATGTGCTCGCAAATTTGGCATACCTTTGCTCTGTTTTGTGTTCGTTTCAGTGACTCCCCCGCCTGGACCTGGGGCTGTTCCGTTGTTCATCTCGAGCTTGTTCGCTGCAGAAAGGAACAACACCAGCGGAGAGCCAGGGACGCCAAGGCAGTGGCGCAGCGAAGCGAGGCATATTGATATCGTGCATATTGATCTTGTTTGGCGATAAGTGTGGAGTCTATACTCGTACTCGTATATAAAAATATTTGCTACGTTTGGCTTAAGCCACTTCCATGGAAGTTGCTCGCATAAAAACCTACAAAAAGACCAAAGCGGAGACAAAGAAAAAGGAGCAGAAGCAAAGCGCAATTCGATGGCTGCAGCAACTGGCATTAGACTCCAGCGATTTGGCCAGTAGTTGGAACGTTTTGGGGCTAAAATGCTTATGCGCTGCGGCATCGCAGTTGAACCCGGGGTTGCGCCAATGGGCAAGCAGCGAGCCAGGCAAACCAGGCGGCCGGCCGAACAAGCAGCTATGTCTGGTTTTTTGGGGGCACATGTGGCCCAAAACCAGGCACAGGCTCAGCAACAGCTACAGCTACAGCTACAGCTATGGCATTCTCACACGACCCAAAGCGTTGGTCAGCTGTGTGAGCGGAGCGACTGAGCATTGGGGCCACAAAACTGCGGTCTAGGCAGACCGCAACTATAAATTTCATAATGGCAAAAGGGGTAAACGTTTACTTGCGGCTGCGGTTGCTGCTGCTGCGGCTCCTCATGAAGGTCTTTGCATTTCTGCGAATTAATATTCGTGTGATTTTTTATCGTTATTTGATTTCTGCTAAATATATATGCGCCTCAACGTGCGCGCACGCCAGACCTTAGAAAAAAGTCAAAGTGTCAGCCATAATTGTTATGATTGAGTGCGAGGCAAACCAGCTCTCCATGCGTCTCTCCCAAGCAGCTGCGGCTGCAGCACTGCGGTCGCCTCTCTATGTGATTCTCAAGCAATACAAACTGGAAGCATGAGAAATCCTCATTCTAAATCTATAGCCTAGCAACTATCACCTTTCGCAGTAGCTGACACTACAATTACCATTGTATTAGCAGAGCAATTAGCTTTAGGGCAAGCCCCCAGGGCAAGCAAGTGGCTCATAGTCATTAAACGGACTCAACTTTAACCTTTTTAATGAGCCGCACTCAGCTGCGCACAGGCAGCTGGCCCAGCTCACATAAAATCATAAAATCTGCTCACATGAAATTAGCTCCGGCCGTAAAAAGAAGCCCAACATAAAATGCCAAACAAGAGCGCCAATGTAATTATGCAAAACAAACATTTCAATATGTGCGGGTAGAGAGAAAGAGACAGAGACAGAGAGAGAGAGAGAGGGAGAGAGCGTGCGAGGGGGTGGCCCTTAGCAGAATTAACTTATTAATTCTACGAGCCGGAATTTCAATTTTTGCGATTGGCCTTTTTTCAATGGATCTTTCAAGTTTTTATAGCCCAGCCGCAGTGTTCGCAATGTTTATGTTATTAATTTCTGGGCTGCCGTCGCACACGGCGTATGTGGAATGTCTCCAAGAACAACGATAGAGAGAGAGAGAGAGGCAGAGGCCTTGCCTCATCTCGCCAAGGACTGAGCACAAAAACAGCAGCGCGTAATTTAATATTTCGTGGCGCCAGCAGAACTATAAAAAAATCAATACAGGCTCGAGCTCCAGCTACAGCTCCAGCTTCTACTGCAGCTTCAGCTCCAGCTACAGCTTGAGTTCCAAAATGAAATGACTTAAGCTGCGCCATTCATTATGACAACACGATGTTGGTTGGTGCCTTTTCTGGCTGTTGCCCGGACCAGACAGAACGGGGGCTTGGGCCAGGGGCAGCAGATTGGTAGATTGGTCGCATTGCTTGCAGATTTGCTGCTGCTTCATCTTCATCATCTTTTGGGGGCAGCAGCAAGGAGCAGCAGGTCCAGCGTTCCTGTTTCCAGGCGCTGGCGCAGTAAAAATGTCTGCGCCAAACACAAATTTTGTGTTGAGATTGCGATCATTTCACTGATATCGTCGCGTCGCATTCAGGCGTGTGCGCAGGCGCAAGCAAGCTTTAGCAGCAGCAGCAACAACAACAACAACAACAACAACAACAGGCTGAACAACGCGTGACGCAAAAATACCAAACATAACATTTGACTGTTTGTCGTTGTTGCTTTTGCTGCTGTTGAATGTGGCATGTGACCCTTTCTTGTCACAGCCAAATACACTGAAAGAAATATACTAGCAAAAGAAAACAATTGTAAGCTGTGGAAAATATGCCAAATATGTCAAAAACTAATCTCTTTGAGTTTATTAAAAACATGCAGCAAATTAATTAAAACATGACTCATACACTATGCAAAGCAGTACCAAGCGCCTCTCTATGCAGTTCTCAAATATATCACCTGTTCATAACGAATTAAATATATGAAAATTCTTTAACAAATCAAATCTTTAACAAAGCTCAAGTGTAAAGACATTTATTCCGCCTTTCTACGCACTTCTCAAATAACTGATGACTCAGAATGCTCACTTCTAATGACTCACTGGCAAACAACATCAAATAATTAATTTCATACACAATCTGCTTTTCAGTTTAGTTGTTTTTCTTTAGAGTTTTATTCAATTTATCAACAATCGGTCGAGCTGTCAAAAGTTTTGTCAGTGCAAACATTCGCGCATCAAAGCTGCGTCAGCTCTTTGCATTCTGTTCAATGAATGATATTTTATGCCTTAGTTGCAAATCTGTGGGTTTGCTTTTTGTTTTTATTCCAAGCTCTTTTTTTAGCTCAACGCCCGGTTTCCATAAGGTTCGAGTAATATGTATAAAATTGTGAACATGTGGGAACTGTTTTATTTTTTTTCTTTCCATTTTGCGCTGGTTTATTTTCATTTGGAGTTTTATATGCTGGTTGCTGCTGCGGCCATTGGACAACATCGACGGCGATTCGGACTGGGATTGGAGCTGGAGCTGGAGTCGGAGTTGCAGTTGGAGTTGGAGTTGGTGTTGTTATGTCGTACTCATTTCATTTTTGATTTATGCAGCGAACCCTTTCTAAATAATAAATAAAATATGAAATATGTCGACTTTTTGTGGTTTCTTGTTGTTGCTGTTGCTGCTGCTGCCTGAAGGAGCAGATCTCGGGCTCCAGGTTAGACTGTTGTGCCTTCAGCGTGGATTGAATCTGGTGTCGTTTTGTTAAGTGTCCATCAAAATCATTTTTGTGTCTCAACAAAGCTTAAAATGTATACATCAAATGCTCTGGCCTCATAAATTATATTTTCAGTCCAAGCTGCCTGAAACTGAAAGTTCCCTTTGGCTGACAAGTGAGTTTTCGATTTGGGCTTGAGATCCTGGTTTCTGTGTGTGGTGCACTTTTGAGACTTCGCTTCTTCTTTCCCATCTTTTTTTTTGGGCATACTGAAATGATGCAATGGGCGCTGGCGCTAGTTGGCTGTCAAATTAGCAACCAGCTTCACGGTCACTGTTTAAGCATTCCCGTCCTGCTGAGCAGCCTGAGAAGTAAACGTCGCTGATCCTTGTTGTTGATATGGTATATCTGATCATATCTGTATTCGGGCATTAGTCATCAACTTTACTTACTCTGCTATATCGTAGTTTTTAGGTAATCCTTCAGTTAATTTTAGCCCTCCCCAAGCAAATTTGGTTCTAGTACTTCGCTTAGATTACGAACCTCTTAAGTCTATAAAGCAAACTTCGCTGGGAGTTAAGTAACTCCAAGCTAAGCACTAGATCCGTGCAGAGCAACTGCGAACTTCCCCATTCTCGTGCTCTCTTCCTCTCTGTAATTACCATTACATAAATCAAAAGTATTTTTGAGCGTTAAATGAGAAAAAAAAGAAGAAAGTGAAAAGTGAGAAATGTAAATGTTAAAGCAACCGGATAAGCATAAAAATAGGCATTCAAATAAATAGACTAAACCGGATTTGCAACAAGCGTGCGCGTCGTCGTCTGCACCCACAACAGAGACACACGGAGAGCAACCCCAATGGGTGCACACACCACGCACACACCTCGATATCCGCTGGCACGACACACACACACATATACAGAGATGTGTGACGCAGTTCCTAGAAAGGAGCGACTGCAAGTGAAGTCTGCAAGCCTGAAGACCCGGCATTATCCTTTCACACGCAGCCCTATTGTTGGGGGTTGTTGTTCCTGCTCGGAAAAAGTCAATTAAAAAAGTTAAATAAATCATAAACTTGGCAGATGATTTGATTGCGGCATGCGCACCAATCCTCGCC